>BSBK01005631.1:95000-695000 GCA_027943335.1 Chamaecyparis obtusa
TGCACCAATGTGTGATAGTGAAACACAAGCCTTCTTGATGATCATGATACATAGAGACAATATGTTGAATGAGAAATAAAGACACTCCAAAAGAGGTTTTCTAAAACCAATCAATTTAGGTAATAATGTATCCTCATTGCTGCAAACAAAGGACATAAGTTATTGAATGAAAAAGGATTGTATGGTGAAGCCAAAGTTTATTAATGATACTTTTTAGTAGAAGTAAGTTTCTAAATTTTTATTCATACACATTATCTTTAGGGATCTCATTATCTTATAAATGTGACAATAAAACTTTCATGTTAAGGTCAATACCTAACTTATGAGCACATGTTAAGGTCAATACCTAACAAAGCCTTAGAGTAGTCCAATTGCTGCTATATTTTTTGGATTTTCTCTTGCTGTTACACCCCTATAATGGTTGCCATAGTCATCAAATATCCAATAGAGACTCAAGGAGAATTCCTATACACAGATCAAGTGCACACTTCCAATTATGAGAGGAATAAAGAGTTTATGCAATTACATAGATGGTGTAAAAAGTGTTAAAAATTTGTTCTCAAGGGTTGGACATGATGGAAAAGTCATGACAACAAATATTACGTGGGATAACTCTTCTTAGATCATGTCAAATCCAAGAAAAGCAAGATTCATGCACATCAACTGGATAGGTTTTCCTTATTTCATTCATCTTCCTTTTACGTTTAATATGGGAAAGACTTCATTGTTTATGCATCTAGGGTTTTCTCTCCCTTGTTCCTGGAGTGAGCTTTAGCCAATATAAGTAAAGAATACGTTGTCTCACAGATTTTGCCTCTTAAAAATTACTTTATTAATTGACTCTATTCCCCTATTGGTGCAGGGGCACCAAGATCATTCTATGAAGACCAAGGTTTGGGGATATGATCTATTAGTACATGCTTTGTAAATGGAGGGCTAATAGGAGGGAAAATTACAGAGCAGCAGCAATTGTTTGGGTATTTGGTCAAAGGAGTAGCATGAATCCTTAAAGTATGTTGTGTAACTTCAAAAAGGGTATCCAGATATGTTTTTATATTTCTGATTGTTTTGGGAAAAGTTTGAGAAATCCTTAAAAAATTGAACTGGCAGGGCTACTAGGGAAGTAGGCCTAGTGAAGGGCTAAAATTGGGTTTTTGTATCAACTGATGAGTTGAGGGCTTAGTAACCTTGGGGACATGCTATTTGAAGTTGTTTGATGTGTGTGGAGGTGGAGGAAACACCTAGTTAAGGTGAAGTCAAGTTTGGAACCTATTGAGGCATTGTGAGCATTTGATAGTTTGTTGATGAGAATGATTGCAAGTCCACCTAGGGTCTCTACATCACCTATAGAGGCAGAATTATTAACCAAAAAATTGGGTAAGCACTTATATTATGTTTTCCCTATGAATTTTATTCTAGGTACAACTCCCTTTTATAGATATTTAATGAATTTCCTTTTCTAAACTAAACACTTACAAATGCTTTTGACTTGAAAGAAAATAAGGCTCAATACATTCTTGCACTATAGAATATATCTTTGATGAATAAAACTATTGACAAACATGACTATTTATACATGCTTATAGACCATCCAATAACACATGTACATATTTTTTCTAATTTGAATGGGGAATAATTTGGAAATAAAAAGTGCATTTCTGAGATAAATAAGAAGTGCAAATCTAATTGTGAAAGGTTGTGTCCCTTTCAAAGGGCATAAATAATGAAGAGTTGCATTCTTTCAAGGGTGCTAATAGTGAAATGGTGTGTCTCTTGCCAAAGGGCATACCTGATGAAGAGGTGTGACCTCTTTCTCACATTGAGAGATATAAAGGGAAGGAATCAAAAGCATCTAGTAACATCACCATGAGTGAGATCAGATCAGAATTGTTATTTATGAAGTCTGATAATATTCTTAAGCAGAATTTAATAGTAATATTAATATAGACTGCAATATGTATGAAAGTCACACTTAATTTCATATATATTCATAATACATGAGAAGTTAGTATACTTATAGTCTAAATCATGTTATCATTGTCAGTCACCGTCTATGAAAAGTCACAGTGGCTTTTTTAAAGATTGCCATAAATAGATTAACTTAATACACAATCTAATCAAAAATCTAGAAACATATTAACTATGAGTTGTAGAAATATGATATCATCTACTTCTTTAGGTATCATCTATGAGACCAAAGATCACGGGCTACCAAAATTCTAGGTTGATATCCCTAGCTCGCGGGCCTTGAAGGCAGAGATACATAATCAGCAAGCATAAGGCCACATGAAAGTGTTATAGGATAGATGCTATCTCAGTATGCCTGAATACAGAGAAAATGGGAAGAAATCCATTAAGTAGTGAAATCAGAGATGATGCCCTAGCTCAAAATATCAACACATATTCATCAAAACATCTATTCAACAAGGATGCTCTCAGGCTCTCATAAATTCAACAGTGGAGAAATGAATGAATGAAGTGTAGATAGAGGAATATATAATAGTGAAATAATACAGAAGTGACGATCGAAGTACCTAAGTGCATGATAAAGGGAAGAGAGGGTGACACAAAATGAGGAGGAAGTGAAGTTTAAAATCATACCTTTCTTGGCCTTTTGGATTCTGAATGTACAATCCAGTAGATCCCTTTCACCGTAGGGATGCCTAGCCACAGAGATCTCCTCATCCAACGGCTGCAAAAATCCCTCTCGGCACTATTATAGAAATGACCAATGTTTTCTTTTCTTTTTTTTTCTCATATCCCATTAACGTCGCAATTGCGACATTGTCGGGGTATAATTGAAAAAAAAAAGCCAAAAAGACATAACATTTGCCCGCCGTTACAAATTGCCGTCGCAATTTCACCCCAAATGTATTAGTGGGTAGAGCTACAAGCCTTTCCTTTCTTGCAAACATAGCACATTTGATGCATTTTCTCACATAATCATGACTATCCTTGAAGATAGATGGCCAATAGTATCTGACCCTCATGATTTTAAAAGTAGTAGTCCTAGGAGAAAAGTGACCTCCAGAAGGTCCATCATGAAATTCAAATAGGACATCATCTATCTTTTATGAATCAATACATCTTAAAAGGACACCATTGTGATCCTTTCTAAAAAGAACCTCATCTATCAGCATAAAGGAATATATTGCAATCTATAATATCTTCTTTTTGCTAAATCTAGGCCTGTAGGACATTGTCTTTTTTTCAAATAATGAATCATGTTAGGCAACCAACCTAATGCCTTGGCATGTTCCTCTATAGAATGCACAACCAAAGATGCATCTGTTTGCTTTATTTTCTTTGAACTTTCATCCCCTGCCAAATGCTCACAAAGACCTCTTCCTCTAACCAGCTTGGTGGTTTGGATATCAATGTCATACTCCATCGCTTTGGTAATCCAACTAGCTCTTTTCTCATTTAGGTCCTTGGAAAGAAAAAATTCTTTGACACTTGGATGAGTAACCTTCAAGTGTACCTTGTTATGGGTCAATAAATATCTAAACTTTTTAAGGCTCTTTACCATACCAAGAACATGTTTTTCCACAAAAGAGTATCTTTGTTCATACTCTTCCAAACCTTTGCTGAAGAAAGCAATAGGCTGCTCCAACCCATCTAAATTTTCTTGAGTCAACATAGTAGATATAGCATCATGACCTCAATAAGCATAAAGGATAAAATCCTTACTAAAATTTGGGTTTAATAGAGCAGGAGCTTCAGTCAAGGCCTCTTTGATGGCTTGGAAATTGGCCTTTACTTTTTTAGTCTAGCTGAAATTTGAACTCTTCTTTAACATGGCTGTCAAAGGCTTCAATAAATCTGCAATATTAGGCAAGAAACGCCTAACAAAATTAATCTTTCCTATGAAATATTGGAGACTTTTCTTATGATGTGGAAATGGTAGCTCTAGAATGGCTGCAATCCTCTTAGGGTCTACTATAATTCCTTTCTTGGATACTATATATCCTAACAATTTTCCTTCATGAACTGCAAACACACATTTCTTGGGATTAAGAGATATCCCAAACTCTCTACATCTTTCAAAGATTTTCCTCAAGTGTTTGATATGATCTACTGCATGTTTAGAATAGATAGTTATGTCATCTAAGTAGACCAATACAAACTTGTACATGAGGCTTTTAAAGGCCATATCCATTGCCTTTTAAAAAGTAGCACTTGCATTTGACAAACCAAAGGGCATTTTTTGATAAGCCATGGTTCCCCACTTGGTTGTAAGGGCAGTCTTGTATTGATCCTCCTCATTAACTAGGATCTGATTATATCCTAAATAGACATCCAATAATGAAAATCTCTCAGATCCAGAGACACATTGTAAGATTTTTTCCATAGAGGGTAATGGATGGCAGTCTTTTAAAGATGCCCTGTTAAGATCCCTGAAGTCAACACATAACCTCAACTCCCCATTCTTCTTCCTTACAGGAAAAAGGTTGGAAACCCAACTAGTATGCTTGATGGGGTAGATGATACCACTTTCTATCAATTTGAGCACTTCTTTATGCATAAGTGGATCGAGCTTGGGATTAACAAGCCTTTGTTTTTGCCTCACTGGCTTGGCATTAGGCTCTAATTTGATAGTGTGCTGAGCAAGGGCTAGATTAAAACCTTTGAGGTCTTCATATTGCCATGCAAAAACATCACTGAATTCTTTGAATAATTGGGTGTAATCCTACTTTTCTAAATCAGTGTTTACCTTTCCAAATTGTAAACTTTTACCTGGTTCCAACTCTAATTCAACACAGTGCTCTTGTTGAACTACTAGGCTAGCTTTATTCTTCTTAACTTGATCATCCTTGTTGAAGGCAGTCTCTAAGGTGACAAGACCTCTAGGCATCTTATTAGACTTAAGTTGTATTACTTGGTCACCATAATTCATCAACAGTCTATCTTGGTTATGCTCTGAGAAAACATCTTCTTCAAACAAGAATTTCAGAATCTGCTCATCATTGTCAAACACTTTCCAATTAGTATTATTATCAGGGATAGAAGGTTTGAAAATTAGTTTGATATGCTGTTGGGTCTCCTCCTTTGAAATACTATTAGGAATGTCATACTAAGAGCCAACAGTAGCTAATCTATCTACATTTTGATTTAGCTTCCTAGGGATGGCAACAATATTGAAAGCACAAAAGTCCTCAATTACATCACAAACTCTATGTTTGTATGCTCTCAAGGTGTCATTTTTGGTTACACTTATCCCCCTCACTTGGCTGACTACTAACTCACTACCACCATATAATTTTAAGGCCTTAAGCCCTCTTTTTCTAGCCCATCCCAGTCCATTCACTAGACTTTCATATTCTGTAGTGTTGCTAGTGCAGGAGAAACTGAATCTGAAAGCAATATAGTATCTTTCTCCTTTTGGAGACACTATCATAGCACCACCACTAGAACTATGTCTACTTCTAGCTCCATCAAAAAAAATTTCCCAAACCTGATTGCTCTAATCCTCTGAATCAGTATCCCCTTTGAGAAGATTTGACTCTATGGATCCACTCTCTTGTATCAAATAGCTTCCCAAACCAGCATCCCAAATGACATTTTCTTGGGCCTCAAAAGCCTTTTCTGATTCTAGTTCATCAAGTAAAATATCAGGGATACTTTTTATCTTAGTGTTTGCTTCTCTAATAGTTGGGAAATCACTGTCATCAAATATAGGGCAGCTTGCATTGACGGTATTGGACACATATGGTTCTATATGGTGTGTTGCTAATGATTTAGATTTGATGGTGACCTTGGTACCATATCTTGTGTGAAAAAGCATGTGAGACCAGTCAAAAGAAAGGTAGCCTCCTATTTTGGTTGTTAACTCCCTTGATAAACGTATGGAAAATAAATCAAGGAGATCTATGGTGTATATATCAATTAGGATGGAAAAATTATGACTAGCATGAAGGATTAGATTGGTATCCTTAGCTACACCTATAGTGTTAACTAAGGATCCATCAAGTTGTGTAACCTTCTTTCAAAGGGGATCATATTTAAGTCCTAATTGGTCAACCACCTTCTTGGTCATTACAGTGCTAGTAGCTCCACTATCTACCATATAATTATGTACTAAGGATTTTCCAATAATTAAACATACATAAAAGGGAGGTGGTTTTAAGTTCCTACCTTGCATGGTATTGGCTTTGGAGTTGCAACTTGGAGCCTCCTTTTCTTGATCTATGTTAACCAACACTGAATCTGCAGCTTCTTTTGTAGGCTGAGGAGTTGTCATTTCAGTCATAGCTTTCTTCAAAATCTCAGGTTGTCGTGGAATAGCCAAAGAATCCCACATAGACATGGTAATGTTCACCTTCTTCATGTTGTCTACAATATTGAAAGGTGTCATAGTGTGTACTCTTTGTTGTGCTTTTACTATAACAGGCTCCACCTCTTTGAGAGTCTAGCCCTCTTTGCTTGTAATGATAGGAGCCTTCTTAAATATGATGGGAGTAGCTTACTGCATTGGCTCTACAGATGTAGTAGCTTTAGTCCTAGAATGTACTCACTCCATGTCTTGAGCTCTTCTCTTTGACCTTGTATTGGCAGCAATGGAAGGTTCCCCAATGACTCCATTGAATTCTTGCTGCTCCCATTTGAAAAGAGAAGTCTCTTTCTCTTGTGGTTCTTATTGAGGAACTGATCCACTGGAAGAAGCCTCTGATTGAGCTTGTGAGACATTTTGAACCATTAGAGCTTGGTTCATCCATCCATTTGAACATGTAGGTTGATTATGAGGCTGATTACAAGGGAAACACCATTCATTTTCCATAAACATAATATTTTGACTAGGGACCATGTCCCTAACTAGATTCACCACTGGATTTAATCATAACATTAACCTTACCACAACCCAAGAAAATTTGGAGATCACGTGACTGTACAAATCTCATAGTCATGATATACTTTTTCCAACCTTAGTTACATCTGGAGACTTGGCAAAAACCTTTATTCTCAGAGTCGCTGAAAGATTTCTCAAACCACAATTTAGCTCTGAGATTACAGACTGTCCATTGATAAAATCTGCATCCATAGTTGTCATTGAGTCTTAGAATCATTTATCCCTTAGCTGCCACATCTAGAGATCTGGAGACAACCGCGTCACTGAATCGCTAACTTGGTAAGAGATAACCACCATCTTTGGGAGATAATGCGACCAAAGGAATTCCAAATCACTGAATGAAAAGACTAACTGCATGAAGACTGGAGACTTGGAGACAACTGCAAAAGAAGACCGCACCCCTATTTAGAGACTCAGCAACTAAAGAGAAAATCATAATCACAGAGTAAAACATCACTTTAATAAATCATTCAGAGATTACCCAACCAAAAGGAATCTCCATCTAGAGACCACACGACTAAAGGAATTCTTATAGAATTTGTTACAAAAGTCACTAGATCTTGAGAAAACTTACTGAGACTCGGTGACTAAAAGGGGCAATCGCTAAGTCATTGAATGAACAAAGAATATTCCATCTGATTAGGAGATTAAGAGATATAAGGTAGTCATGGGATCGAGGAACTAAAAGGCATATTCTCCTGAGCTTTAGAGATCTCACAACTAGCTTGCCAAATATAAAGCGCACATGGGAAAAGAAGAGACTTAAGTGGCTGAAAAAGGTAATGACAAATTAGAATAGGCCCTAGGGTTTTGAGGGTTTTTTTCTATAATGGTCATATTTTGAAATTAAACACTTTCAGACTAAGGAGTTTGGATAGTTGCAGAGACCAGAAGAGGAGAAGCAAGGCCATAAAAATTTCAGAGGTGTTTAACATGGGATAAAATGCAGACCCTTGGATAGAATCAGCCTAACCAAATTTGTATGGAACAGAAAAAAATTGGTTAACACTAACCAAGGCAATGATTTTTTATCCTAACTCTAACCAACTTCGTGATTTCACAATACTTATGAATTCATGCTAGTGGGAATGCAACAATGAATCCTATTTGAATGAATGAAAATGTAGTAAAATAACATAGATGAATCTAACCTAAAACATGACATATGATTATTTTCCCAACCTCCAAGTAATGCTATGATTACTGTTGATAAGTTGCACTAAAGAGTAGAAACAGAACTCTGTCTATTTCCTAATTTCAGCCCAACCTAAGGAAAACAAACATTCAAACTTACCAAAAGCATGGAAGAGTAAATAAATGGCACAAAACACATTCTAGATTGAATCCACAACAAGATGTATTTCTCACCAAAAATTAGTCGACCATTTCATTGATTTTCAAAGTGTTACATATAGGCTTCAAGAAATAAGGCATTACAAAATCCACTGAATCGCTTCATATTCTACAAAGTTGGTAGATGACAAGTGGCCATTTATTGATTATACAATGTAAATCAAAAAGGAAGAGGGGAAATTTATTTTCTCTTTGCTGGCTTGTTTGCCTTCTCCAACTTAGCCTTATGGGCTTTGGCAGCCGCAAGAATCAGAATCATTCTTTTAGAATCAGGAATGTAAATATTTTTCAATCTTATGAGCTAGCGGGTATGATCTTTCTCTATGCATTTTTTAGCATCCTTTCGGGGTTGTGTCTTCTCCATGGCTTTATATATGCATCTACCGAGTTGTTGAAGATCAGGTATTCTATCAAGGTGAGATCCAGATAACTCTGCAAGCTGGTCCAAGAAGTCAAAGAATGACTTCTGCATATTGGTTATACCAATCAGACTCTTTCCATCTTCGCTAGCTTTGAAAAAAGAGTGAAGACCTGTCAAATATACAAAGATTATACTTTTCTCTTTGGTGATTTCCTCGTCAATCGCCTTCATTCCTATCTCTACCTTGATTATCATCTCTATTTTGAATTCTACTCCTTGGAGCCATTTGATCAGAGGTTCATCCCCTTTCTGCAGTATGTTGGCCTTGATTGCATCTTTAGTCTTCATCGTGACTAGCCAATGTTGTAGCACCATGCCAATATGCCTAAAATGTCTATCTTCTTGCAATTTGACAAGTATTGCTTGGTTCTCAGCTATAGCAGGGTTGAATGTTGTTAGAGAATTAGGTAAGCTTGCTACAGGAGTGACCTTGAGTTCTTAGTGCCTTGAGCTGAGTCTTAGTGACCTCGAGTTCTTTGAGCTCTTCCTTGATCAAGATGTTACTAGACTTCCACAAGTCTACTTTAGTATCATGGTGGGTGAGCCCCATGTCTAAGGACTGAAGTGCAAAATCTGAAGTAGTAAGGTCTTCAATTTTGTCATCCTTCAGCAGCTTGTCTATTTCCATAGTTAGGTGTCATGTGTCTAGATCTTGACCAAGAGTGGTCAGAGTCCTCATCTTCTTAACCTTTCTTACGGCTAAACCTGACTGCATCACTTGTGAGAACATCTCACCACTGGGAGTACCTTGCTCAACCAATTTTCTTTTCCACTCCAGAGTATTCTTGAGCCATGATTCTACACTTGTAACTTTTGTTGCAGAAATCAAATCTTTGACAAATAATTTCCTGATAATAGGAGGGGAAGATTTAGACTTGGAAGTGAATGGATTAACTTGCAGAGAAGAAATGCTCTTTTCCTTTTGAGGAGACACCAAGTGCTCATATGTCTCATCAGTTTCTAAGCTGCTACTATCATCACCAACCTCAAAAATAGTAGGAGCTTCTTGAGTAGGAGTGTCACCTTGTATCTCAATGGTTCCTCCTTGTCCTTCCTGCTCTAGTTTCGTGGCTCCAACAGTTTCTTCCGCAGTCTTGTCATATTTCTCAACTTTGGCTTCTTCATTAAAAATGATGACTAGAGATGAACCTTCTCCACAAGTCTTCTCAATCAGAATTTCTTTTTTGGGTGGTTCAACATCTCCACCTACTAGTTGACCTAGTCCTTTGGCTATAGATGTCATTGGCAAAGAGGAGGATGTAGGAGAACTTGCCAACTCAATTGTAGGAGCTTGTTGAGGAGTAGGCTTCCTGGATCTCTTTCTCCTTCCCATCATCCACTAAACCCACTTATCAGTTCTCTTAATGACTTTAGCTGTTAAGGTCTCCAAATATTCTATAGCTTGACCTTGAACTAGCTCTGATCTCACAAGATAGGGCTTGATCTAATCTCTATATGTGTCGCTATACATATGTTCTCTATCATCGACAATGACTTCAACATTAATGTTGACATTGAACAACTTGATTTTTTCAATAGTCAACCTGGAGTAAAATATTTCTTAGCTCTCTAGTTCATCCTTGCAATTCGCCCAATAATCTTTGAGTTCAGGGATGTGCGTGACCACAGTGCCAATTTGTAGATGATTTTTGTAATAACTTACTGGATCAAATTGAGGCCTCAATACTTCATACACTTCTGGCTTATATCTATTCTTGAACGCCTTCATCACATTCTTAGCATTTGATCTTGACGTAAAATTTTATGCTCCAATGGTGACAGGGAATTTGTAGTCTTTCTTCTTAATTCCCGCATTGTTCAAATTCACTTGCAACATCTACCGGATCACCTCTATGAGCACAATCATATCATTAGGTTACCTTGGAAACCTTATGGGTAAATCATCAAAACCTGCAAGATGAAAGTATGAGAAACTAGCAAATTGAATGAAGAAACTCCCAAATTGGGTGATGAATTCCATGGCCTCTAGTGAGAATCTTCATTCTGGGCATCCTTGTAACATTGTAGACAACCTCATTGTAAATGAGTCATTAACTCTAATGAACTTGGCATAGCTATTTTGTAATTTCAAATGAGGGAATAAATCATAAAAGTAGGATTTGAGCAATACAATTCCACAAAACCTGAAGATCACCTGCATACAAAAACCTGTTACAAGGAAGTAGAAAATATCCTCAAATAATGAATGAATTAAATGTACAATATATCATCCTTATAAAGGAGATCAAAATCCTTGAAAGGAAAACCATAGTGCATGTAATAATTAGTTAAATTATTACAAGACTAATGCATGCAAGTTTATATTTAAAACAACTAGTGCATAAGTTTAAATCAACTAGTGCATTTGTGTTTAAATATAAACTAAAAATAAAAGTATTGACATCTTAAGAAGGGAGTAAATTTAATTAATATAATTAATACTTTACTCTAACACCCCCCTTTAAGATGAGCAACAATGCAGCTACAAATAATGCAAGAAGAAAGCAAAGGAAACTACAGTGTTGAAAGCATAAAATGGGTCTTAGCAACATGGTCTGATGAGGTACCCAAGTACAAAAGAGAGTCTCTATAAAGTGGAGAAATAGAGAAAAACACATGGGAAAAAATCTACTCCAAAAAGAGACAAAGACTAATCTGAAAGACTAAAGAAGCCTCCAAAACTAGGAATGTTCCAGAAAATAGGAACAAGAATGAACATGTAAAACATCACTGAAGCAAAAGGATGCAAACTCTGTCAAAAAGTAACTACTGATCTGAAGATCCTCCATAGAACTATGAGCAGGTAGAGAAGATTGTAATCTGCATGAGTGCCCTCAAATGACACTACTCGAATCAAGAAGCAAACAAAGGCAAACACCCGAACTTGAAGATACAGATGGCATAAACACCAAAAGCTTGAAGAGCTAATCAATCAAAGCTAGAAAATTGCATCCAAAAATAGGAAAGAAAGAGTGTCTATATGGTAAATGATCCATCTCAACAAAATGCATAGGTACCTAGCCAGTGCATCTGCCTAGTACATAGGAACAAATATTGAATACATAGCTCACACTATCAAACCAAGGAAGCATAAGAATGATCAATAGAAACCCCCCATAATGCTAACAAGAGAGAGGTGATAGGTACACTAAAAAGAGTGCCAATAAGAATTGCATCGTGAAGAACCAGGAACATCGAAGGTGCATAGAAAGCATAAGCACAAATAAAAATACCCTAAGGCTAATTTCATGGAAGGAACACTCACTTGACAAAGGTAGATGGCAAATAAAGGCAAACATCAAACCCCCCCATGGAACTTTATAATAGAGTGTGAGTACAAATAGCACAAACATGTTCAAGATTCCAAGCATGCAAGAAAATGAAACTTTATCTCAGTGCATGTGCATAAAAGAATGCTACAAAAGTGAAGTATACAATGCTCAAATAAGAGAGAAGGCTACTGAAACAAAAGAACAGCCTAAGAAGAGTCATCCCTTAAAGGGAAGAGATCCTAGGACTTGTAACATCCAAGATATCCACCAGAGTGCCGAAGTGCAAAAAATAAAAATAAAAAATACCTGGAGTAGAATATGGAAAAATGACTCATAGAACTAGAAAGCTCTTATAACAATCTTTCCAATGATATCTCGCTTTCCCAAAATAGAGTCCGGATGCGCAAGATAGAGCTTCCAGAGTGCAAAACTAAACATCTAACTTTGACAGTAAAAAAACACCATCAAAAGTTCAAAATCAGAAATTCAAACCTCTAGATCTGGATAGAGCTTAGAACCAGCTTTTCGACAATATCTCATTTGCCCGATTTCGACACCGTATGCTCAAGATATGAGCAAAATACCAACTGGTGCATGAGAGGGCTCAAAAATGGTGCAAATGATGATGATGCATGCTGATGTCATCAAATAATGGGCTTAAATTTGATGGCCAAATGGATGTCGCCACCCATAATAAAAAAAATTTAAAAATTGCATGCACGCCTCAAGATATGTGTCAAGCTTTCAGATATTTACCTTGATTTGCATGCAATTTTTTTTGTCTTGATTTGTGTGTCAAATAGAAATTTTTTTGTCTTGTTTTGTGTGCCAATATATACAAATTTTTCCTTGGGAAGTGTGCATTTCCATAAAATTTCTACCTCATGAAGCGTGTCAAGCTTATGGTACCAAAAAAAACCCATGAGGTCCGTTTGAGCTCAAAGTGCACCAAAATTTAGAGACCCCCTAATTTCAATAAAAAATAACCAAAAAAGCCCTAATCTGAATCCTTCAAACACAAACAAGCTATAGTAGATTAGGCTCTAATACCATGTAGGATTTGAGTAATACAAATCCACAAAACCTGAAGATCACTTGTATACAAAAACCTGTTACAAGGAAGTAGAGACAAAAAGAGGGCAAGGGTTTGACTCAAAAATATGAAGAAGAAAATATCCTCAAATAATGAATAAATTAAATTTCCAATGGATCATCCTTATAAAGGAGATCAAAAGCCTTGAAAGGAAAACCCTAGTGCATGTAATAATTAGTTAAATTATTACAAGACTAATGCATGCAAGTTTATATTTAAAACAACTAGTGCATAAGTTTAAATCAACTAGTGCATGTGTGTTTAAATATAAACAACTAAAAATAAAAGTGTTGACATCTTCAGAAGGGATTAAAGTTAATTAATATAATCAATACTTTACTCTAACAATAAATTTTCACATCATCTAAATATTCTTCTAGCCTAAGGAGTCCTAGCCATACTTGCAATGTAGCTAAAACATAAATCAAATAGGAAGACATATAAAAAAAAATCTGGTACTTGGCAAGACTCAAGGCATTGGACAAATTTTCACTTACCACTTGAGCCTAGTCTATATAATGGTGCTCAACACATATTACCTGGACCAAGAAGTAGTGTTCTATGAAATTCAATGCGTCGCTTTCACCTTTTATCCTGTGAAGCAACAACAGGATGTCGAGGATCTCTTGGGTCTTTTATAAACAGTTTGCTTCCTTACCATTACTTTCCATATCTCGTGCCACATGAGTGAGAGATTTTCAAAAATATCCATTTAAATTCTATCATTAAAATTTGAATTAAATGCGTCTTGTTAACGGCCTTAGGAAATCACTTTTACCTATTTCAAGTAGCTGTAATGGTAACTTTATTGACATAGAGGATTTTTACTATTTTGCTTCTCTCAATTCAACACCTTTTTCAAAAAACTCACTTTGAAGGTAGAAACCCAACTGTGGAGATGCTAAGGAGTGATTTTTTAAAAATCTGCAACTGACCCATTTCTTTAGAAATTTATTTTAGATATCAAAGTGGGCTATCTTCATCATAATAGATCATTCAATCCCCATGATTTCTTATGCTTATTTCTTCACAAGTTGTTGCTTCTCGAAAACTAACCTTCTCAGGTGATTTTTTGATAAGGGAGAAGCCGAAAACCAATTCTCTAAAAAAGGTCTCTTACTCATTTTCTCATATTCTATGACCTCTTTATCCACTGCAGGGACTTAATATTGTTTCCTCAAAATCTAGATGTTTGGCTTTCATGAATCTCTTATACACTTTCTACTGTTCTTTGAAATACAACTTCTATAGGAGAAATGCCACAAGTAGAGAAGTTCATTATAACTTCTCTTCCAAGCTACTTCTCTAGACCCAACTCATTCTTAACCTGTGAATCTTGATCTTTGGGCCTTGTTTGTGTGCTTGATGATTCCTATGTTATCTTCCCGCGGAAAATTACCTTCATGGGTTGGAACCCGCCAAGGAGAAGGTGATTTTTAATTTTCTAACAAAGGGGGAAAATGTTATTTTTAGAGCTTCACATCCATATGAATACCATCAATCAGAACTAAAAGAAATAAAGTATTTATCAAATTAGAAACTATAACTTACACATTCCTAGGATGAAATTAAAAACCAACCCGGCTTAAAAGTAGAAAGAGGCATGAAAGGATTATCCGATAAAGACCACCTATCTTAGGGGGATTCTAGACTTAGACTCAAATTTATTATCTCAAAACTCATGACTCTATCTCACACAAGCTAATCACTTTTGTTTTAAAGGGGGAAGAACAAAAGTGGGGAAACATACCTCAATATGTTAAGCTTCACCACAATAGAGGAAATGATCTCTGATACCAATTGTTAATAATAAGATCAGATTACCGAAAGGGGAGGGGTGAATCAATAACCAATGAATTATCCATGTTTTGACTCTTTAAACTTTACCATTGCATTCATAATTTTGTCATTTAATAACATAAAATGAAAATATTAAGTATAAACACATACACAAAATAATGAAACACTTGACACGGATATTTATCTTATGGAAACCCAAATCAAGAAAAAACCACGTTGAAGATTGATACCCACTTAATGATGTACCTTTCTGAAGTACACCATGTGTGGATCTTAACCCTATTAGGAGTTTTACAAAAGAAATTTTAGGTACTACCTGATTAATGCATTTACCTTTAGGTCTATTAAAATATTTACTCTGTCAAGAGTACCCTTGTTAGAGGGCTTCAAACACAAACTAATCAGCCATCTTGTTAAAGGATTTACAATAAGGACTACTAGGATCCACCCAATTAGGGATTCTTGACTGTTGTGACTATTAGGCAACAACATGAACAATAGTCTCTAAGATAACACTGCTTCTACTTGATTAGATCCACTTAAGCACAAAATGTCTTCTCACCATACTGTTAGGAATAGTCCCAAGAGATAACTGAGAGGGGGGGTGAATCAGTTATCTAAAAGTTTCAATTCTTTATCCAATTAAGTATATTAAACATAAAGCATAAACACAATTAAAGAACACTTGAACACAACACTGATATTTTGGTTATGGGGAAACCCAAATAGGTAAAAACTCTAGTGGGAATTGACATCCACTAATAATCTGCACTAGTGTATTATGATCCTTGTTAGAAAATCCTTAACCATGTTAGGAGTTGTCTTTACAATGCATTTAGTATGATGACTTGGTCAAGGGTAAGACCCTGTTAGGAGTCTTTTACAATTAACCATGTTAGGGGCGAGGACACACTATCTGCGAGCACACTGCTGAAAGGGGTGAAGGCTACAACCTTCCAAATAATAGATACACACTATATCTATATCTTGGTGAACTAGGCTTTGACCTACTATCTAGATCAGTTCCAATGTATAGCACAAACTCTTTACTTTGTCACATAGACCTTCTACTGATGGCTCAACACTTCACACACTTTTCTCTACACATCACAATCAACTTAGGACCATGCTTTAGCAATCACAAATGACTCCCTGTAAATATGGTTCCTCCAAATGATATCATCAAATTATCCTATTAGAACCACCTTGAAATCATATTATAGAAACCATAATATACTCCAATAATAATTCTATTGGCTCTACTAAGCACGCAACACAATCTGGGACCTGTCCAATATTAATAAATGTAGACGCACGCTACACACTGTTAGCTCTACCAAAGTAACTAAAACTTCCTCCTTAAGATGAATTACATCATGCTCTCTTAACCAAATATTCTAAATGCTTCTACAATCCGTAATCCAAGGGTGCATACCAAAATTATAGGTGCAACTTCTGAACCAATACAATCTCTATCGGCTCTTCTGAATAAACATAGGAAACTGCTACTGGTGAATAGCGAATGCATAACTTCACTTCTACTAATCATCAAACTCTACATCCATGATTTTAACACCACTAAAATGTCTTCATCACATATCCAAAGGCACAAGGCTCCATGATGATTTTACGTACAATCACTCACAGATCACTACCTATAACTCTATCAGGAACACTGCTGACACAAGCTACTGCATAACTGTCTATTCTAGAAATTAACCTCTACATCCATGATATCATGCTAATAACATGTCCATTCTACATATACTCAAAGCTTACTACATAATTCTTCAATGCATGCTACTTACCATATGTTATCATCAATGAAAAACATACAGTCAACACTCGCTTGCTGGAAAATCTCCAACAATCTCCCCTTTTGGCATTGATGGAAACATATGGAATGAAAAACACCACCAACCCAAATGAGAAATTCTTTTATAAAATTCTCTATTTCCTCATTAAAACTCCCCCAAGGATGAGTCCTCCATCTATTGTAATATTCTCCATTTCCTCAACTGAACTGCATTCATGATTGAATACTGCTCCCCCTTAGTATTTTACTCCTTTACTTCTATTTTTCATGACTATATATTACTCTCCCTTTGACATAAATGGAAAAGGGTGCCATTTAATTTAAGCACCAATACTACTCCTGAGGTAGAGTAGTCAACCTTTCATCAGTCCCTGAGGACTGATGCTTTTTCTTCTTTCTTCTAAGTAGAATCAGGGAAGGGAATTATTCCCAACTTCTCCTTGAGATACTCAAAATTATCCTTTGGTAAGGGCTTTGTGAATGTCTGCTAATTGATCTTTAGTACTCACATAGTCCAAATTGACTTCTTTCTCTTCCACTTTCTCTCTTAGGAAGTGATATTTGATCTCAATGTGTTTTGTCTTTGCATGCATCACAGGGTTCTTCGACATATTGATAGTGCTAGTGTTATCACAATGAATAACAATAGGATAGTCAATCTAAATTCCAAAATCCTTTATCATTTTCTTGATCCAAACAATTATAAAACAATTCAAGGCTACTGCAACATACTCTGCTTCTTCTATTGAGTGAGAGATACAATTTTTCTACTTTCTTGTCCAAGTGACAAGTCTATTACCAAGAAACACTGCCCCTCCTGATGTATTATTTCTATCATCAACGCATCATGCCCAATTTGCATCAGTATATACATGAAGCTCAACATTTTTTGAATTGGGATACCATAGATCATAATCTATAGTGTCTTGCAAGTATCTAAATATTCTTTTTATTGCCATGAGGTGACTTTGTTTAGGCTCTGTTGCACATCTTCCAACTATGCCAACTACATTGGAAATATCTAGTCTAGTTTGAGTAAGATAAATAAGTTTTCCAATCATAGACTTGTACAATTTTATATCTACTACTGGTGAATCATCTTCTTTTGTAAGCTTGCATCCTATTATTATAGGTGTACCCACTGGCTTGCAATCATCCATCTTGATTTTCTTTCATATCTCTTTCACATATTTTGACTGATTAATGAAAATAACTTTTTTTGTCTACTACACATTTAATCCTAGAAGTATTTGATAGGTCCAATCATGCTCATCTCAAACTCACTCTACATCTCCTTAGAAAATTCAGCACTAAGTTTATCATTACCTCCAAATATAATGTCATGAACAAATATAGCTACAAGCAGTAGTCCTTTAGATGTCTCTCTTATGAATAGATTACAATCTACTGCTCCTTTCTTGAATCCAAATTTAGTTAGATATCCATCAAGTCTCTTATACCATGCTCTAGGGGCTTGCTTAAGTCCATAGAGGGATTTCTTCAGTATGAATACCATATCAGGTCTGTCTCTTTATATGAATAATCTGCTCACAGGTGCAAATGTGTATGAATAATCAATGCCTTCTCTTTGTGCATAACCCTTACATACTAACCTTGCTTTTTTCCTTACTAATGTGCCATCTTCATTCATCTTGTTTCTGAATATCCACTTTGTTCCAATTATATTCTTATCACTAGGTCTTGGGACCAGTTCCCAAGTACCATTCTTGATAATTTGATCTAGTTCTTCTTTCATAGCATCATGCCAATCTGAATCATTACATGCATCTTCAACACTTAAAGGTTCAATCTGAGATAGTAAACATACCACCTCATTGCTTCCTAAATTATTTTCTTGTGATCTTGTTGTGACTTTTCCGCTCTAATCACCAATGATGTCATTCTTGGAATGGTATCTAGATGTAAACTTTGGAACTTTGGGTGATATTGTCTCATCTTCCTTCTAAGTTTCTTCTTCACTTGTTTCCAGGTCATTAAACAATACATTAGTACTATCAAACATCTCTTCAACAACTGTCTCACTAGTGGAAAGTCTGGGTTCTTGTTTGGTGGGGAGGCTAGGATAGACTAGCTTAGTCTATGCCCCTGATCCTCTCTAGGTTCCAAGTGTTTTTCTAACACCCCTGATGGTCTATAGGATTCCTTATTCCTCCAAGGATCCCCTGACCTGCCTAACCTATCCACCAAGTTAAACTATCTCATCTACCAACATTACAAGCTTTGCTCTTAGACTATTATCCCTTACATAGGCTCATAAGGGTCTTTTAGGCTTCCAACTCTTTCCCAAACTCCAATAGTGAATTTTATGAGTTCCAAGATGTTTTTAAGGAATTTGACACCTTTTCAATGCATTGGCTTGGTTGGGTCATCACCCAATTTGAGGGTTACTTTTTATTTTAGGGCTACAAGGAAGAGGCCTAATTAGCCCTCCTTCCAGATTTATAGGGAATTTGACACCCTTTCCACAAAGAATCACCACCCCTATTCTAAAGAACATTTTCTCCTAATGATCCATTCTCAAGGATTTTTGGGGTCTCAGGCTTCCAACAGGTCGTACAATACCTTTGGCAAATTTGAGGGTTTTAAGGGTTTGGGGGACTCTTCACTATCTTGGTCTTCAATAGTACCTTTCCAAGGCTCTTCAAACCTTCTCCTTTACAATAATACACCTTCAAACACTCCTCTTTACTTCCTCAAAAGGATTATTCTTGGAACTCCTTCCTTTGTCACTTGGAGCACTTTGTTTGCTGGGCCCTACTTTCATAGTATTATAGGTTGGGGTCTATATTCTTAGACTCCATAGTTCCATGGTGTTTCCATAGCGAAATCAAGAGCTACAGGCCCATATGTACAAAGCTCTCCAAAACTGGCAGAGCACTAAGAAAATGAAAGAACACAAACTAAAACACACCAAAACCTTTAGAAACTAATCTAATGTATACAAAATGAAGGTAAAACACACACAAAGTAAATACTCAAACAAATTTGCACACCAAACTCCAAATATTTACATTCCAACAGTCTAAAATAGTGACTATTTTGCTCCAGCTGCATTCAGACTGGTCTGCCGTACTAAGACTATACAATAGGAATATCAACCTTGACATTAGGGTTTTTCAAGCCTAATATAGACTTCTCCTCATTATGTGTGTGAGGTTAGGGCTTCTTAGCCACTAAGGTTAGGTTAGGTTACATCAATGAAAAAGTTGTTTAGCAACTTTTAAAAGTTTCTGACAACTTCTAAGAAACTTTTATTGCCTAAAACAACCTTGCCTCCATTCTTCAATGACCTCTAATGAAAGCCTCCTAAAGCACTCACATGTGCTCAAATTCAACCAAACTAACCTAAGACTTCAAACCTCCTATCAAAGCACTGATTTCAAGATGACAACATTCCTTGAATCAATGTGCCATTTACATAGGAAAGACCATCTAAACTTCTAGGACCTAGACTAGGCCTAGACACACACAAAATGAGCTTGAAGCTCTTATTCTAATTACATACTTCATGCAAGAAGTTCACACAACAAAAACTAGAAGGTGGGAGCCCTTAGAAGGGTGCTCTTGCACCATACTCCCCCTCAGCACAACTAAGGCACTTTGGGGTCAAGAAGAGCCAAATCAATACCAAACTTCTTGAACTATCCCTCCTCAATCCAGGTGGCTTCAAATTCAGGCCAATCCTTCCATTTGATCAGGTGCTCCATGTAAACTTGATGCCTTGTGGTCTTCTTCACTCTGGATTCCAAAACCTTCTCTACCTTGGCTGGCTTCTTCTTGGGCATTGTATTGGTGTCAATGTCTTGTAGTACCTTTGGTGGAGATGTACCTTACTAACTAATATCTCCTTTGAATCTGATCAGGTCTTCAACATTAAACAATAGTGAGATGGCTAAGTCTGATGGCAAGTCCACTTTGTAGGCATTCTCTCCATATTTGGCTAGAATCTTGCATGGGCTTATTCTCCTCATCTGTAGCTTAGTGGGCATGCCCTTCTACATCCTTGCTTTGCTAAGATGGACCATAACATAGTCCACAATCTGAAACTATACTTCTTTCCTCTTTTCATCCACTTTAGCCTTGATTCTTTGAGTGGATTCCATAATGGTCTTCTTCACTTGCTCTTGAACCTCCTTGATAGTTTGAGTGAAATCTTTAGCTTGTCCAGTCTTCAACTCCATGGAACCTAAGTCTCTCAACTCACACACTCCTCTAGGGTGTCTTCCATACACTATCTCAAAAGGACTTCTTCATGTGGCCCTATTTACACTATCATTGTAAGCATATTCATCCTGAGATATCACAAGATCCCAAGTCTGCCCATACTCCTTTGTCAAACACCTTAGCAAGTTGCCAAGCACCCTGTTGATGACCTTAGTTTGACCATCAATTTGAGGATGGTATGCTAAATTGAAAGAGAGATTAGTTCCCAATGTTTTCCATAAGGTTTTCCAATAATGACCCATGAACTTTCTATCCCTATCAGACACAATACTCAAAGGGAGTCCATGGATCCTAACTATCTCCTTAAAGAAGAGATGTGCTACATAGCTTGCATCATGAGTAGTTATACATGGAATGAAATGACTCATCTTAGAGAACCTGTCAACAACAACATAGATGCTATTCATACCTGATTTGGTTTTAGAGAGTCCAACCACAAAGTCCATACTTACACACTCCCAAGGCCTATTTGGAATTGGTAGAGGTTGATAGAGTCCTGCACTACTTGAACCTCCTTTAGCTCTTTGACATACTCCAGATTGCTCTACATACCTCCTGACATCCCTTGCTAGCTTAGGCCAAAAGTAGTATCTCTGTACTAACTCCAATGTCTTGTTTATACCAAAATGTCCACTTAGGCTGCCATTATGCTTCTCTCAAATTAGATTTTCCCTCGTGGATCCTTTAGGTACACAAAGCTGATTACCTTTGAACAACAATCCATTTTGAAGGGTGTAATCTACAAACTCACCATGAAAATGGTTCTCAAACTCTAGGCACACCTTCTAGGCTTGTGAGAAGTCTTCATCCTCCTCATATAAGTCTTTAAAACCTGCTATTCCAATGCTTTGCAGCTGTACCTCTTGGACAGTCAATAACTTCCTACTCAAAGCATCTTCTACTTTGTTGAGTTTCCCTTTCTTGTGCTTGATTGTGAAGGTAAAGGATTGGAGATACTCCATCCACTTCAAGTGCCTGTTACTACACTTCTCCTAAGTATTTATGTAGCTTAAAGCCTAATTATCAGTAAACACCACAAATTCTTTTGGCAAACGGTAATGCCTCCACTTCTTGAGAGATTGCACCAATGCATACAACTCCAAGTCATAAGCTGAATACTTCTTATTTGTCTCATTGAGTTTTTCATTGAAGAATTCCATAGGCCTTCCTTCCTGACTCAATACAACCCCTACTGCTACACCACTTGCATCACATTCAATGGTGAACAACTTATCAAAAGTAGGTAAGAGTAGAATTGGTTTGGTAGCTACCTCTTGCTTCAATGTTTGGAATGTTTTCTTAGCTACCTCAGTCCATTTGAACTTTGTTTTCAATCCTCCTTTGATGGTGTCAAGCACTGGTGCACATATCCCACTGAAGCTCCTCACAAAATTTCTATAAAATTGTGCCAAGCCATGAAAACTTCTAACTTCAGTCCCTATTTTAAGGGTAGGCCAATTCAAGATTGCCTCCACCTTGCTTAGGTCCATTTTCAAAGTACCCTTGGACACCACAAAGCCTAAGTAAACTAGCTCTTTCTGCATGAATTCACATTTTTCTAGATTGATGGCTAATTGCTCTTCATGGAGTCTCTTCAAGACCAACCTTAAGTACTCAAGATGCTTTACTTTTATTTTTCTATAGATGAGTATATCATCCAGATACACCACTACAAACCTTCCTGTGAAGTCCTTCAAGACCTCATTCATTAACTTCATGAAGGTGCTTGGGGCATTGGTAAGCCTAAATGGCATCACAAGCCATTCATACAAACCATTTGTGGTCTTAAAAGTGGTATTCCACTCATCACCCTCCTTAATTCTGATTTGGTGATAACCACCCTTCAAATCCGACTTAGTGAAGTACATAGCACCTCCTAAGCAATCCATCAAATCTTCTATTCTTGGAATTGGGAACCTATACCTAATAGTGATCCTATTGATATCCCTTGAATCTATGCAAAGTCTCCATTTTCCTCCTTTCTTGGATGCTAAGACCACTGGGACTGCACATGGACTAATGCTCTTCTTGATCAGCCCTTGATCCAATAACTCTTGCACTTGTCTTGCTACTTCTTTGTTCTGATTCGGGGTAAGCTTGCATGTTGCTTTGTTAGGCAGAGATGCATTGGGTACAAAGTCTATTTGATGACTTATGGTCCTTCTTGGAGGTAGTGTTGCAGGGGTTCCATCACTCACTATATCTCTGAATTCTTTTAGCATTTGCTGCACTTCCAATGGTGTTTCTACTGGAAACTTCTTGTCCTCCTCCTTTGGCTTCACCATAATAGCACATCCTATGGTCTCCTCATCATGCAAGGTTTGTAAGAACTCTTTACCACTGCTAAGAAACACACTAGGTGTCTTAGAAGTTCCTTCTTCAATCTCTATTAAGGACTGAATTTTGAAAGTCCTCCCATCCTTCTTGAAAGAAATGGAGTTCTCCTCTCCATCATAGATCACCTTCCTATCAAATTGCCAAGGTCTTCCCAATAGAAGATGGCATGCATCCATGGGTAAGACATCACAAAGAACTTTGTCTTTATAGCCTCCAATGGAAAACTCTACCCATGTCTTCTCATTAACTAGCACACTTTGCTCCTAGCTCAATCAAGTCACCTTGTAAGGATTTGCATGTGGAACCTTTGTGAGTTTAAGCTTCTTGGCTGCTTCCTCTACTATGATGTTATCAGTGGACCCTAAATCCACAATAACCTTGTAAACCTTGCCTTTTATCTTTCACCTAACTCTAAAAAGAGCCCTCCTTTGCTTGGGTTCACCTTGATTAGGCTACCTTATAAGTACCCTCCTGAACATTAGATTCTCAACCATTTCTGATTCTAACTTTCTGACCTCATAAGTGCATGAGCTGCTACTATATTCTTGGTTATAGGCTACCCTCTCCTCATTACTTGAGGTTGATGGTTTATCAGGACACCTATAGGAAGGGTGTCCAAGCTATCCAAACTGATAGCACTTCATGGTGGCAAAGTAGGAGTTGCTTCTTCCTGCTCCTATTCCTCTATTTCCTGGAGAACCTCTTCCTCTACCATAAGATCCTCTTGTACTGATTTCTGCACTTTGTTCCAAGAGTTTTCTCTACCCTTGGCTTCTTGATTCACCACCTCTACTAGAACCCCCTCTTTGACCCCCTCTAGAGTCTCTACCTCTTCCTCTATTCTTGGAATTAGGTTCTTTCTTTCTCCTTTGTTTGTCTTCAAGCTTTTGTGTCATATGTTGACATCCAAGTATGGTGGTGGGAGTAAACAAACTCATCTCCTCTACTATGCTCCATTTCAAGCCACTGAGGTACCTTGCCACTTTGACACTCTCTCCTTCCTTGATCTTGGATCTTAAGCACAATTTGTGAAATTCTTCAGTATAGGTGGCTACATCCATCTCCTTTTGCTTGAGGTTCAACCTTCTCCTATGCTGTTGAACTTCATAATCTGCTGGTAGGTAGGCTTCCCTCACCTTGTTCACCATGGCTGTCCAATTAGCAATTGGATGCTTTCCTTATTTCTCTCTTTCTTCTTGGAGATAGTTCCACCAAGTGAGAGCTTGACTCCTCATTCTTGATTTGGCCACTTTAACCTTTTGTGCTCGAGAGACCTCTTCACATTTGAAGTGATTCTCCATCCCCTCTATCCATTGCATAACAAGTTCAGTGTCCATTCTACCAGTAAGAAGTGGAACACCTTCAAGTGCCTTGCTAGTTATAGCCTTTATGGCCTTCAAAAATTGTCTTTTCCTTCTCCTTATCATTTTTTTCCTCCATCCTATCATTCACCTTATCTGCCTTTTCTTGGACATCATCCAAGAGTTGTTCCATTTGATACAACCTTTCCTGCAGGAGTCTATTAGCTTCCTCCTGATCTTCCATCTTCTTATCAATCTCTGCATTAGTCACCATTTTTTTCTTGTGTGATGATCCAACTGATTCTTTTGATGGTTGAAACATCCACTTTCCACTTCCCAAGCCTTCAGAGGCTCTGATACCAATCTGGTAGGGAGGCTAGGATAGACTAGCTTAGTCTATGCCCCTGATCCTCTCTAGGTTCCAAGTGTTCTTCTGACACCCCTGATGGTCTATAGGATTCCTTATTCCTCCAAGGATCCCTTGACCTACCTAACCTATCCACCAAGTTAAACTATCTCATCTACCAACATTACAAGCTTTGCTCTCAGACTACTATCGCTTACATAGGCTCATAAGGGTCTTTTAGGCTTCCAACTCTTTCTAAAACTCCAACAGTGAATTTTATGAGTTCCAAGATGTTTTTAAGGAATTTGACACCTTTTCAATGCATTGGCTTGGTTGGGTCATCACCTGATTTGAGGGTTGCTTTGTATTTTAGGGCTATAAGGAAGAGGCCTAATTAGCCCTCCTTCCAGATTTATAGGGAATTTGACACCCTTTCCACAAAGAATCACCACCCCTATTCTAAAGAACATTTTCTCCTAATGACCCATTCTTAAGGATTTTTGGGGTCTCAAGCTTCCAATAGGTCGTACAGTACCTTTGGCAAATTTGAGGGTTTTAAGGGTTTGGGGGACTCTTCACTGTCCTGGTCTTCAACAGTACCTTTCCAGGGCTCTTCAAACCTTCTCCTTCACAATACTACACCTTCAAACACTCCTCTTCACTTCCTCAAAATTATTAGTCTTGGAACTCCTTCCTCTATCACCTGGAGCAATCAATGTGCCATTTACATAGGAAAGACCATTTGAACTTCTAGGACCTAGACTAGGTCTAGACACACACAAAATGAGCTTGAAGCTCTTATTCTAATTACATACTTATGAAAGAAGTTCACACAAAAAAAATAGAAGGTGGGAGCCCTTAGAAGGTTTCTCCTACACCATTGTTCAATCATAGGTCAGTAATCATGATATCTTTCTTGAACCATAAACTTTTCATCAATCTTAACATGAGCACTTTCAATGATTTTCTTCAATCTCAAGTTAAAACATCTATAATCTTTTCTTTTAGTAGAGTAACCAAGAAAAATAACTTCATCACTTCTTGCATAAAACTTTCCTATTGCTTCATCCCTCTTGATGTAGAACTTGCTTCCAAAGATTTTGAAGTATTTCACTGTGGGAACATTACCAAACCATAGCTCATAAGGTGTCTTGTCTGTGCCAAGCCTTAATTGTATTCTATTGATTGTATAGACTAATGTATTGACCTCATCTCTCCAATAGGTGTGTGCAAATTTTCCTTCAATCATGATGGTGTGTGCTATATCAAGGATGATCCTATTCCTTCTCTTTGCAATCTCTTTCTACTAAGGGGTTCTAGGTGCACTCAACTGTCTCTTTATGCCATGTTCTTTGTAGTACTCATAAAATCTATCACAGGTGAATTATCCTCCTTTATCCAACCTTAGAAATTTTATCTTTAGTCTAGATTCATTCTCAACCTTAGATTTAAATATTTTGAACTTCTCAAATGCTTCTGACTTATCTTTCAAGAATGCAACCCACATCATTCTAGAATAATTATCTACAAACAAAATGAAATACCTTTCTCCATAGTATGATCTTGTTTGATTTGGTCCACATAGGTCTGTATGAATTAGATCCAACTTGTTCTCTACTGAATTATGCTTTCTCCTGAATGAATTCCTCACATGATTTCCCATTACACATTCCTTGCATATAGTATCAACTGGCTTTTCTATGCTAGGTAGGTCTCTAACTGCTTTTACATTACTTATCTTTACTATGTTATCAAAGTTGATATGACATAGTTTTTTATGTCATAGCCAACTGTCATCTACTTTAGCAACAAAATAACTTGCTTCTGGATTAAGCTAAAAAACATTACCTTTAGTCTTTGATCCTGATGTAATTATTTCTCCTTCTTTATTGTTACTGATGCACCTATTACCATTGAACTCCAACCTGTAACTTTTATCAAGTAACTATCCAAAACTTAGTAGGTTATGTTTCAAACCATCAACATAAAGAACATCATCAGTGCTATTCTTTCCATCCAAGGTGATGGCTCCTATACCAATGATAGGTTTGGGAGTGTTATCTCCAAATCTAACCATGTCTCCTTTATATTTGTCCAAATGAACAAATCTATCTTTGTCTCATGTCATGTGATGTGAACAACCACTGTTAATGATCCAATCTATCCTGATGTTAGCTTGTGAAATCAATGCTAACTCTTGAGAATTCTTTTCATCTTCAAGAGCAATGAATCCAATTTCTTCTTTAGCCGATTCTTCATTTGATACTCCATATCCAGCATAGTAGCATTCCTTTTTATACTTAGGCTTGTAGTTATTCTTGAACTTTTTAACTCTTGTAGGACACTTAGATGCAAAGTGACCAATCTTATTACATGAAAAGCATTTGAATGGTAATTGAACTTCATATTTTCCTTTTCCTTTCTTTTCCCTTTTAGTAATCATAGTAATGAAATTATCTAGGGATTCTTCATCATCATCATCATCATCAAAATTACCGGAGGTGTTCAAGGATTTCTTACCATGGACTGAAGCTTTGAAGGTTGTCTCACTTTTAGGCTCTGTCTTCAAACTTGATATCTCAAATGCAACAATCTTGTTGATTAAGGTCTCTCTTTTGAAATTTTTTGAGAATTGCATAGTCTCATCAAGGATGTTTATCTTATTCTGATATTCTGGTGTCAAGGTAGTCATCACCTTATCCATCATGTCTTCTTTTGAGATTTCTCCACCATTGTTTCTAATTCCAGGAACTGCTTCATTGATCCTTTGGTTGTAGGCTCTTATGTTCTCTTCAGGTAGCATCTTCAATGTATTGTACCTTTTCTTCCATGTCTTTCTGCATGCATTCTTTGATTTTTTATCTCCTTCAAACATGTCTTCTAGGTGCTTCCATATCTTGCAGGTTGTGTCTACTTTCTTTATCTCTAAAAAATCACTATCAGATTGGGTGCTAATAAAGGCTTCTTTTGCTATTGCATTATGATGGAACAAATTTTTCTATTTCTAGTAGCATCATCCTTTGCAAGATCTGCTAGAGAGGGGATCTCAACTTCCTTGATAGCCACTTCAAAAACTTCAAAAGAAATGCACTATAAATGTGTCATCATCTTGTTCTTCCAATCAAGATAAGTCTCTCCATCAAGCTTAGGACTATCTTTTCTAAAGAATGCCATCTAATCAACCTCAATTAAACTTTCTCTCCAAGGCACTTGGCTCTGATACCAATTGTTAGGAATAGTCCCAAGAGATAACTGAGAGGGGGGGCTGAATCAGTTATCTACAAGTTTCAATTATTTATCCAATTAAGTATATTAAACATAAAGCATAAAAAAAATTAAAGAACACTTGAACACAACACCAATATTTTGGTTACGGGGAAACCCAAATAGGTAAAAACCCTGGTGGGAATTGACACCCACTAATAATCTGCACTAGTATATTATGATCCTTGTTAGAAGATCCTTAATCCCATTAGGATTTGTCTTTACAATGCATTTAGTATAGTGACCTGGTCAAGGGTCGAACCCTGTGAGGAGTCTTTTACAATTAACCTTGTTAGGGGTGAAGACGCACTGTCTGAGAGCACACTGCTCAAAGGGGTGAAGGCTACAACCTTCCGAATAACAAATACACACTATATCTGGATCTTGGTGAACTGCGCTTTAACCTGTTGTCTAGATCAGTTCCAATGTATAGCACAAACTCTTTACTTGGTCACATAGACCTTCTGCTGATGGCTCAATACTTCACACACTCTTCTCTACACTTCACAATTAACTTAGAACCATACTTTAGTAATCACAAATGACTGCCTATAAATATCTTTCCTCCAAATGATTTAATCAAGTCATCCTATTAGAGCCACCTTGAAATCATATTAGAGAAACCATAACATACTCCAATAATAATTTTGTTGGCTCTACTAAGCACACAACACAATCTGGGACCTATCCAATATTAATAAATGTAGATGCATGCTACACACTGTCAACTCTACCAAAGTAACTAAAAATTCCTCCTCTAGATGAATTACATCATGCACTCTTAATCAAACATTCTTAACACTTCTCCAATCTGTAATCCAAGGGTGCATACCAAAATGATAGGCGCAACTCCTCAACCAATACAATCTATGTCGACTCTTCTGAATAAACACAAGAAACTGCTACTAGTGAATAGTGACTGAATAACTTCACTTCTACTGATCATCAAACTCTGCGTCCATGATTTTAACACCACTAACATGTCTTCATCATATATCCAAAGGTGCAAGGCTCCATGATGACTGTACAGACAATCTCTCATAGAACACTACCTGTAACTCTGTCAGGAACAATACTGACACAAGTTGTTGCATAACTATTTGTTCTAGAAATTAACCTCAACGTCCATGATATCAGGCTAATAACATGTCCATGCTACATATACTCAAAGCTTACTACATAAGTCTTCAATGCATGCTACTTACCATATGTTTTCATCAATGACAAGCATACAATCAACACTGGCTTGTTGGTAAATCTCCAACACATACTTGTCTCTTCTTTGGCTTGATCACAATTTGCAACTTACACCACACTATCTTCACACACGATAAACACTTAAAACTATCAACTTCATCCTTCATATGTTGTTAATCAAGCCCTTAAGTTCTTCATCACCTTAGGATTGCCCTAAATGACTTACAATTTAACTCTAAATCTTTGTTGTTAGATCCAGTGCATCATACAAAAATATTAAATGTATACAATAAATTTCCTATACCACATCGGCTTTCACAATGATCTACATAGAAATTTGAGTCCAAGAGTCAAACACATTTTGACTATACACTTTCATCTTCTTGAATGTTCACCATGCACTAGAATAGAATAATGTAATGCCAAATCATCACCTTTTCTATTTAATACACATCATCAAATTATCACTGACTTGACCTTGATCACAACAATACTTTCACTGATCATCGATCAAAAATTTGATCTCTATCACTCAAGAACTTTAACACTTCAACCTATTTAACAATTTTGACTTTTTTCTCCAGTCTCTATCTTCCTCTCTGGTCATCCAAAATAGTTTTGATTGAAACTATAGAATCTAAACATAGATTTGACAAACCAAATAAATCACTTATCACCTATCACTAATTGTTCTAGCAGTTGCATTGTTAACCTTCTTTTGATCATAACTTACTCACTGGTCAATATCAAAAATAGATTTCATGATTTTAACATTCTAATACATCACTGAGTATCACATATGTATTGCTAAAATTGAAATTCATCAAAACACTATGATCACCATTCATATATTCAGCAACATACTAGCAACACTAGGTCAATACTTGACATCAATGATTACTCAATAACTGATCCTCATGTAATCAAATCTATCTCTTTGAAACAACAATAATAACTTCATCAATTAGCATCTATTATTCCAATAGGATTTATTTTCATTTATGTTAACATGTCTACTATGATGTTTTTTTTGCCTATTATGTTCTTTGCATGTATAGTGTAAAGATCAAATGGTTTGATATTTGTTATGAAGTTTAATTGATGGATATGTAGTTTTTCTAGTAACATAGAATGTTCAAATGAATAGTGATAGAAGGTTGCTGAAGATGAGGATTTGTGCACCTATTGGGATGATATAGAGTTTTTCTACATTCTTCATGTCAAGTTTGAGTTGTTGACATGATGATTTGATCAAGTTATGGTGTCACAAATGAAGACTGGTTATTTTGTTGATTGCCAGTGTTATAAAGTTATAGAGTTGTAGAGATTGATTTCACACATGTGCTATAGATGATAAATTTGGTTTTCTAGTTGGGAATGTGTTAAGGACATCACAATGTGTCTATCATTGAAAGGGTTTTTTATTCATATGATTCGTAGGAAAGTTACAAGTATTTTAGTGGAGGATGACAATAATCATGAAAGTTTATCATAAGATGCTTGTAGATCCAATGAATGCAGTGTATTTGTTTGTTTGTTTGAGCTTAATGATGCCTTCAGATGATCTAGGGTTATGTTCCTGATGAGTTGGTATTTTACATTGATCAAGGTGACCAAGTTCAATGAATCTAAGTTATGTTTTTGTGATCTTAGATGACATGTTAAGGAAAGATTATTAAATGGTTTATAAAAGACCGGTAATATGTTTTAGGTTATGATCATGATCTTCAGATGTTATCGATATATTGAAGGGATGTTTGGAAAGAGCACAAAGATCCTAATGGTTGATTTTGGTACTCATAGATGGATGATTAGGGATTAGGTTTTGTCAATCTAATTCTTGATAAATATGGTAAATTAGGGTTTCATTGATGTGCCATGTGTATGCACCAATATTTTTGATAATATGGAAGCAAGTGTATGCTAGTGAATGATTTTTACAGATCTAATAAAGGCTGAATTACTTTTCTATGGTTTGGTAGAAATAATTACAGCAAGGGATATGACTATACTAAAAAGGAACTGATCGAGGTATAGTGAGATGCTACTATATAGTTCATGAATTATCAGATATGTGTCTGAAAAGTGAATGTAAGTTAGTGAGACTTATGAATTGTAATTGTAAGTTAGTGTGGCTTCCTTAGGGTGGGTGCCCAAGGTGAATTGAGTAGTGAACTCTAGATAGTGTGCTTGAATGCAAGTGCATTCCTTATATTTGAATAAGCTATACTTTTAACAAGGTATCAGTCTTATTGTGGGTATCATCCCCACTATGGTTTTCACCCTAGTTTGGGTTTCCATGATAAAAATAATATTTGTGTTATGTGGTGTTGATGTTTTATGATTTGTGTTTACATGATTTACATTTTGTAAATCAATAATATTAGTTTATGTGATTAAGATTTTTATGCTTGAAGGGTTCAAGGGTTTTAAAGTTTAGTATTTTGGTAGCAACAGATTCACCCCCCCTCCCAATGTCTTTTTGCCTATTTCCCACAACCAAAGATGTTGTGGTTGAGTGGATCATTATGGATGCTTATTTTTAATTATTAAATGGTTATTTTATATTTTTTGACAATTTTCATAGTGCTATTCCATTTAATTGGAATTGGTTGAATTAATTCATGTTGAGTTTAAGTTAGTTTTGGGGTTTTAATTTATTTGATTTGTTTTTATTTTAGCCTCTTTGGTTTTGAGTGAAAAGGTGCCTTATAATGAATAATTAGAATTCATTTTTCTCACTTTTTCATTTTGGAGAGCAAAAATTGCTCAAACTCTCCTATGAGCATTTTATGAGCATTTTTGGGATTTTCTCGTTGGGTGAGTTCTACTTGATAAAATTTTGTGGGTAGGGGCTCATTGGATTCATGTCTTGATTACTAAAGTTCGCATGGAAGCTTATTTATCTTCATGGAGCATGTGAAAATCCTCATCTATTTTGGTTTTTTACCTCTTTACGTGAGGTAGGGCTTCTTGGATCTTTCTTTTTGCTTCATCTTTCAAATTATTTTTTATTTCTATTAGTTTGTGGGTTGATATCTATTGTTTCACCACATTTTCATTTCTTTCCATTGCCTAGTTGGGATTGTGATTTTGTTTGAAACTTGAATGAGGAAAAGAAATTTTATGCTACTCAATTTTTCATGATTGAATAAAACATGAATTTTATTTGAAAAGTGTGTTGTTGGGTATATGATAACCAATGGTTTTTCTTCTTTTCACTTCATTTAATGAAGTTTGATTTTTGGGTTTTTTTATGGGCTCATTATTTTACATGTCATCTAGAACCTATCATTCGCCATGTCTGGCATGATAAAGTTGTGAAAGTTAGTATTCCTTATTACATTTAGTAGTATTGTGGAATCAGAATGGTTATAGGATATTCCAGTTATTTTCTATCATGATCCAAAAGAGCCCTTCAATGCTAAATGATGATTTTGGAACCTTTGTTGGATTTTGCCAAAATTTTGTATTTTTATTCTTTTGAGCTCCTCACTTGATTTTTGGGATGTGAGACACATCTTGGAGAATTTAGGGATGTTGGTATCTCATGTGTATGCATGTAAAACTATCTTGGGATCCATTCTCTTGACAATGAGGCTAATAGAGCTTGTTTTTGCATATTCTTCTTGGCTCAGCTTCTTGGCATTTAATGCTTACTTTTGATTTGCATTGGATTTTTTATGCTTGTGTTTGTGACTACATTCTTGAGCATAGTGGGCTACACCTACTTGAAAATATTTTGAGGGACCCATACTCTTGGTTTGTGCCTGATTGAGTGCTTCTATTATTTTGATGAAAACTTTAATTGAGCCTTATGTGATCTCATGGTTATTGTTGTTGATTTTTCCCCTTGTTTTGGCACACTCCATGCTTTAGGTTTAGCTTGAATGTGATATATGGATGTAGGGTGTTGAGACCAAATCTAGGCATGTAGTTGAGTTATGCTCCTATACAAAGGTCTGAGTGACATGTGCTCTTAGTATTGATACCAATAGAGCTTACCATGTTTCTTTATGGTTTTATGACTTTTGAGTCTTTCTTTTCCTTATACCTTATTGTATTGTTGGTTTGTGCCTCATTGTTGCAATGAAATGAGCCTGGTTGGTGTTTAAGTAGTGTAGTGGAGTGGCTCTCCAAGGTGGGATGGGATACAAAGAGGTCCTAGGGTATCCCTTGGTAGATTTATTAGTAAGTGATAACTAAATAAATGATTGGGATTAAAACATAATAATAAGAATTAATGTGACTATCTTACCATCATTTGAGGACATTGATATGGTATCTTTTTTCCTTTCCATTATCTGAGGACATTGATATGGAATAGTACCTTTCCATCTACCGATGTTGATATGGTATAGATATCCTTGCCATTTGTGGAGGTTGATATGGATCATTAGATCTTCCTTGATGAGAGAAGGATCCCTCAAAGCCACATGGGCCACCATATGCCATGTGATGACACTCCCACTCTTAAGTCTCCACACCAAACCATTATTAGTACTAAGTAGTGACCCTATTGTACTTTCTTATCTATATGTTGAGTGTTCTCCATGTGTGCTTGTTATTTTCATCTAAGTTATTATATTAGGATTTTTGTACCATCCCTTTATTCTAGCACTTGAATGGCCTTAGAATAGCCTACTTATTATATGTGCATCATGTACATTTAGGCCATGTGACTATCTCCATGAGAATGGTCGAGTAGGCCTAAGTGTTCCACATGGTAGGGTGGTATTTCACTTTACCACTATTGGGGTTTGATGTACAGGGGATGAACTTCTTCTAGTGACAAATTCCCAAACATGATGTGCTCAATTCTATCCTTATGCATTTCTATTTCAGTGATTTTTTACTTCGTATTAATATACTCAATAGATTAGATTTAATTTCTATGTATATAATTATATCAAGAGTTTGTGGAATTGAATGATGTTATCCATTACTCCTTGGTCTAGATCTAGTTGTTTATCAGTCATATGTTGGTGTGAACTTAGGCTTTTTCTTTTTTTACTTTCATTTTTTACCAATTTCCCAGATAAACGCCTATGCAAGATTCATCATCTACATGGATCAATGCCTATGTTACTGTATGCAAATTAGATGTCTAACAACTAGAAATGATAAATTAACTATAAAAGCCAATGAATCTATCTAATGCAAACACAATGAAGAATGCAAAGTAAATATGAAATGATTAAAATAATTCAATTACCTTCACCTACCATGCAGCTTGTCTTCATTGTCCTCCTAGCTTTGATTTCTTGAAGATGTTGAGCTCTCAGATTTCCAATATGAAGCCTTCTCCCAAGATGCTACCAAAGTGTGGAGATTGAATGAAATTGTGTGCACAATAGCTTATGCAAACTAATGGATGAAATGCAAATTGAAATGGTGATTGCTATGGAATGCTTGATTGCTTGAATGCTTGATTGCTTGAATGCTTGATTTCTTGGATGCTTGAATGCTTGTTATCAAAAATACCTATTAGCTTTCAAATGGGAAATGAGGCTCCTTTTATAGAGTTTTGGAGGATCTAGGCCTAGGTGGCAGAATCCTATGGTTGAGAATGAAAGGTGGAAAATCCTAGGGCTAGAATTGACTTGGTTGAAGGAGTTGAGAGAAAGGGAGATGTAGTTGGAATGTGAGAGGAAGAATAGGGATGATGTTCCTCTCATATTGACATGGAGGAGAAGAAGGTGGAAGGGAAAGACACATGTCAACTGTCTCACAAAGACCAAAGAGAGAAAGAGGGAGAGACCTTTTCCTCATGAGGACTCTTTGCACAAGTGTCCTATGAGTCACCCTTGACCCTTAGAGGTGGCTTGAGAAGCCCCTTAGGAATAGGGAATGTCTCTTGACTTGGTTGTTGAGAGGACATGTGGTCATGAGACCAAGTCCTATGAGGCCACATAGCCCTTAAGAATAGGACATGTGTGGGTGAGGATAAATATGAATAAATAATTAATAATAATTATTTATCTTAGCCAAGGTGATGTGTTAGGTGACTAGGTGGATGAAGTGGACTAGGAGACTTAGTCATATTTAGGTAATTGTGTATTTAATTAAATCACTTTAATAGACTATTTAGAAGACTTAGGATATAGAATTAGACTATAGTGAATTTATTAAATAAATTGAATAATTTACTTAATAAATAGAAGAAATAAATATTAATTAAATAATAAATATTTAATTAATCTATCAAGTCAATAGTAATTAAATAATAAATATTTAATTAATAAATGAAACCATTTTTAAGTGTATACAGTTACCTAAATAAATGCATATGACCCATTGGACTGAGACTCCCTGATATGGAGATACTTATTTATCATTCGTACATTGGTGTTAGCTTAGGATTTTGGATTTTGTTCCTTAGATTTTTTACCAATTTCCTAGATCAACACCTATGCCTAATTTAGCACCTACATGGATCAGAACCTTTGTGGCTCGAATCACTGCATATGATCCACTAGACTGAGACTTTTTTGTCTAAGAACTTTACCAATGTAGAATCGGTGTTTGCATGAATTAGCACATGTGTCTCAATTAATGTCTTTTCTTGCTTTCACATTTGCACCTAGTTTGTCTTTACAATTAGTTTTGGAAGCTGATTGAGATGTTTATATTATTAGGGGTTGTTTCCTGATAGTTCTCAATTTATTTTCTTATGGTTAGCAGGAAATTAACATGTAGTTTTAACCACATTAGGAACATTGACTTTGGATTTAAAATGAACATCAGCTTGATGGATTTTGAGGATGGATTAGTCTCATCTTTGTTAGTTGTGGCTTCTTTCTATCTTAGCCAAAATCCTTATAAGGCGGTCTCTTGAACATGCATTCTACATTCTGAGTATGTAATTTGGTTGTCTTGGAACCTTTGGAAGTGCTTGTTGAGTATTTTTCTTGTGCATGATCAAGTGACAATCATGGTGTATTCTCTTGCATGTTTATATATTTCATATGCTTTATGGTTATGTGATGCACATAGTTGCATGATGCTTATTCCATGTTTCAAAAAAAAGTGTTAAGAGCATACTAACCCCTTTGTTCCAAGGGTTCCTTGGTAGGGCATTACATCACTTTCAATATTTGGTATGTTTTGGCCTACTTTGGCACTTGTATTTTTTTGGATCTTTTATGGATCTTATATATTGTTCACTAGGCTCGGCTATAGCCTAATTCTGGTAGGTAAACATTGAAATCAGAATTCCACTTTTCCTTTTTTTACAAATTGTATTGTGGGTGGTAATTAGTTGTTTCAATCTGAATTTGTGATTTGATAAGTGTATCATTAATGGTATAATGTTTTATGCAATACATCCTTCTATTATACTTTGACTAAGGGTAATTATGAGTCATGGGAAAAAGGAATTATCACACATTGTAGATGGCTTAATCTCTTGCCTCATATTTATGGACTCATTTATAGGACAAAGTCACAATGGAAGTAATTTTTTTGGGGTAATAAGAATGATCATATCATAGGATTGATCAGTTTGAGTCTTGGATCATATTTCTACAATGATATCTACTCTAATTTTAGAGGTATTCAATTCCCATACATAGTTTGGACCATTATTTGGTAGTATTTTGGAGATCTACATGTTCCTCCTTTCCTGTATGATCATGTTTCATATTTCCCTCCTCCACTTGACGATGTTGATAACATTCCCTTTGATGATGACACCTTGGAGGAGATTGAATATTTTGTAGCACTTGAGAGCTATGATGATCTAGAGACTCCACTAGCAGCTCCTAATTCTCCAATTGAGATCACACATTCATATTTTTTTTGGGATTCCCATGCATCATTGCAAGAGATAACTATTTTAATTTCTGACTGGGATTCTTATTTGACAAATATTGGTGCATTGTTTGTGGAGTCTTAAATTTCAGATTTGGGAGACATATTTTAGGGGGTTTATCTTCTCTTTGATGATAGCTTCATCAAAAATAGAGTATATTCTTTAGCATCTTTTGAGATCGACATTCATGACTCTCTTCCTTCACTTTATATGTCATATGGATTGGTTCAATTTGATCATGCTTATGTGATGTCTTGTCTGAGCTTGGAGACTCCTATTAAGTTTTTAGAGGCATCTATCTTATTTGATGATAGTTGTGGCACCAATGTTGTCAGTTTATCTTTGTCTTTGGGGCTTGTTCACAATTAGTTTTCATTGGTTCCTTGTATGCCACCTTCTACTATGATTAGGAAAGTTCCTCATTGGTTCATATCATCTTCATCATCCAAGGACATGGTGACAAATGAGTAGATTTTAGAGACATCATCATCATACTATATTTAGATTCTACTTCCTAATTCCTATCCAGAACAAGAATTATTCCTAAATGTGTACTTGGTTTATCTTCTTTCCAAGGGGAGAACTATTGTTTGTAGGTATTGGACGTCTATGTTTTTCCTTCAAGCACTCACCATTTTTGCAAGAGATTTTTCATTACGGGGTGGATATAATATCTTCTTATTTCCTTCCTATGGAAGGATACTTGATGTATGTATATGATGTATGTAGTCCTTGGGGGCCATGAGTCCTACATTCATGCATACTATTTTTTTTATCTCTCTTTTGGAGAGGATTTTTCTCCCACGTGATTTTCTCCCTTTCTCTTATTTATGAAAAAGTGAATTACATTTGCATATTGTACATGGCTACCTAACATGGCCTAGTAGTCAGGACCCATATTGCTTTTAAGCTTAAGTATACATTTCCCTAAGTTTCACTTAAGGGGGGTTGGTGTAATTAATTATTCACCTAATTATACTTTACTTAAGCTTACTTAGGATAATGCATTTATAATTATTTATATTTGAGACACCTAGTAGTGTGTACTTTCAATTGTACATGACATAGGAGAAATGCCACTTTATGTGGTGATAGAGTTATCACATTCCAGTTTATGTGTTGTCTTAGCATTTAGTGCACTTATCACTTTATCATCCTCCACATGTTGCATGTACTTCATTGCACAATGGAGGATGATCCACCTTTAGTGGACCTATTATTCCACCTTGTGTGGTGATAAGTTATCACAGTCTCTTATTGTCTTGCCTATATAAGCAAGCACATTTACATTGTAATCTATTGAAAGTCAATACATCATTTATGGTATTGTAATTGAGTTATTATATAATTTCTAAGAATGTTGTTTTTTCTTGTCCATATTATTCTCTCTTTATTTGGTGTTATTGATTGGCCTCTAGATCTTGGGTTGTTTCTATTGGAAAATTATTACACATGCTATAGGTTTTGATTTGTAGTGTTTCTATCTTTTGGTCTTGGTTATCTTCCCAAATGTTTAGTTTCACAATACATTGGATTCGAGGTTGGTTTAAGCTATGCACTCACTATTTTGTGTCTATGTGTTGTCATGTGGGAGATGACATGGATATTCTTGTATCTCTTTCTTTTTTTGGTTGTGGAGAACATGAGAGAGCATTAGATACTTGTTGCAAGAGTATCATTTGTGGGTTATTGGTTTATATGTTACATATTATTATGTATATTCCTTGATACTACATGGTTATGGTTATAATTCTATATGATTTTGTTAGTGGATTCATTTCAGATTTGGAATTACCAATGCACTAGAGCTTCTACGTGTTTATGTGGTAGGTATTGCACTTAGATCTTTTGGTTCCATGTTACAGGTTGTATCTGGTGATGTTATGTGATTCACTTGATATGTTTTGTATACTTGGAGATATTGATAGCTAGATGTGTTAGCTCTAGATGTGGGTGTTATTTCAACTATGGAAATTGGTTCTTGACATCTCTACAATGCATATTCATACCTTTGGATCGAGTGTTTTTATTTGGGATATCAGTTGAGATGAAACTTATGATTAATTTGTGATAGGTTTTGTTGATTTAACTTTGAATGGGCCTTTTATGTATGTCTTGTGGCAATGACATGATGAAGGGTGGGAGAATTCATGAATGAGATAGTAGTCACTTTATTTCTTGTTGTAGGTATCTTGATGGAGCATATTGAACACTTTAATTTGTGATCTTATATGTGGCTAGAGGGATTTTTCCATTATTCATATTCATGGTTACTTATTGACCCTTATGCAATGTATACAAGTGGGAGATTGTTGGAAGAATAGGTGGTGTACACCTTGAATAATATTATTTATTATTATAATATTTTATTGTACTATGTAAGGTTGTACCTGAGAGTCAACATTCCTTTAGAATATTCTCAGGGCCACTTGATGTTGTATTGTAACATAGTAATATTATAGTGATGTAATTATTTAAGATTGGGAAAAGTAAATTAATAAAGTATTCAATATCAAATGTGGGGTCAATGAGTTAGGTAGCACATGGTTTATGTAGTACCACTTGGTGGTTTTGTAGGGGCTTTTTCCTATAAAAACAATCACAAGAGTAGTTGTTGAGATGAGCTAGGTTAGCATTTATGAAGGTTGGAAACATGGCATGGGATGTCTAGTTACATGCGTGCTCGCATGAAGTGCTTGTTGATGGCTGGAGTTTCAAAGGCTTTCATGTATGTATTTAAATATTGCATTATTGAATAATGCATTGATGATGAAATGTTTTGGAGGCTGGATTTTCCCTAGTGAGGATTTTCCTAGGGTATATCTTGTGTCACATTTTTGTGGGTATGTTGTTTATTCTCTTGCATTTAGATTTTGAGTACTTATTTATAATTTATCATATGGCTTTTGTGGAAATTTCCATTGAGTGGTTGCAAGTTTCCTTACAAAGAGTGGGTGATTGGAAATAGATAGGAAGTATAAGCGCAAAATTTTAAAAGATAAATCCACGAGACATAAAGGTAAAAAAAGGTATATCCAATCTAAAAGTAATATTTAAAGTTCAAATAGAGATCTTAAAAGCCCTAATATATTAAGAAACCCTATAAAGTAGAGTAATTCATGTAGGATTGAATAGGTTCACCTAAAATTTGAACGAAAACAAACTTTATGCAAGATTAATTATTCAATAAGATGCATATATATGAGTTTAAATTAACCTAATTTGAGTCATGATAGTTAATACTAATAAATTAGATTTATTGGTATAAATTGGTGAAATTAAAAATAGTGCAAGATTACTTAACATTAAAATTAAGAACAAGTACTTTTACTAAATATTTAGAAACTTGTCAAATCTCCACCCTAAAAATAACTCCTCTTAGTCGATGAGATATCTTGAGATATGTAATATCTTTATTTCCTATTGGAGGAAAATGTCATAGTTTGGAATAAGTTTAATGGTGTGAACTAGTCATCCATGCACACTACAAAATCTAGCTCTATTTCTCACTTGGTGTGCACTTTTATACTTTTTCTTCTTTTATATCCATATACTAGTAGTATTTTAAAATGCATTGGTAGGGTTATCATTTTACTAGAGAAAACATTCTCCCAAGTCAATTTGTACAAATGTGTATGAATTATTAAAAATAACCCTCTCTAGTCATGTATATGTTCCTAGAATATTATGTAGATCTAGATTTTTTTTAGTACACAAAATCTAAAAATTTAGCTCCTTATAATGAGATAACACTTGAAAATATTTAATTATTGAAATGCACACATTGTTTGTCTATAAATGCATAGACTTAGCAACATATCATACAAATTTATGTTTAGTTGACCCTAGGTGGGAAAGTTATACATTAGAGTCAACCAAAATTTCATCTTGAGTTTTAAATTTAGGAAATATGAGCCCCCAAGATGTCCCTATGACCATGAACTTGTCTGGGAAAATGAAAGAAGCCAGATCCAAACAATAATGTGTAAATAGAAACACACACACAAGCATAGGTATAATAAATAAGTGGATGGAGAAAATGTATAAGAGCATGGAGACAAATGGATAAAGATAAATAATCTACATGTAAGATGTATATAATGAATATAGAGATAATATAAAATAAGAAATCCAACTTTACACAAAATTACACTATTAATTAATATATCAATGTATCATAACATTTTTCTTAAAATAATTTAAAAATAAATTAAAAGAAACATAGATACACAAATTTTATTATTACAAATATGTATTTTATTTTTATATATTGAAATATACATTTATTTCTCTTTATGTTTTACTAAAATTTAAAGTTGAAATTATAATGTACTTTAATACTAAATTTATCTTTTTTATTATTTAAAATATTTTCTAAAACACAGACCCATTTCATTCTAGGTATCAATTTCATTTCCATAAACCTAAGCACGTTATTTATACAATAAAAAATCTTTTAGCTTTTTTTTAATTGCCCTTCAAATCTTATCATAAAATGCAGTATTCATCATCTTTATCCTTTATGATAGAAATAGATTAAATCTCTTAATCTAAACAATCTTAGATTATTGAAAGGGTTTTTTTCCTTCAACATATAAAACTAAAGCATGTTGAACTATTTTAATAATTTAATTTTCATTTTTCGAGATTCTTTACAAATAAGAATTGAAATGAAAGGAGAAAGGGAAAGGAAATTTCCTTGATTTGTATAAATATAGATAGACAAAAGATATTCGAAAAGATAAAAAGATAATTTAGTTTAGGTTTTATATTTTATTTTATAATATTATGTTAATAGAGATGAGAAATAAGTGGTATTGTTATGTCTTTTTATGGTTTTGTTTGTATATTCATAATATGATTTATTATATATGTTAGTCTTTTATATAATCACATTTATATTTAATTGGTATGGTGGTATTTCGTATACTATTTATTACAATTTTTTAATTATAATCATTCATATATTTATCTATATTTGTATTAGAAATGTCTATTTTACCAAAAAAATACTTGTATCACATTTGAAGAAATGTCTCAATCAAATCTTCATACTAACTCAATAGTTTTATAAAAAAAAATATGATTTAAATATGAATGATGTAGCTTATGTATCAATGTAACCTTATAGAATTATTATAATGTAACAGTAAAAGTCTTATCAATATTGTATGTATATAGATGCTCTTTTAAATACCATTAATGTTCAAATGTGTATAATAATATACTATAATTCTTTTCCAATTAATTTCTTTTATAAATAATTACCTTAAAAAATTAGGAAAAATAAGCTTATTTTGATTATGATTATAAGAAATGTAAACGCTTCTTATCCAAGATAAAAGAAAGTAAATGATAACACATAAAATTTAGATAAACTTGAAAGATTTTTTAAAAAATAGAAATATTCTACACATATACAAATGTAGAAACAATCAAAACCCAAAAATTAAAAATGGTAAAGTCAAAAGAAAGTGCAAAACAACTTGTTTATACAAATTTTAGTAATTGAAGACTCTAAAATTGGTTTTCGCGTAAGATAATATAGAAAAAGATTACATAAGGGTAGATGAAGAAAATGCATGAGAAAAATATTATTCAAATCATATTTCTTTTAAGAGGGAGGTAACGTATGTTTTGGACATTTTATATTTGAGATTTCATGTGTTACTCTTCTACTTAGGAAGGCCATATTCTTTACGTCCTTATCTTCCCAAACATTGCTTCTCTACTACCACTTAGATTATTATATAGTCTACATGTTTAAAGATTTAAATAAAAGTAGATTGGGTGTCTTAGGAGATATGATTGTTAAATAAGAAATATTTTTTTTAAAAGTAAAAAGAGTTGTTAAAATATGTTTAGTTGTGAACTTGAATAGTTCTTAGAAAAACTTTTAGATCAACAATGTAATTGGTTCATACAAATGATTTAATAGTTGAAATAGTAGTAAGAGGAAAGGTTAGTGGTCGTTAGATTGAATAAATAGTATATTATTATAGTCATTATGAATCATTGATTCTAGATGATTTAATTATTTATTTTCGTTTCCCACAGTACGATTGCATATCCAATGTAGAGGATGGATCCTACCTAGAAGCAATACTCTGACCAATTATGAATGGCCTACCAGCTCATTTATTTCTTCGAACATCAATGAAATTGTGAAATGATATTAGATAATAGTGCACTATTTTAATAAATGTTAATAATTTTTTTTTAAGCATAAAATTAAGTACATTTCATGTATAATTATAGATAGTGTAAGTCTTTTTTTGATAATAATTTAAAAGTCAATAATACAATTTTATAGAAGAGGATTATAATAAATGTGCAATTAATTTTCATATTGATTCATCCTATCATATAACAATAAAAAAAATTTTATTATGATGATTATAGTAGATAATAGTGTTGAATGTGATTCTAACAACTAAACATTAATAAAGTTAAATTTAAACTTAAAAAATTAATGTTTGAATAAGACTTGCATTATTCAATTAATTGAATTTTTATCACAAGAATTTAATTTATTGTAAATGTAATTAAAGTTATATAATAATTATATGCATACACATTGTTCCCAACATGAGTGGAAAAATAGATAAATGATATTTTTAACATTATTAAATGAGAAAATTAATTATATACTATAGGATTGTTATTAATTTTTTTAATTTTAAATGTTGATTGGTTAAAAAAGTAAATGAAATTGCATTGAATGAATGTATTAATATTCTTATAATTGATAATAATTAATAATAATGTTATGGTAGTAAGCAATTATAGAATTTAAAATTTAAAATTTGTAAATTGTTAAGTTGGTGAGGAACTAAAGTCTATAAAAAAAATATTTTTTATTATGATTATATTAGATTTATGTGAAATTTCTTTTCCTTGTATGAGGTTTTTTTTTTTTTTTGATAAAAATGGCAAAGCCATTATATTTTATTAAAAATCTACTTCAGTGAGGCTCCAGGAGGAAAGAAGTAGTAAGAAACTCCCTTCTCAACCAAATATATACAATGATGATAGAAGAAGACAAAATACCCAACTAAAAACCCACATAAATCTCGCAGTTTTGACCCCATACAATAGTATAGTAATATGTACATCTTGAGGGGCGAGATTGGTCCTCAAATACAAAATGAGCTCAAAAAATATATCAGCAAAAAGACCCCAAATTACGCCTAAGATCCACGATCATGACACTAACACCTACATAAGAAGATGAGGTGCCTGCCGAAGAAGCCCCGAGAGGAGGACATCCATGAGATGAAGGAGCAAAATGACCTTCATTGTGTACAAAGTCCAATAGCAGATAACAACTATCAAATATGTTTGTAGCTTGAGCACGAACTGATACTAGAAGAAAATCTGCCAAGGAGGCCATAGAGGAGCAAAAAATATGTCTATCTCTGTTTGCAATGGCCACTTTGAAAGCATCAAACAGTTTTACCATGGCAACATCATTATCGAGGCTAGTTGGAGGAAAGATCCCTCCAACCCAAGCCAAAGAAGATCGCAGATTATACCTCGATACTGCATTGTGAATCTCGGCTGATGAAACAAAATCTTCTCTCACAAGCTTGGAAACCACTTGCATAAATAAAACTTGTATGAGGTTTTCAGACTAAGAGATTCTATAATATAGTTTGATATTTTCTTTTACTACATTGTTCTCTCCAAAAAAATAAAATGTAATAAAATTAATTAATTAATTATGGTTATTTTCTTTAGAATGAATTGTAGAGAACCACTCAACTTGAGAGGCTTAAATATGAGATTGGAAGGCTTTGAGAGGAGGACGTAAAATGAGAGAAAGGAAATAGTTAAAGATGAAATTGATGATATTTTCTTAGATTTTTTTTTCTATCAAATAATGAACTTGGTAAATAGGTAAGATGAGTGAATGTGAGGATGTAAGAAAAAAGGCTTATATTTATTTTTAGATGATATATTAATATTCAGATATTTTATATTTTCTTTGATATGATTGATATAAATGTAAACTATATTCAAGCTATAAATATAATCTTTATTTTTTATTTCAATTTCTGATTTTGAACTACTTAGATAGTTGTTCACTCTTGTTTTCTTTTCTTCTTTATGAATTTTTTTTTGTTTAAACTTTGTAAATATATTATTCTTTTTATTCATATTTTTATAGTTTATGATATTAATAATAATAATACTATTATTATTATAAATTTATTTGAATATATAGATAAGTTATTAATAAAAGTTATCATATAAGACATGATTAATCAACCATCATTTGATTCCATCAACATTATTAAAGGAGATGATAGTTATAAATCTACTTGTGTCATCTCTTTAGATTCTTGTCTTGTTGATTATCCCCTCTTGCTTGTAGATATGAGAAACTCTACCTATTGTGAGCAGGATGGGGGAACAAAATAAAGCCATAAAAAACAAAGAGTAGGTAGCCCTTAATGTTAGCTAGAATATAATTAAGCTTGAAATTTTATTTTATTCTTTATGCATGGGGTATCCCCGTGACCTAGCTTAGTGCCCAGCAACCTATAATTAAGCTTGAAGTATTCAAGCATGGGGACTTAATGGACATCTTTAAGGAGGTTACTTATAAGGGTAGGGTTAGTAACATTTATGAACCAAATTAATGTTGTTTGATTTATTTGTTTAGTTCAATATTTCCTATATACAATTAGTATTTTATGATACTTTCTTAGATAAACAACATTTATAAGTTAAAAGATCCAAATTCTTTAGTGAGAAATATTTTTTGTCTTATATTGATATGATTTTTAAGAGCTTGATCTTATATAAATTATATTATTTATGTATCATTTTAAAGCACACATCATACATTATCAATGATTTCCACCCTATCCCCTTTTTCCTACCACACACACTGGAATGAATCAGATAGAAAAAAGACATACAAATAATATTAAACTCATGATTTAAGTAACTCTATTATCTACTAAAATAAGTTATTATATTAATTAAATAATGATGACCATATAATCTAATAAATCTATTATGCAATATAACATATCATATTATCATATGTATCAAAATTTAATAATATTATTTATTTTTTCCAATATGGATGAATGTTCAATTATGAAATGCCTTTTAAAAAAAGTGTCAATGCAGAAAGATGGTATACAAAAAAGTGGCTGCCATCTCAAAAAAATAATCCAAAATATCAATAACCTGATATGTTTATTTAAAATTTAAAATAACTTGATTTGGTTATGGCTTGGGGAATATCGAGCCTAACTTCTTCAAGATCCAATAAGGTATTGAAGAAGTTAAGGCCACATTTTAGCTTTACAAAACCCGATTAGATTTTGAAGAAGTAAAAGCAACTTTTCATTTTACAAAACCCGATCAAGTTTTGTAAAAAAGTTAAAATAGTTTTTTTTCCTCGCAGCCAAAGCTCATTTCCCTACAAAATAAAATGATGTCTCAGTAGCATTTAGAGGCCAAATGCCTCAAAACCCAATCATGTTTATTCAAATTTATATTTCCCCTATATTTTCACCCATTTTTTATAATGTCACATCGTCAAAGAGGTGAGATGTATTATTTTCATTATTTTTGTTTGAAATTGAGTTGTAATAGTATTTTTTGAATTGATTTTACTTTTTTAGCAATTTCATGTCAGATTCTCAAAACATGACCTGATGACAAAACAGACAACAACAACATATTCCTAAACAACAACCACAACCAAACCCTCAAAATATTGCCCCTCAAGAACAAGCAAAACCTCAAAATGCTACCCCACAATAAGAAAACCCCCAAAATGATGCTCTTCAACAACAACAACCACCACCCCAAAACTCTCTGCCTCATCCCATAGAACCTATGCAGGCCACACAAGAGGATCTTCTAAATCACCTATCAAAAAATACAACTAAAATTTCTCAAATAGTGAATAGGTTGAGGTCCTCTGATCATGAGTATCATTCATCCCTTGACACAGCCTTGGAATCAATGGCCAATGGTGCCAAGGAGGTATCTAGATAGGTTACTAAATGGGGCACATATAGGGATAGATGTCATGCATTCTATTGTGACAGGTCATCACATGATGAGGTTAAAATAAAATCCATAAGTAAATATGATATATGTTCTCTTTTCACTGAACCTAAAACTAATGAGACCTTAGATTATGATTCAAAAAGGTTTCCTATACATTGGTGTAACCACACTGGGATGAGAAATACATTTTGGGATAGTTGGTATATGGTCTTTGACCAACCACCTTGTAAAAATTATGAGGTACCTCTATAGTTTTTGAGAAAGTTATATTGTGGGTTTATCCTAGACTTGAAGCCAAACTAATTTGACATGTGGAGCTCCAGGGTAGATGGAGAGGCTTTGTGCAAGATAGACCAAGGGATCAGAGGGTGGTAGACCCCTAACATAGGATTTCTCTAGTTGCTAAACCATGGTTAACATAATGGTCCCAATAGCCCTAAAGAAGTATATGGAATTAAAGATGACTAAATCATTAGTTGATGTCATTATTTAGCATGGAACATATTTAGTGTAGCCTCTCGAACCAGAGGATGAATCAATGTGTATTCTTGTTGCCTTATCATTAGATGCACAATTTGGCTTAGCACAACACATTGATCATATGTGTTCCAATTTCTAGAATATATGTTCTATGGTAGATACTGATGTGAATGAGGATGTTTTGCATCTCATTCATGTACAAATTGTGGATCATTGGTTGATGTCATTATTTAGCATGGAACATATTTAGTGTAGCCTCTCGAACCAGAGGATGAATCAATGTGTATTCCTGTTGCCTTATCATTAGATGCACAATTTGGCTTAGCACAACACATTGATCATATGTGTTCCAATTGCTAGAATATATGTTCTATGGTAGATACTGATGTGAATGAGGATGTTTTGCATCTCATTCATGTACAAATTGTGGGTGTAAATTCCATTCTTTCACTATAGAGGATGTGGCTCTCATTGCTAACTTAATGACCATGGTTTTTTCTGGTGGAGAGCAAATGCAAGTGTTTTTATTTTATGTTTGTAACATGTTATTTATTAATCATTGAATCTTATTAATATTATAAATAAATTTTTATTTATAGAACAATTTAAACTAATATATGAATAATATGCATTGCAAGGTGTAGTAGGTGGTGCATGTATATCACGTCACATTCATTCCACTCCATGTGCACATGTAGCTTCAACACCAGAGGTAAAAAAATTAATATGTTAAAATTAGAAAAAACCTTGATTTCAAAATAATTATTGTTAATATTTACTAACTCTCTAATGTATATTTAATTGATATTTTATAGGGGTTTTCAAGGGTTAGAATGTCCCAAATCGATGATGTCACACTTTTGGCAATTTAATTTGGCCTGGAAATATTTGTGGTATCATATTTTACATAGCTCTTATTTACAATTTTAATTGAACCCATGTGAGTCATTTAAATTTAGGTTTTTTTACTTATATTTAATATTATATATTTATATCTCTTATGTTAATTTTATTTCTCTTAAGTTACTCCACCTAGGTCTGAGATATCTCGTGTGTGGAAGGCATCTTCCAACACACCGAAACAAAGAAATAAATCCTCCCATACACCTAAATGACAAAAGGTAATTTAGCACAATTTAAATTTATTTGTTGAAATGTATTACAATTAAACATGTACATGTCGATTGATTTAAAGTCTTTTTGTCTGTTCTATATACAAAAATTTGGATTTGCAGAATTGATAAATGAACCCATTATTGCAGAGGTTCGGGAGAGGGAAGAGACAATATTTTCATCTTCACTTTTATTTGGAGTTCTTAGTTGAAACCCTCTTCTAAAATCCTCTTAGATTTCATTCATGTTCATTTGAAAGCTCTAAATCCTTCTTCTATGACTATAATATTTGTTATCATTTTTCATACAAGAAATGGTCATAGATTCTTCATCAGTGACAATGCCTCCTAGGAGTACATGAGAACCATTTGAGGCTCTGATATACATTTGTTCTATATATGTTAAACATATTTTTTTATATATAAGTACATGAATTTTTAGTTTTTTAGTGTTTCTCAACAAATTTGGGTTATTAACGTGTATTAATTTTCTTTTATCTATTACAGTTACCTTCGGGACTTCCCACAGATCCTCTACCATTCAATTTTCTTAGGAGTCTTGATTGTCAAAGAGGGGATCCACCATAGAAAAGGGAAGAGGTATGTTTGTCTTCTTACTTGAAAACCTCTTCTCAATTCCTATTGGATTGCATTCTTCTTTGTTTGAAAGCCCTAATTCCTGCATCTATGACTATAACATTTCTTATAATTTACCATATAGTAAATGATTCTAGTTGCTTCATTAGTGACTGACCCTCCTACGAGTATAGGAGAACCATTTGAGGCTCTAGTACATATATTTTTTTAGTCCATTCATTTTTATTTTTTAAGTGTTTCTCAACATATATGTTATTAACTTGTATTAATTTATTTTTACATATTTCAAACTCCTTCATGAATTCCCATGGATCCTCTACCTTTCCATTTTGTTAGGATTCTTGATCATCCAAGAAGGGGTTCATCAACTTTACTACATATCCCAAGAATGGGAGAAAGATATGAGGTAATCACAATTCAATTGCAAATAAATTACAGTTCAATATTTAGTTATTTTGAGAACTCTAATCTATTTTTCGACAAAAGTAATTTGATTCAATATTTGAATTATTGTTGTACAACTATCTACAAAGCCACGCTACTTCAAAGAGGCTCAATTTTGATGATCCACCATAGTCATAGAAATTGATAGAGACATATAGTGTTAGTTGTAGTCATTAAAGGACCATTTTATGTATATATTTGACATTTTTATTGTATATATCAACCTTGACATGGCACGTGCTACATTTTTCTAACTCTATTATTGACTTGGAATTTATGCCATTTTTGTATATGTACATAATTAATTTTCATTTTTAGATATATGAAAGTGTATATTCGATCCAATTCATTCATTGTGTTCGTATCTTTGTACTTCAAAACTTAAATATTTGCAATTGAAATGTGATCCAATTTGTTCATTATGTGCATGTATTGGAACTTTGAAACATAAATATTTACAATTGAAATGTGATCCATTTTTTTCATTCTCTACAAGTCATGTGGAATATGATTCTAAATGATTATTTATTATACTATAATGCAAACATGTTTATTATTGGAGTCATATTGTCTTTTTTGGCAAAAGTTGTCAAGTTGCAAGAAATGTTATCAACCAACTTTTCTTGCAACCAAATGGTCATCAGTGTCTACATTGGTGTTTAAAGTAATCATTTGGATGGAATAAGGCATAACAAGGCCATTTGTCAAGATATAAGATTAGTTGTACAAGTTTTTAGTAAAATTGCTAAGTTGTCAAAAAATATTAAAAGTTATTGTTGGCAATTTTTGCCACCATTAAACCCATCACTAATAATCAATCTAACATATTTCATCATCAGCTAAATTATTCTTTAGGTGGGATAACATGTCATAATTTGTAGAAGATAACATTCCATGTTATCTCCATTTTGAGATTTTGCAAGGTTCCTTTTTTTACCTCTTGCAAAATGGAAAACCAATTAAGCTCTTCAACATGGCTCTATTCTATTCGAAGATATGGGTCATCATTTCCCCAAGATTTAAAGTCCATGCATCTTCATTCTTTATCAATGGTCATGGTTTACTCCAACATGCCACGATTCTCTTTAGCGACCAATATGATAGTTCACTGGATGACGATGGTCAATGGCTCAACGTTATGGGGTGGGTTAACATTTCATGTTATCCCATTTTGTAGTTAATGACACCTTGACAAATGGGAAAATATTTCCACCACACAGTTTATTTTTTTGATTTCTACAGAATGGCATTAGTTGTCCAATTTAAAAGCTTTTCTCCATCTATAGTGGTGTTCTAATCTCTCATTGGGAGACTTTACATCGCATCTGGGCTATACATTCAAATTCAAATATTTTTATCGATGCTTCACATTTTTTACTGATGGCCTAGGTCTTTTTCCATGTGTGGCAGTGTTAGTTACAAGTGTACAGGATGGGTTAACATTTTGTGTTATCTCATCCCAATAGATTTTTTCCAGCAGACTGATTTAACTATTTGTGGCTTGGACACATTACCAAGACTACTCTTCAATACTGAGTGACTTATTTGGCTCTGTCAACATGAAGCTCAAGTGCATACCATGCTTATTTATTGACTTGTAGGGGTGATTTGTCCCTTTTATCTATTGGATGCACCATTTGGGCCTTTTTCTATCAATTACCTGATCAAGTTGTAACAAAGATCAGATTTTGGTCTAATATTTATTTATTTTTGCATCTCTAATCTAACTCCACTTGGTTGGGGTTCTAACTTCAAGTTGTAATTTAAGTTATCCCTGAACTCTTTAAAAGGAAATTTTTTGTACATATTTAGGTCTCCATTCTTTCTCTTGTTGTGGCTATGCCCTGCACTTGTAAATTTGTCTTTTCCTCACATGATTAGAAATATCTCTTTTTTACCTTTTCCTCACCATTGTGTTTTCTTGTGCATGTTTCTTTCCTTGTAGTAAATGTTTCTTTTCTATCTTTCAAGTTTGTATGTCATGTTTAACATTCTCATGAAAGTTGTAGAGTGAATGTAACTTTCCTTGCAACATTTCATTAGTTCAGAGCTACATATGAGTCCTTGAGAGGTAGATTAGAGTTGGGATATGTGTATGTTAGATGTTTTTATTCATTTTATGTGTATTTATAGACACAGATCAACCACAGTCTGAATCAGGTGCATCACCTTGTTTAACTTAATGCATTCCTTCTTCCTTTTTCTCTCAAAGTCATAGTTTAGGTGCACCTTGATTGTAAGGAAGTCTGCATTCTCCAAAGACTCAGCCTTAGAGTGCAAGTCCCACAATTGTAGGTTGTTTCCATGTTACACAAGGTTTCTTGGGGGTCATACCTCAACCACAGGTGTGAAATTTTGTGTTAACTATTTTCGTCACACCCGGTGGGACAAGGATTTAGATCAATTGAAGAACATCCCCTAGCAGACCATTATAAACTTCATTCACTGAGAGTTTAGTTTTTTTCTCAATGCAATCAGCCTTTGGAAGTATTTAATCTAACACCATGGAAAATCCAAGTACAAATCTACTGGTTTCAAGAAGAAACAGTGTTCGTATGTAATAGGACAAATATGGTCTTTTATGTTTCTTCATGCTTTCTATGAATTTTTTTGTTTAAATTCTTTAACATGGACCCCTTTCATAGAGATTCCTCCCATTTCCCCCCCATATCATGATAATTCTACCCCTTCACCCTCATTTTTTCCATCTCAATCATAGTTGCAACCTGGTGTTTCCCCATGTTTCATTTCTCAATCATCTAAATAGCCCTACAACAAGATTACCAATCTAGGAGTTAGAGAACTCTTTGGCCACATGGATAATGTGGTATTTGAGTATTTAGGACTAGAAATAACTTGTGATTATTTTCATAATCAATAGTTGGGTCATCCAAATATGGGGATATCCTTTTATTGGACTTTGTATGGTCAATTGGTTCAAAGAATTGTGAGAAATCAAGGAGAGGTGGGCATGTGATAAAAAAAGTATGTGAGACAATATATAAGGTATAAAATATATATATTGAGACTCAAAAAAGATACCATGAATAAAAAGGCTCACTAGGCCTATCTTAAAGAGAAACAAGACAATGAAATAAAACTGAGGTGGTTTGAGGAGGACCTTGCAAGAAGGATTGTTATAGTGGATGAAGAAACAAGGCTCAAGATTGCTCAAATCCAAGCATCTGAATCATAGGAGGTACCTAGGCATAAATTTTATAGCTTCATACATAGCTCACATCCCCCTTTGTAGGTTCTTGAACAAGTGTCAGAGGCCCACTTGCCCACCACATTTCCAAATCCACCATCTAAAGAAGAACCACAAAAATGCAAGTTTGCTAGCTTCAGAAGGTGTGAGCCTCCCTAGGTTTCCATTTCAAGTTGTATAGATCCTCAAAAACCTATGAAGGTTGATGTTTGTGAGCCTTCATCTTATTATTTTCCTTTCTTCATTGATCTTGAGGAGGTGGACATGTCTTTTCTGACATCGGAGACAGTACAAGAGTAGCTATAAAGAGAAGATAAATAAGTTCTATAGAAGGAGGTCAAGGAGGAAGAAAATCACAAGTAAATCATTTACCTTAAGGAGTAACATGTTGGTATTCATGAGGTTTCCCCACATCCTATGGGTAGTGTCACAATAGAACAAATAGTCCAAGAAGAAGAGTTTTTTGTTTGTTTAATCCATCATAGATATTTTTATGATGTGGGGATATCACATAGGATGTGAGAGATTAATTTGTATGAGATTGAAGCCTCATATTTATCTATCAATTCATCATCTCCTACATGTGAGGAACATGAGTTGTAATAGAAACAAGAGGAAGAGCCACACACTATACCAATCAAACCATCAAAGCTATCCCCTGCTAGCCATCAAGATGAGGTTATTGCAAAGCATAATAATATGGTCCAGGCTAATTGCTTTGATCTAGCACCATCAAGAGGATGCCCCATAAGAAATCTATCTCTGCAACACATCAGCAAGTTACCCCTAGTCATGTTTACTTTAGAACATGAGGGTGAGTATCATAAAGAGGAGCAAGTCAGTCTTTCTCAAGGTAAGAATGTTCCAGTGTTTTAGAGATACATTTTTTTCATCATTGGGATGGTTTTCCAACAAGCTATGATGTGCTTGTTATTCTTACTACACTACCTATTTTCCCAAGCGCATGAAAGGAACAAAAAATTAGTAAGGAAGGAAAGCTATTTTAACAAGCCAGTTAATGGATTTGTTTGATTTTCTTAATTATTTAAATAATTGTACATAGTAGAGTTCATATTTTTAGCTTTCCGATAAGTGCGTGAGCATAGGTTATTTCCCTTTTAGAGATAACGAGTTTTGCTCTTTTTTTTTGAGGTTACAAAGGTTGCATACTTTTCATGAAGTTAAAAGTGGGCTAATGTTTCATTCCAATGCTGGTGACTCCATGTCCAATAGATTTCTCAAAGGCCACTGATCTCATTCTTAGCAAGCAAGCATCCCCTTTGATTCACCAAAAATATTGGCAATTTTTGCCACCATTAAGCCCATCATAGATAACCAGTCCAAGATATTTTCCCATGGGCTAATTTTTTCTTCACCTAGAATAACATGTCATATTTCATAGTAGATAACATTTTTTGTTATCCCCATTTCATGGTTTCGCAGGGTTCCTTTTTTGCCTCTTGTGAAATAGGAAACTAGTCAGGCTTTTCCATGTGGCTCTTTTCTATTCGATGATGTGGGCTAGCATTTTCTCAAGTTTTAAAGCCCATGTATCTTCATTCTTCATCAATGGTCATGGTTTAATCAACCATATCATTATTCTCTTTAGAGAGCAATATGATAGTTTGCATGATGATGGTGGTCAATAGGTCAATGCTATGGGGTGGGTTAACATTTCTTGTTATCCCATTTCATAGTTAATGAAAGTCTTCCAAATGGTGAAATATCATCATCCCATAGTTTCTTCTCCTATTTTTGGTAATATTACACCAAACATCCAATTTAAAAGCTTTTCTCCATTGACAGTTGTGTTTTAATCATTCATTGGGAAACTTTCCATCACATCTAGGTTTTCCATTCCAATTCATAGATTTTCATCAATGATTCACATTTTTTAGTGATGGTTTTGGTATTTTTCCATGTGTGGTGGTGTTACTTATAGGTGTACAGAGTGGGTTAACATTTCATGTTATCCCATCTTGACATTTTTTTCCCAACAACCTGATTTGACTATTTGTGGCTCAGACACGTTAACAAGACTATTCTTCAATTCCAGGTAACTTATTTGGTTCTTTCAACATGACACCTATGCATCCCATGCTTATTTATTGACTTGTAGCAGTGATTTTTCCCCTTTATCTATTGGATGCACTCATTTGGGCCTTTTCCTCTCACTTCCATGATCAAGTTGTAACAAAGATCATATTTTGGTCTAATATTTATTTATTGTTGTATCTATAATCTAACTCCACTTTTTTGGGGTTTGAACTTAAAATTGTAATCTTAGTTATGCCTAAACTCTTTAAAAGGAAAACTTGTGTACATATTCGAGGTTCTCCATTTTTTCTCTTGTTGTGGCTATGCCTTGCACTTGTGAATTTGTCTTTGCCTCACATGCATAGAAATCTCATATTTAACCTTTTCCTCACCATTCTACTATCTCATCCATGTTTCTTTCCTTTTAGTGAATAATATTTTTTTTTCCTTCAATTTTGTATGTTGTGTTTAACCTTCTTATGAATGTTATAGAGTAAATGTAACTTTCCTTGCAACCTTTCATTAGTTAAGACCTACATATGAGTCCTTGGGAGGTAGATTAGAGTTCAAATCTATGTATGTTAGAGTTTTTTATTAATGTTGCGTACAATTACAAATAGGGAGAAACCATAGTCTCAATTTGATACATCACCCCCTTTAATTTAATGCATCCCTTCTTCCCTTTTCTCTCAAAGTAATAGTTTAGGTGCACCCTGATTGTAAGGAAGCCAACCTTCTCTAGAGATTCATCCTCAGAGCTTAAGTCCCACAATTAGAGGTTGTTTCCATGTTACACAAGGTTTATTTGGGATCATACCTGGATCATGGATCTGAACATTTGTGTTAATAGTTATCATTACACAAAATTGCAAAACAAGTGCAAAAGAGGGAACCCAATGTTCATAAGGATTTGAATATTAGTTTTTACCCATGGTAAAAATTATGGATTTTGTCTATTTGAACCCTTTCTAGGATATTGGGTTTTTTTTTGTTTTGTTTGGGAGAGTGTTTAGAGGGTAGGTGCTTTGTAAAATAGGCCTAATTGACCCTTAAAAACTTGGACTCAATAATTTTTGACCAAGCTGTTCCAAAACACCATATGTCATGTTTGATATATGTTAGGTGTCTCCCAAATGAGTATCTAAAAAGGCCAAGTTTTTATATTAGAGGTGAACATGTCAGAAGTTATGAACCAAAAAATCAGTTTTGAGGGCTACTAGGGACAAACCCTCATTGTGAAGGAAGTCCACATCGTGTTCTGTTCATCATAGCCATGAATCGACACTACAATCACATCTAGTTGGGTGTCTTTACCCTAGGCATGGTCCCATTTTTCCTCTCAACATGCTAGAACGCTCAGTGATTATAAACATCTAAAGATGTCCATTGATGAATTTAATTAATATTCCATTGGGCACTATAGTTGAATTAAATTAATTAATCATGTTTTCCTTATTCATCTACTTCTTTAATTCAATTTATTTTAATTAAATAGGTTCATCTCCTAAAGTGTTTAAATTTAGTTCAAATACACCCCTCTAATGTATTAAACCTTACTTAATACATTTCCTCCATAGGTCCCATTTAAATAAATTTCAATTTATTTATTCCCTCTATAAACTTATTTATTCTAAACTATTATTTAAATTAATTTAACTTAACTTAAATCTTAATCTTACCTAAAACCTAGCCTACACCCATCACCTCACCCATTAAACATATCATTTTAATTAATCCTAGATTACTTATCCTAATCTATGTGATTCCTAACTTCATCAAGCCTAATTAGTTTCTCACATGTGTGAGAAACCCTTTCCAAGGTGGAAAACCACCTTCCATAAATGGCCACCTCTCTTACATAGTTGTCTCCTCTTCCCTCTTTAGGATTTTCTCACACATGTGTGAGCAACCTTGAGCCTCTCCCACTCTTCCACTTTGTGTCCTCTCTTAAATGATCCATGAATTTCAAATGTTTCACACACATGTGTGAGAAACTTGTGCCTTTTGCATGGCCATTTGTCTCCTATGTGGCTCCTATATGGATGTCACATAGGTGCCACTGCATCCAAGCCCTCTCATCTCTTCCAAAAATCTATAAATAGGAGCCATGCCTCTTGTATTTAATCCATCATTTGCATTGTAGTGTTATTTTTAAAAAAAAAAATCAAGCATTATAGAGCATTTAACATATACATGTTAGCTTCATTTTCTAATTTTGAATCTTGATATTATGCTAGCTTAGTCTTTGAATCCATTATAGCTTGATAGTGTGCATTTGATTCTAGAATCATCTTGGCAATCATAAGCTTGATAGTTCATCAATATTGGATCAATATTGCAAGCTAGTTCCTTATACTAGTCTTGTAGTCATTTGATCTCCATTAGTTATTTAAGCTTCATTCATCATTGAGCTTTGCATTTGGGGATAAAAATATTTTTTTTAGGATAGCATGCCCACATTCTCCCAAAAGAGAAAATCAAACAAGCCTTGGGTGTGCTTGTTTTATCTCTATCAGAGGTTATGTGGTCTTTTGTTGTAGTTTTGTTTGAATACATTTCTTGATTTGATTATTGATAACCCTCTAATGTTTGACATGTTTGATCCTAACTACACAAGTTGAAAAACACATACACATTTGGCACACCCGGTGGGACCCCAAGTCCTGAAATCTAACATTTTTAACCAAGGTTTTTGTTAATTTTTTAGCATACACAGGTCAAAGTTCTAGATTTACGTCTGTATTTAACGTAGTGTTGTTTCCATAGGTTGACATCTCCACTCTATGGATTTTCATCTTTGTCTTGGGGTTTTCCTCACCTAATCCAATTTTTAAAACTTGATTTAAACCATTTTCCTATTGTTTTTCAATAGTTTAGCATTCAGTTTTATGATAAAGATTGATTTTATAAAATGAAATTTTCTGACCACATGCTGAATCATTGTCTTCACAGATTGATGTATGTGCAGATCATCATTTGCACTCCCTGAATCAGCATCTTTGTAAAGTAAGTATAGGTAATTAAACGTATGTGGAAAATCATCTTTTCTACTTATGTTTTTAGTGTTGACCCTAGAATCGACGTCTTCATCGATTTGCATCTACATAGATAGGAATTTGTGTTTTTTCTTTGGTGTCTCTGCCTTGTTATCATATTTTGTGAATTTTTACTTGGTTTCCTAATGACTAACCATTGTGCACCTCTTAATAATTTTTCCAAGATGCTCTGAAAAATAAAGTACTAACACCTATAAGGATTTCCATATTTTGCTTGCAGATTTTTAATTCTTTAAATGAATGGTTTCTATTTTTGTGGGAGTGTCTTATCTTAAAGTAGTTGCACATTATCTTTCTCTAAATAGATTCATTTTTGAAGTGAACCCAAGTTTTTTATGTGCTTAGAAGATCTTGTCGGTGGAAGTATTCCCTTCAAGATCTTCAATCAATTTTTAGAGTTTAGAACCCATTAATTTATGTGATGAAAATATAGAAGTTGTTGTATCCTCTCCCCTTACCTTCAACAATCTTGGGTTTAAGAGAAATCCACTTTTATCTTTTCCTCTAGAGAGGCTTGTTTAGAGGCAAGAACTCCTCTTTAGAGAATGACCTCAAACTAGTAAATACCACAGCCAGTATATAGGTAAGACAATGAAGAAAAACTTATCTTATCCTACCAAGCTTGGGCGTTGTGTGTGGATGATAGCTTAGATTGGGTGAAATAGTACCTAAGGAGCTGACGTGGGAAACTAGAGACTTATGTTGGGATTATGGGAAGATGTGTACTGAGAGGGGAGGGGTGAATCAGTACCTTTAAAACTTTTCAAGACTGAAACTTTGTAAGCATAGATAACTTTAACCGATTGAATTCCATTGCATGTAACATACATTCAAATATAACTAAAAATATAAATGCATGTAACCTAATCAATAAAGCGTTCATGAAACTTCATACACTTAACAAAAATGTTTTGGTATCATAGAAATCCTTGTTAGAAGGTAAAAACTATGATGGGGATGACACCCACAAAGCTTCACTACTGTAGTAAAAAGGTATGTCAGTTAAGGCTACAAAGATTATGATCACTTATGGTGATCTTACCCTATTAGGAGTAACAATAAGATCAGCTAGATCTACCTAGTTAGAGGATTTTAGCAACACAATCATGTGTCCACTCGGTTAAGAGATTTACAATAGAACTATTAAGTTTACTCTATTAAGAGATTTAGAAATCTTCTACAATGGTTTAAGAATAACAGTAGGATATATTTGTACATAGAAACTCAACCTTGCCTGATTTGGATCTATGAAATACTATAAAGATATCACTTTGTAGTGATGTGTATGTCCTTTTATACTTCTCAGTATCCTTATGTCTATTCTGAAAAATTGAATCCTTCTATCAAATCCTTATGTCAAAACATTGTCAGATCTTCTGATGTCCCGAGTGCAGCTACTTCTTGATGATACATTATCAAAATGACATCATTACAAATTTTATATCAAACTATCTTGATCTAATTAGGGTTTTACAATATCTTAGAAAACCTAAGATCAATGGTGAAAATAAATAACCTAGAACTACAATACATAGGAATCATGAATAACTTAATGATTACATCCATATTAAATTCTATCTCAATCTTGTTAAACTATTTTTTGATTGGTGTAAACCATTTGCCTTGATGTTTGTGCCATTCCAAACTGCTATGTCATTTCTTGTTATAATCGGTGTTCATTACATTCATCACTCCGTAATTAACTGGTGTTCAGTTCGTATGAATGCTTGGTGACCATGATGCTCGGTACTCGGTGAACATCTGGCTCAATAAGAGTACTCGTTCAAAGCTATGTTTAGTTAATTTAGAGATCTACCTTTTTTCCTGCTCGGTGTACAGGCTTTGTATATTGACTGACTATCCTTTCTTGTCTCCTTTACCGACTTAATGACTGAATGATACTAATGACAACCATTAATTCTCAAATAGGAGTAAAAAATTAAGTGTCTCACACATATACAAATCAATTAGAGGGATGCCATAGACCTAACTACAAACCATTAATTTATAATCCCACCCTTTTATCCCCTGTTTAACACTTACAATGCAAGAGGATTGCATCATCCTATAAAGTTACTCACCATACGTATACCCTTGGTTGTGAGTTGTGAAGGATTTTTTATTTTATCACTGGAAGTCAGGAAAGCCCCCATAAGGAGATACGCTATTCACCCACTCCTTGAAGGCCTTATTAAGTGCATTTATTTTTGTTCATCTCCACATCATCTTATCTCTTAGATTGAGAGGGACACAATGCACAAGAGTCTAGTATATCAAGATTGGAGCTTTCTCTTGTGGGCTTACAATGCATTAAACTGTAGCCATTTCTTAGGTAGGAAGTGTTTATTTGATGTTAAACCAGTGAAAATAATTTTTGAAAAACTCTTTTAAATATTAAAAATTTCATAATTTTTCAATTTTCTTCCTACTGTTCTTGTTCTTTCCACATAATAAATCCAATAAACCAGTTCAACAAATATTCAAACTTGGTCAAATACTTAGAAAATTGAAATTTTTTCTTTTCTCTTGATCGACATCTGTGTAGATCAGCATCTGTGTTGACTAGACCCATGTCTCTATTTCTCTAGAATTCAAATAGAATACTTTGTTGATCAGTTAGTTTTCATACAACAATGTCTCCACCTACAATCTATCATCTCCATGGACAAACATCTTTTCCTAAAAAGAGTGAGCTTATAGACCTTGTAACATTTGTCATTTTGACCCTCCTAAATTGGTTGTCAAGTCACTTTGTCAAAATCAGTCCAAAATTATACTTTTTTCATGATCTACGTCACATTTAGGTAAACATAAGAAGGCCAAATTCCAACTACCCCTTTTCTACAAAGAGAATAAAATAGCTGGTACAACCATCAGGAAACTATGTTATGAAATAAACTGAAATGTGTGGCCAACAACTTTAGAGACATGACATGATGATATTCAACAACAAAGTCGATAACTTCATCACCAAATTTTAAGTAAACTGCAACTTCATCACACCTGCAAAAGAAACCTAAAATGACCAGAGTTAGATCTTTTCCATCACTTCATCAATCCTTCATTCTTATAATCTTTGAACTTTTCAATTAGGAGCACCATCATTCATTTGGTCCTAAATCTTGTTGTCTTGATTGACCCACATCCAAATCAGAGTCAAGACTACTCAATCAAACCAATCCTTAACACCTTCATCAAGATTCCATCAAAATCTTTAGTTTGAAGATTATCAAAGTTTTATTAATATTATCATCCTTAGCAAAACCCTAGTTGAATTACATTACTTGGTAACATTGTCTGTCTAGAGTGGTTGACTTGATTAGTAAAATATCCTATTTTTCTTGAGATCATTAGTATATCCCAAGTAGAAGAAATATATAAATTAATATCTAAATCATTATTCTTAAAAGGATCTCATTTCAATAAGTTTATCCAAAACCTTCATCCACTCATCATTATCAAAATTAATTAAATTGAGGCCCTTCCCTCCCAATCCATCATCCAAGTCTTGCATCTTTGAGGCCCTTTCCTCACAATAAAAATAAGTCCTAAAATACTTTCTCCTAGTCTTAAGTCCATATTTCATCCCTCATCAAATCTTTCATCCAACCCACTCTTGGACTTCATCTTTCCAAAGGTCACATTTTCATGGTCATGACTCACTCAAAAGATAGACAAACTAGGAGGTTTTCATCAAACACCAACATGGACAATGAGAATCCATTTTCCGCAAATTTCCTTTGGAGCACCAAAGTTTCTTCTATACACATCACCAATGAACCTGAAGAAGAAATTTTTGATCAACCTGATACATCTCCTCATGTGATTGAATTCCTCATAGACCCTTACAACTTGGAGATGGTAGAGAAGGCAATTAGACAAAACAAAGCTGAAATATTAATAAGATATTTTCATAGATGGAGTGATAGTCCCATCGTACTTTGATGAATCCTTTCTTTATAACAATGTTGTTAAGGCTAAATCCCCTATTAATACTACTATGTGTGCCACAATCAATGTAACTTCATCACAAGAAAAAGGAAAGGCTACTTCTAGTAGACCTTCTACTTCACATCCTACATCGACATCTCAAAACACATCAACATATCAAGTAGTATCAACATTACAACACACACAAACATTTGAATTGATAGATCAAAACATTCAAAAAATCCTTAGTGTCATTCTACATTTGACCTCCCACAATAGCACTCATATTGCAACGAGCACATACACTAACATGGGTGCACATAGGTCAAGCTTCATTTCCACAAGCATCACTTCCATAATCCACACAAAAATATTCTTCATCTCTCTTCTCAATTCTCCCAAGTACTTTGAAGACATATGTTCCTACATCATCACAAGTATAACATTACACACCTCCTCCTACACTTGGACTTACCTCAATAAGATTTTTAGAAACACATTTTGGATAAGGAAAATTATTTGAACCGCCACTTATACATCACAATGCTCTTGAATTGGCAAATCAAATAAATGAACTCAAGAGACAATGTATAGAATGAAAAATGGAGGAAAGACAGAATTATCTTTTGATGAGATATTTCCTTTCCCCTTTGACAAGTCAATCAATATGCAACCATTTTCCTTGAACTTTGAGATCCCTAAATTTGACAAATACAAAGGGGAAACATGTTTAGTCCAACACCTTAAGGAATTTTATGTTTCATTTCAAGATGTCTCCTACAATGATAATTATCTAAATACTTTTCACTAAAAAACTTGGAGGCCTCGCCCTTGATTCATTGACAAACATCCCTTATGGGTTAATATATACCTTCTCTGATCTCACAAAGAATTTTGTTGCACAATATTCATATAACATTGAACATCAAGTGTTATTAAGTGACTTGTGCAACACTAAGAAAAGGAATGGAGAAACCTTTGCCAATTTCCTACAAAGATGGAGACACCTTGAAGATAGAATGCCTTGGAAAATACTTGAACAAAACTTGATTGACATATTTACTATAAAACTAGTATCTGAGATGTCATTCAAAATGAAAATGGCTTCACCTGACACTTTTGATTCCTTTATTAAGAAAGGGGAGAGAATTGGACATGGACTCTTGAAAAAGGGTACCGTCAAACATTATACCTCTTCATCTAATAATGACAAACCTAAGTTTTGGACCAAAAGTAAGGGATTTTTCATTGATGGGGTGATTGATGCCAAGCATGTCCAAAATTTCCAAGCATCCAATAATCAAGGCAATTATAAAAATAAGAATCAAAGCAACAACTCCAATCAAAATAAAAACCAATAGAATTGTAAAAACAATTAAAAAAACTCATCACAATAGCATCAACCAAATTGCAATCAGACCTATTTGTTCCCACACAACAACACCAACAAGAACAAAAATATAAATTCCAACACATGTCAACATTGATAATACACTTCTCTTACAAAGCCTTTCGATACCATCTTCTGAAGACTCATGGATCAAAACATGATGGTTTTTCCAAACACTATACCTGATGAATAAAATCAACCTTAGCCTTTTTGGTATAAAGACAATGAATATTGTGATTATCATCACATCAAGGGTCATGATACCAAGAAATGTATGAAGTTGAAAAAAAATTTCCAAGACCTTATTGATGATGGAAAGGTTAAGGTTGAGAGATAAATACCATCATCATCAAATTATCAACTTGGGATCTATAACCAAGCCTTTCCTAAACATGATCTGAATAATGCCTCATCATTAAAGAATGTACCATATGACTACTCCATGAACAACATCATGGCTTTTGATTCATTGTGTGGAAATAACAAATAAAATGATATTTATGGCTTTGATTCCCTATGTGGTCCCATTGATGGCTCTAACAACCATGTATACACCCTCAAACTTAAGGGTGTATATTATAATTCTACTAATCGCAGAGCCAAAGTTACTATCCAAGATGCCACTCCTTTAGTTGCACCATCAATTTCCACTAGACCAGCTTCATGGTATGACCTTTTATCACAACTTGTGAAGACTCCCACATAGATATGTATCCTTGAGTTTATCTACACTTCACCTATTCACAAAGAAATCCTTGAGAAATCCCTTCTTGAGTCATGCATTCCTAACAATATCAATGCCTCACAATTCTAAGCCATGATTAGGAACCTAGTTGCGTGGAAACACTTGGTGTTCATAGATAAGGACTTATGTGGTCATGATCCACATCATAAAATACCTCTACATATTGAAGCCCTCATCCATCATCACAAAATAAAAAGGGTCCTTATAGATAATGGATCTAATTTTAATCTTTGTACCATGAAAATGATAAGATAGTTGGGACTCCCTAATGACCTTCTAGATGTTACAAAGAGACTCACCATCAACACATATGATGAAAGAGAAAGAGAATTCAATGGTTTGATCACACTCCCTCTTCAAGTGGGGATTACATTGATTAAGACTACTTGTCAAGTCCTTCATCTTGACTTACCTAACAAATACTCCTTAGAAGGTCATGGATACACACTATTTCAAGTGTACCTTCCATGTTCCATCAGCTCTTGAAGTTCCCACGTCAACATAGAGAAATCACTATTCCTAGAGATCAAGAGCCTTTCCAATATTTTAAATGATTAGAAGAGAAGAAAACCTACTTCTTTGCATTGAATGACTTTTTCATACTTGTTTCCGAAGTAAAACCCATCAAATTATCTACTAAGAAACCTTCCAATGAATAAATTGTCAAACCATCAACTAATGAGGCCTCCACATCTGAAAATCCTAAGGATAAAGAGAAGTTAAATGAATAAAAGATCCCTGAATCTGATAAGAATATTAAGCTCACTGATCAAAGTATGGGAGAATATTAATTTGAGAATTATTTTTACATTGGTCAACTCCCTCTCTCCCTGAAGTCCCACTGTAGACCTTCACAACTCTTTCCCAAGAAGAACAAAGGTATCATGAAATGTAAGAAGATGACTTTTTAACATTGGGGATCCCTTGGTGATGAACACAAGGAAACACAAATTCTATCCTGGCTCTTCAAAGATGGAGAAGACAAACATGTAGATATACCTAAAGATAAGTATGTGAATACCACTCCCATTTCCAAAAGTATGGGATATCATGGAACATGCTTCGATAAAAAATAAAAGGGTATGAAAGAACCAATCAATGCAATCAACTACCCTCATTATAGAGGATTGGGCTCCCTAGAGACTAAGGTACCTTAAAATGATGATTGTGAGTTTTCTTCTTATTCAAAATCTAAGGAATAATTCTATGAAGCCCCCTTCCAATACATCGAAGATGATCTCATAGATACCAACCATGCCCTTTCCATTAATAAAGTTGACCTATCATCCCCTAATATTTTGGACTCAAACACCATGAACTTATTGATTGGGACCAACAAGACTCACCACTAGCTTTGGAGATATGCAATTCAGATGAGGTAGCTTTATCCCTCTTTATTTTGAGATATCTCCTAGACTATGAGCATAAAAAAATTTACACTGACCAACCTTACTTTGGTAGCCTATTCAACTCTCTTAGTCACAAAAATTAAAACAAAAATGAAAACAAAAAAGATAATTAAATATCCCCTACTAAAAACCTTTATAAGGCACCTTCAGATGAAGAAAAAGAGAAAATAATGGATGTATCTTCTAGTGAAACACTTTTTGAGGTGGTCAAAGAGGGATATTTTGACTTGTTGTTCATTTCTAGTGCCAAAAAAGTCTTCTATCCTCATCAAAGATATAGTTGAAGTGAACCTTGGAATAGTTATAAACCCTAAGATCACATTTATAGTAGCATCCTTTAGTGACAAAGAGAAAGCCAACATGACTATGTTTCTATGAAAATTAAATAAGAACTTTGCATGGACTTACAAGGATATGCCTAGAATGGATGTTGACCTAATCATAAACCATCTTGTAGTAGACCCTAAAGTAAATCCTATCAAACAAAACCCATGAAAAATGCATCCAATTGTAGAAAAATAGTCAAATAAGAGTTATGCTCAATGCTGAATTTATCAAACCTATAGATTATCTTGAATGGATCATAAGATTGTTCCAATAAATAAGGCCATTAGAGGCATCTGCAGCTATCCAAATTTCAAATACCTAAACCTAGCATGTCCGAAAGATGATTTTTTCTCTCCAACATAGACATCATAGTGTATTTGATGGTAGTACATGAAATTATATCTCTTATGTATGTTTTTTACTATTACAATCAGATTAGAATTGCAATACAAGATAATCACAAGAAAAAATTCACTACACCTTGAGGTAATTTTTATTACCAAGTCGTGCCCTTTGAACTTAAGAATACCGAAGCCACTTATCAACATGCTATGATGACTATCTTTTATGACCTCCTACATGATATCATGGAAAACTATGTTGATAACATCCTAGGAAAATAAAAAATGAGAGAATCACATATTGCCATCATCATGACAAGGTTTGATAGATTAGAAAAATACAAGGTTCAGCTAAACCCTAAGAAGTGTGTCTTTGGTGTACAATCAAGAAAGTTGCTAGGCTACATTGTATCTCATAGAGGAATTGATGTAGATCCAAAGAAGGTGAAATCCATCTTAGATATGTTTCCTCCTAAGACATTGAAACAAATTTACAACCTACAAGGAATATCACAGTCCATCCATAGATTTGTGTCAGAACTAGCAAACAAGGTCCATCCTTTCTCCCACCTATGGAAAGATGTCAAGTTCATATGGGATTTATTATATTATAAATCCTTTTAAAAACTCAATTAGTATCTATCTAACCCAACAATGCTAATCCCACATGTCCCAAGCTGACCTTTGATTCTATACATCACTACCACTAATACCACACTGGGTGCTCTCCTACATAACTAGATGATAAAGGAAAAGATCAAGAAATATACTACTTGAGAAAAACACTTATCAGATATGAGCTGAATTACACATCTATTGAGAGATAATTCTTGTCCATTTTCTTATGCACTTATAAAATCTATCATTAATTTCTCAACCACAAGACCTAACTCATCACCAAGATTGATCCTTTAAAGTACATGTTGTCTAAAGCTTCTCTTATTTGTCATACTACTAAGTGGGTTATGATCCTGAATGAATTCAACATTGTGTATGTAGAAAAAAAATCCATCAAGGGACAAGTAATCACAGATCAGTTAAAATAATCTCCTATTTCAGGATATCATCCTATAGTTTCATATTTTCTAGATGAATCCATCATGATTGTCACCCTGAGTATATAATGGAAACTATATTTTGATGGATCTTTTACATAGAAAGGATTGATGGAAGGGGTCTTTTTTATAACATCATAGGGAGACACCATCCCTAAAAACTATAAGTTGACATTTATGTGCATATACAATATTGCATAATATGAGGCCTTGATAACAGGACTTCATTTGGCTATCTAATGGAAAATCACTAGTCCAGATGTCTTTGGTGATTCCCACTTGGTTATGAGGAAATTTAATGACAAATATCAAATAACAGATGATAATTTTCTTCCCTATCATAGATTGGTTGAGGATCTAAAAAAAACTTCACAAAGATTATGTTCTAGCAAATCCCTAGAATGAACAATAAAGCTACTAACACAATGGCCACCATTGGATCCTTGATATCTATGCTAGAACACTCTACCTAGAGTGAGTTTATTGTTTGAGAACCTTATGGTCCATGTCTATGACATGATAAAATTCAAAATGGTGTGTGATATTCTTGGTCCTAATTATCCCTGGTACCAGGAGATCTACTCCTACCTCCATGATGAGATCATCCCACTTCACCTCACACCTAACCAATGCAATACCTTTATCCATTGCCCCTCTAAATATACTATCCTCAGTAATACCCTCTTACAAAAACATTTTCATGGAGCCATCCCTAGGTTTCTTAGATTAGAAGAATCTTAAATAGAATTATATTTGTATACCAGAAATAGTATCTTCATAGAATTAGTATTGACAATAATTGAAATAGAAACTAAATAAACCACAATTAAGCAACTATTTAGAAAATTAATGATCAATTGAGCATCCTATGGCTCTCTATCTAAGGATGTTAATGGAAACTCTCAGCAAGCTACCATTAATGACAGTCCTACAATGAGAATTGATAAGATAAACAAGATAAAGCTAACAATTAGATCAAAGTAAATGCTAATTAAGCTCTTAAATGTCTTTCTAGCTATAAAATGCAAGAGGTTTGATGCAATTCTAAGATGTGTGGTTATGAATTATGATGAATTTAGGCCTTCCTTTTATAGATTTTCCCAATGGTAGGGGGTGTAGTGTAGTTGATCATGATTAAGCCTTGGTTGAGTCCTTGGTTCCACCCTTTGAAGACAATGAAAAGTTTGTGTCCTTAAAGCTTGGGACAAGTAGACAAGATCAATGGTCAAGATTCTCTTTCACTTTGAGTGATTGAGATTAATTTGGCTTGATCCATGTGAATGCCTTTCCTCAAATCTCATCGGTTGCCCGGATTTCCTCTCCTTTTGGGTTGTTGAGAGTAATTGATATTTATTAATTGATTTAATTGATTTATTTTAGCCATGTACCCCTTTAATGGGTTGAATTTGATTTAATTCAAGACTATACAATTAATTGATTTAATTGTACTTTGATTTGATTGTATTTGATTAAAACACTCTCAATTTTGATTGATCTTGAATTAGGACTTGATTTTAATTTTGATTGGTTGATTATGCATTGTGATTCAGTTACTTTAATTTTGTCCTAAATTTGCTTTGATTTGACTTGATTTATCCTTGAATTGTCTTTGTCCATTTTTCAGTGATTACAAATGCCCCTCTTTGAGTAGACGTGTGAAGCATGTCGATTCAAAGAATACTCTGATCTTGCTTGATGATAAGTCCTTGATTCATTAATGGTTGATATTTGATGTTCTTTTAATGTCTTTCGATGGCCAATCCTTGATATTTGATACGAGATTGATGCAGATGTGATGATTTTTCTTTTAATTGATGTGGTACTCTAATGGTCATTCTAATGATTGATTACTTGATATGATGTTTGATACGATGAAAGATTTTGATGTGAAACCTGATTTGATGATTGATCTTGATGTGATGCCCCATTCGATTGATTATGAAATTTTTTTTGATAAAAGCTTTCACTTTGATTTGATGATCGATCTCTCGATTCTTGATGATGTTACTGATGTTTGATTTTTCCAATGGTTTTCCCCCTCAAAAATGAAATAAAATTTGATCGTTGTTTGATATTGTCAATGATTTAGGTCAATTTGATGTTGATTTATTTCAATTTTTAAGTAAATTTTTTTTTTTTTGATGTCAATGATTGGTCCGTTTGATTTAGAATGCCCCTGCGTTAACTGATTTGATAATAAAGTCAATTTATTAGGTCAATTTTGATAAAAAGGTCCTCTCTTAGGTCAAAGTTACCTCTTTTAGGTCAAAAAGCTATATAAAGGGGTCAAAATCCCTTTTAACTATTCATTTCTACCTTTCACTTTTGACTTTTACCCTCTCTGAGTTTTTTACTTTGCACGATGTATGTCCCTCTTCATGAGCATCGGTTTGAGAAATGCCACTGGTATCAACGTCTGCCTAGCTCTGGACCTTCGGTGAGTCCGTGTACCTCTTTATTTTTTCTATTCATGCATTTATTTCAACTTTTTCCAATTTTTTTCCTTGTAAATAGCCCTTTTTTTCTCTTTTTTCTTGAATGGGCACTTTTGCCTGATTTAATAGCGCTTTTGCCTTTGAAAGTGTGCTGCCACACTTTTAATATGCACTTCTGCAAATCGGTTGAGCACTTTTTCTCGCTAAATTTAATCCCTTCTCTGCTTTTACTTTGTTAATGTGCACTTTTGAGCATTTTTGCACTTTTACAACTTTTAGGAGTGCTTCTGCTATATATTTGGGTGCTTTTGATTGGTGTCTCACTTTTAAAACATTAATATGTGCTTTCACACCTTTAAGCAGTGCTTTTGATTTTATTTTCTTTTGCACCATGAAACAACGCTTTCACTTTGCAAAAAAATTTGAATTTTGTTTAAGTCCAAATTGCAATTTTTTTGACATCATTGATCAATTGATAGGTTAAGTTCCCAATCTTGATATTTTATAACAAGTTGTGATATGTAAGTTAGGAATTAGTCATAGTTGAAATATCGTTCGTCAACCTAGATTCAGATGATGGGTGATGATAAAATTTTCCTTCTATTTGAGTAGAAACACAAAATTTGATTGTGGTTGGATAGATTTATAAATTTTTGATTGACTTATGATAGTCCCATAATTTTCGATTTCAATTCTGATGTGTTTGAACTTTCTCTTTGTAGGAGGATCTTGGGTCTTTACGTATCCATGGTTCATATCCTTTGTCATGGGATATGATACTTGATTTGAGTGCTGCTGACCATCGTCATATTGCTCAGTGTGGCTTGTCCTTCCTTCTTTATCTTCCTTGATTCTATGTGAATCAAGGTCTTATTACTGCTATGGCTAAGTGTTGGCACTCAGACCATAACACCTTTCATCTTCCCATGGGGGAAATGATTATTACACCTGAGGATGTCTATCACATTCTGTGGTCACCCACCCGAGGAGAGCTTGTTTACTATGATACTATCTATGATGGCTCAGCATGTCAACGAGTCTTCGGTGATCCTTCCATTCATGATCATCATATCTAGTGGGATTAGTTCATTTCATTCCCTATGTTACCAACTATTCTAGGTACTCTGATCAATGGTTTCCTACTTCCTTATAGGTGTGGACTTGGGTTTGTTGTTGGGTGGGGTCCCATTCTAGAGGATTTGATGATAGAGCCTCATCGGTTTAACTGGGGTTCTTGTGTGTTGGCACAGTTATATCATGAGTTGCACACTATTGTGTATAGACATTCTACCACTTTGACTACTAGAGCCATCTTATTACAACTTTGGACTTGGGAGCATATCCCAGTGACACGTCCTATGATAGCATGAGATCATCAGCCACGTTGGCCTTTTGCATGGATGTGTAGTGGTATCATTATCTAGACCCACATGGGTAAGATGGATTACTGGCACCGTCAAATTGATGACCTAGATACTATCATGTGGAGACCTTATCTTGGATGTGAGGCTTGGCTAGAGGATGATGGTGAACTTCCTTACATGTTCTACCCTTTTTGGATGATCGATTGCTCTACATTTTTTATCAAGAGATTCTTCTTTCACCATGTTTTTTGTCAGTATGGGCATGTTCAGGATATGCCACAGGGTGTAGCTATGTATGCTCATGTATAGGTTGAGAGGTCTTTGTGGGGCCCTTGTGTAGATTTTGGTATATCTATATGAGAGATACAAGAGATTGGGTATTGTCCTTGGGCTCCTAGGTCCCATATCATGGATGTAGGTATTAATGATGAGTATGGTGCCTGGTCACATCGGTATCCTTTTCCTAGGTTCACAGATCCTACTGAGAGGATTCCCACCATTGAAGAGTTATTAGATGGGGATGACGGTGGTGGTGGTAACAGTGGTGGTGGAGATGGTGGTGATGATGATGATGACAAAGGTGGTGATCATGGTAGGATCAGGGGTCAGTGCAGATGACAGGGTCATCGCAGAGCTAGAGCAGGTAGAGTATAGGTTGCATCTTTGTAGACTTAGATATCATCCATTTAGTAGCAGGTTTCACAAATGAGCTTGACAATGTAGTCTGTCATGGCTATTATGAGTCAGCATGGTTTACATGCCAGTTCTAGTTGGCCTCCTGATAGTGCTACTAATCATGATGGTACCGATGGTCCTGGTGACTCTATCAGTTGATTTCTTATGAGATATTTCCATTGTTTCATATGTACTTTGATGATAAATGATCTTCTTTCTATTGTTATGATCGAGACATTACACCTTTTTTGTATCATTTTTGATCGATTGATATTGTTTATGTTGATACTTTGATAGCTGATGGACATTGATCTTCAGATATTGCTTTTATGATCATGTTATAGACTTTGATATCTTGTTCCTTTACGATGATGGTACAATGGAATTTGATACTTCCTTTGATAGATTTGACTATATATGATGTCTTTATGTGTTGGATCTCTTTTTCAGATGTTTTACATGATATGCTGCTCTATATGATTCTATATTCTATATGCTTTGTTTTATGCTTTTTAGAATGCAATTTTCAATGCATGCATATGTCCTAATGATGGCTAAATGTTTTGTCTAATGTATGACATAGAATAGATGAATGCAATGTGTAATGGTATTACTTAATGATTATAGATGTATGCAATGGATATTAAATGTATAATGAATCTAATGAATGAATTTCTTTGGACATGTAAATGTGATGTATTGATGCAATGATTATGAGCTTTTAATGATATATGTAATATGAATGGATGGTTCTATCATGTATGATATGTATTTAATGTTGAATGATCTCAATGGATGTAATGAATGATTTCTAACTAATGCAATGCACTTAATGTATGTACCTTAAATGAGATAAATGCAATGTAATGATAATGCCTTAATGCAATGCACCTAATAATTCAAATGTTATACACATCTAAATATATGCAAATTTTAATGGAGATGACTTAATGCAACTTAAAAATGACCTTAATGAAATGCAAGTGAACTAATGAAATGCACTTTGTTTTTCTGATTTGTTTTTGATTTCCAACACACTCAATCCTATATAGTTGTTTTGATGATCTTTTGATTTTTTATTTGAGTACACCCCCTTTTTATTTTCCTCTTGCAAATTAAGCTAAGAAAAGAAAAACAATATATACAATGCACTTAATCTAAGATGTATGCAGCTAACTATCATTATTCAGAATTTGGAGCTTATAATCATCATTGAGTGTTTTTTTTGGAATCTCATTTTAGTATGTAACCATCACTAGTTCAACTAGGATGATATGAATATTTTTTGCACCTCTTTATTTTCTTTCCCATATCTCTTCGGTATGAATATCACTGATTGAAGCCAATCATGAGAGTGCAAATGATGATTTTGTCAGATTCTATGTTGCAAGTGGATGTTGGTATTATGATATTAAAGATCAAAATAGCCAAGGTATCCTTTTGTGTAAACAAGCAAAAATCTTAGTTTTATCCTATGTACAAGTCCTCGATGATTCTTTGATGATCATATCCTTAGACAAATAATACATGATTTAAAACAGTCATTCAAAAATCAACAAAAATGTCATTCTTTCATCATAGCTTGTCTAGTCTAAAACTTTCATTGATTCGCTAGAAAGACATGATTTCATCAATTGAGTCAGCACTTAGAAAAAAAAATTTGCAATGTTTTTCAAATCCATATGTCAAGTGTAGTTCCATCCATTTCATACTTTTAATCCTAATAAAGATAAGTTCATGTCAGATCTTGGATCAAATTTTACATTTTGGCTCAAATTGGATTAGAATGTAGATTTGATTAAGTGTTCCTCTTTCGAAATTGATGAATTGATTCCTTGATTGAATGAAGCTTGCTTTGATGAATCCTTTCTCCTTTTGAGTAGATTTCCCCCAATGTGAGATAATTTCATTTGTGGGACTTAGGAAAATTTGCAAATTAGGTGACGAAAATCTTGAGATACTTGCAAATGCAACTGTGGGGTTTTATTAAGCAATATATACAAATGTTGGCGAATGCAATATTTACAAGGTGACCTTCTAGGTCTATGACTGACTTGGACTTTCAATGGCACCTATTTACCAAGTTTTCACCAATTGAATAGATCTTGCTCTTTTTTTTCCTATTTTTAAAGTTTTTCTCTTTTTTTGCTACTAAGGCACCTAGTTTTCAGGTTTTCACCAAGGCACTTTTTCTCTTTTTCTGATTTTTTTTTTATATTTTTCTTTTTTATCAATTTTTTTTTCATATCATCAAGGTGCCTATTTGCTAGGTTTTCACTAGGACAACATCTTTTTTAAGATCATATATGAATGTTTTTACTTTCTTCATGCTCAATTTTCCACTATTTTTTATCTTTTCTGCTTCTCAATTTGTTTGCTCTTTTGTGTTTTTCAAATGTCTTTGGTATTTTCAAGATCTCTTTTGACTATGTACAATAAATATGATGCTCTTCCATTTGATACTCTTTATGCTCTTTCCTCTATCTCATGTATAGAACCTCTTTAGATGTATGCTATTAATAGGTTCTTGTAGCTCTTCACCATCACAATCTGCTAGTTTGTAGGTGCCGGTCCCAAAATTTTCAACAATGATAAATGGTCCTAACCATTTTGCTTCCCATTTTCCTTTGTTTTCTCTTTCTACTTGATTCTTGGGATTTTCTTGCAAAACTAGGTCACCTATTTGAAATGTTCTTGACTTGATGTGATTATTATAAGTCCTTGACATTCTATTTTGGTACACCTTCAAATGATCAAATGCTTGCATTTTATTTTCATCTAAGAGTTCTAGTTCTTTTAATATAGCAACCCTATAGTCTTCCTCACTTATCAAGCCATGAAGAGATACCCTCAAAGATGGGAGTTCTACCTCCAAAGGCAAAACTGCTTCTCCTCCAAAGACTAGTGAAAATGGTGTAGCTCCTGTTGGCATTCTTATGCTTGTTCTATAAGCCCATAAAGTCCGGTTTATTTTGATGTGCCAATCTCTACCTAAATTCTCCACCATTCTCTTCAAAATTTTCAAGATGTTTTTATTTTTTGCTTCGGCTTGTTCATTACCTTGGGGGTAATAGATTGCAGAAGAATGATGAATCATATGAAACTTGGTGCATAATTCCTTTAGGTCTTTGTTTTTGAAATGCTTTGCATTATCTGTTATGATAGCATGAGGTATGGCATATCTACAAATAATATGATTAAGGATAAACAAAGATATTTTCTTTCCTATTGCAGTTGATAAGGGTACAGCATCCACCCACTTGGCAAAGTACTCAATTATCATGATGATGAATTTATGACCATTCGAGGATGGTGGATAAATCATGCCTATTAGGTCTAGACCCCATTGATAGAATGACCAAGGTGTTTTCATTGGATGAAGCTCTTGTGCGGGCACATGTATCAAGTTTCCATGGAATTGACACTTTCTACAAGTTTTTGTAAAGTTATAAGCATCTTTCTCCATCGTAGGCCAAAAATATCCTATCCTAAGAAGTTTCTTAGCTAGGGTTAATCCATTTGAGTGTGATCCACAAATTCCTTCATGGATTTCTCGCAAGGCTACGTTTGATTCTTCTTCTTCTAAACATCTAAGGAGCATTCTATCTAAACTTTTGTGATACAATGTTTCATAAATTATGGTGTATCGGGTAGCTTGGCGAATGAAGCTTTTCGTTTGATTCCTAATTTGATCTATGGGAAGACTTTGATCTTTCAAGTAAGTGTAAATAGGTCCATGCCAAGGTGATTCATTTGTATTTAACAAGAAAATAGTATAAGGATGGGTAGGGTCAAACGTGGGTTGATCCACTTCTTCTACTAGGAATTCATATCTGGTACTCTGATCGGGCATCTGCAGAAGTGAAGCCAAAGTTGCCATTGCATCCGCTACTTTGTTCTTTTCTCTTGGAACTTGCTCAAATGTAATAAGCATGAAATAATTCTTAAGAATTTCTACCATGTTCTTTTAAGGTATCAATTTGTCATCTTTCATCTAATATTCTTCATTGACTTGATTAATGACTAATTGTGAATCTCCATAAACTTTTAACTCTGTCACTTTCCACTCTAATGCCAACTTGATTCCAATAACTAAGGCTTCATATTCTGCTATTTTATTTATGCATGGGAATAGTAGTTTATAGGACTTATGGATAGTAGAGCCTTGGGGAGTGATTAGAAGTATGCCTGCTCCTAATCCATGATGAGTGTAGGAACCATCAAAATATAGTTGCCATGTCTTTGCCTCAACATTCACAATCTCTAAATCTAGGAATTCCACTTGAATGGGGTGATCATCTTGAAGTGGTGCTTTTGATAATTGGTCTGCAATGACTTTCCCTTTTATTTATTTTCTATCAACATATTCTATGTCAAATTCCCTTAGCACCATAACCCACTTTGCTAGCCTTCCATTCAATGTTGTTTTACTAAGTAGATACTTCAAAGGGTCAATTTTGGCAATAAGCCTTATCTTGTGGGCTAGCATATAATGGCATAATTTTTGGGAAGAAAAAACTACAGCCAAGCATGCCCTTTCCATGAATGTATAATTCAGCTCATATTTGACCAAGGTTCTACTTATGTAGTAAATTGCCTTTTCCTTTCCTATTTCATCTTCTTGTGCTAAAAGTGCCCCCAATGAATTCTCCGTTGCTGAAATGTATAGGATCAAGGGCTTGCCTTTGATAGGTGGCATCAAGATTGGTGGGTTCATGAGATATTTCTTCAATAGATTAAAGGCTTCTTCACATTTTTCATCCCATTTGAAAATTGTATCTTTATGCAAAAGTTGGGTGAAATTATGACATTTTTCAGCTAGTTGAGAGATAAATCTCCTGATGGATTGGATCCTTCCTTGTAAATATCTCATCTAACTAATGTTTTTAGGTGCTTCCATTTCCATTATAGCCTTTACTTTAGTGGGATCCACCTCTATTCCCTTTGCAGATACAATATAACCCAATAGTTTGCCGGATTGGACTCCAAATGCATATTTCTTTGGATTAAGTCTCACTTTGAATTCTTCTAGCCTTTCAAAAAATTTCACCAAAATTGGTAGGTGCTCTTTTCTTGAGTGATATTTGGCTAATATGTCATCCAAATAGTCCTCCATGAACTTATGCATCATATCATGGAATATTGTGGTCATTGCCCATTAATAGGTTGCTCCGCCATTCTTCAAACCAAAAGGCATGACATTCAAGAAAAAAGTACCCCATGCACATGTAAAAGTGGTCTTATCTTGGTCTTCTAGTGCTATCTTTATTTGATTATATCTACTAAATCCATCCATGAGTGAAAACATAGAGTGTCCTACTGTTAGGTCCACAATGGCATCAATACTTGGATGTGGGAAATCATCCTTAGGACATGCCAAGTTTAAGTCTCTAGAATCCGTCCAAATTATGATGGATTTGTTTGCTTTTGATACTGGCACTATATTTGAGATCCATTGTGCATAATCAATGGCCCTTATAAATCCCACTTTCAATAATTTCTCTGACTCCACTTTGACAAGTAGTGCTATATGGGGATGCATCTTCCTTAACTTTTGCTTAATAGGTTTGGCTCCTTCCTTGATATTTAGCTAATGCACTATCAGATTTAGGTCTAAACCTGGCATATCATCAGAAGACCATACGAAGTTGACTTGTTTTTCCTTAAAGAACTTTATAAATTATGTTCTTTCTTCATTAGATAGTGATGCTGCTAGGTGGATGATCTTTGACTCTATTTCTAATCTAATGTTTATCTTTTCTGTTGGCTCAATTAAGATTGGAGATATTTCCTCATAATGTTCTGGTAGAACATCCAAACTCCCTTCCTTAGGTGCCTCAGTTGGGTTTTCACCTTTGGAAACATCCTTTATTTCTTTGTTTTTTTCTTCTTGATCTAATGTTGCCACAGTGTGGTTTTCAACACTTGATTCTTGTCTTTTTCTATTTTTTTCATTTTTTCTCGGATTGAAAGTTTGGATGCTCCCTTTGATCAATTATTCTTGATATTCTTTGATACAAGAAGGTTCAACCACATTGAGTTATTGGGACACCGCGTTGTCATTCAAGAAGATTGGAAGGGTAGTGGGTTCAATGGAATTCCATTCAATTAATTCCGAGTGTATGAGGGTTAATGGGTCAATACTTAGGTTTGTTTCAATTGGATTTAAGGTGTATATCTCATTATTGGATGGCTAATACATTGTATCTTGAAATTCTCTAACATGGGCTTCTTCTAAATGTTCTAAAGAAGAAGGATCAAAGTCCTCCTCACTAGACTCCTCTAGGGTTTCCATTGGATAAAACTCTTGTGGATTAAACCTAACGTTCAATTCTTCCATAGTAGGTCTCCATGAAGGAACATATGGTTCACCTACCCATTGATTTATCTCTATTTCTATACTTGGTACATCATTTAAGATCACTTGGCTATAACTAGATGCTTAATTTGAACTTGATTCTGCTATTGGTCCTTTATTTTTGGTAGAAGCATATGTATGAATAACATCAATAACCTTATCATGACATGACTCATCTAATAGGGTCTCCCATTCCCACTCATTAGAATCCTCATCACTATGAGATTCTAATTGTAATACTTGGCTATGTAGTTTGGGATAATGTTTTTGAGTGTATCCTTCTTCAAGATACCCTAATCCTATTTTCTCCTTGGTATCTCACCATGTACTTTCTATTGGTTCAACAAGTCCCTCATTCCTTGTGCCTAAAGGTCCTTGACCTTTGGACCCCATCTTCTTCATGATTGAAAACCCTTTCCCATATTGATGTGTGGGAATGGTTATATTTTGAATATGTTTAACACGCACACTTGATTCTTCATCTTTATATAACCAATTTAGGATCTCATTTTCTTCTTCGTCCATGGTGGATGATGTACTTGCCCTCACAATGTTATCATTATATCTATGGGGTAGATTTGGAGGTTTTCCATAGGACTTGGGTGATAAGGGTAAGTCCATCATTGATAAGGAGTATTCACCTACGCCTTTTTGTTTGATCTTGCATTGCTTATCAAATTTCTTCATCATTTGGTCCATGTTTTGTTAATGCGCCTCTTTAGTGTACACTTGGATAGATTTGGTATGGTCTTCTTTTGGTTCTTCAATAATTTTATCCTCATTAACCTTCTCTTTTCCTTTAGTTGATGTAGCTAGGTTAATGAGTTTTGGTGTATCTTTAATAACAACCTCTTCTTCCATCTTTTCTTTTCCTTTCAACAAAGGGATGTCTTTATAACTTTGACCTTGCTCCATTTGATTAGGTATAGACCCTTCTACATTGTGTGGGACTAAGGAGTCATTTATAGGCTTGACATTATTACAATATTGCAATGGGTTTAGATCCCCACTTACCATTATCTCTTTCCCTAGATAAGGAAACTTTAGGCATTGATGATAAGTAGACGGCACAACTTGCATCTCCTAAATCCATGACCTTCCTAGTAAGATATTGTAAGTCAATTTTAGGTCCAATACTTGGCATATGGTCTCTTTTTGCATAGGGCCAACTCTTATGGGTAACACTATGACTCCTTTTGAAGTTCTTTCTTCATCATCGTAGGCTTTTATGGTTATCTTTTTCTTAGGGTCAATAGCCTCCTCAGAAAATCCTAGGGCTTTTACTAGGCTAAGGGTACAAATGTTTAGGCTGGCTCCTCCATCTATAAGGACTCTTTTCACCCTATGCTTGTGAATTAACACTTCTATGTGTAAGGACAGATTTTGAGGATGATTGAGAGACATGTCATCCTATTTGGAAAATGATAGGCAATGGGGTGCAATGAGGTGCCCCACCATATTTTGGAATTTGTCTATCTCTGAGTCTAGAGGCACATTAGTTTCCAATAAAGATTTCTCCAAAATGTCTTTATGGATTGGTGATAATTTGAGTAACTCCAAGATAGAAATTTGAGTGGGAGTTCTTTGTAATTGATCAACCAAGTTGTATTGTTTTGATGATGAGGTTGAAGCTTGATTTGATATCACAACTTTAGGAACATTGGTAGGTAGAATAATTTTCGATGCCTGCCCCCTAGTGACAACATTTGATGATGCTCCTCTTGAATTTTTCTTTACTATGACAACATTTATAGTATTATCCTCTTCTCCTAAAGTATTGATCATGTTATCATAAGTATGAGAAAAGTTCACTTTCTCATTGCCTTTTTTTTAAATTTTGATTAGCCTTAGATGATCACCCTTTTCATGATTCAAAAAGGGATTCTTGAAAGATGTGTGCTCCTCATTGTTTTGAGGTCCTTCAATTTTGATGGTTCCATTATCTATTAAGTCTTGCACCACGTGTTTCAATCTCATGCATTCATTGTTTGGATGACCTCTATTTTGATGATATTCACAATGATGAGAGTCATTCCACCAATAAGGTTTATCTTGTGGTTCATAATCTTTCATATCGGGTAATGTGATGATTTTGTTGGCAACCAAGGTTTTTAATGCGTTCTCCAAAGGTTCACCTAAATAGGTGAATTTTCTTTTGTTATAATTGGAGAAAAAAGATTTGGACTTATTCCCAGTAGGATTATTGGCATTAATGTTGGAATTATTGGAATTGTTATTGGAATTATTAGAATTAAATGGAGCTTTGTTTGATTGATTGACATTATTTGAAGAATTAGCTCCATATGACAAGGTAAAAGGGGTTTCCTTCAAGTTTTGGGCCTCCACAACTCCATCATTCACAAGGTTTTTGTTGTTATTCTTTATCCATGATTTAGATTTATCATTGTAATTATTGGACCCTTGATTATTGAAATATTTAGGCACATAATTATTGTTTTTGTTGTTGGTGGTGTTATTGGATTTTCTATCTTTAAATAATTTTATTTCACCTCTCTTGACCAATACATCCTCAATCTTGATCCCATTTTCGATAAGTTTTTCAAATGTTGGGGGAAATTGGAGTTGTAATCTATAATTCATTTATGTGGCCAAATTATTGGTGAAGATTTCCATCTTTTATTTCTTGGGGATACTTCGTGGATACCTTGTGAAAATGATCCTCCACCTTTGTAGGAAACCTAGGAAGGACTCTCCATATTTCTTTTTAGTATCACACAACTTGAGCATTGTAATTGCGTGCTCAATGTTATAAGAATAATGGGTTATGAACTTGGAGGCTAACTCCTTAAAGATCTTTATTCCTTGGGGTAGTTTTGAGAACCACTCCATTGTGGAACCTCCTAAACTCCTAGGAAAGACTCTCATTAGGTATGTGTCATTATGCATGAATGCAATGCTTAGGGCACAAAACTCCCTTAAATGATCATGTGGGTCTATTTTACCTATGTACTTATCATATTTATGAGAAATGGTATTGAAAGGAAAGGATACCATAACTAAGCTTTTGTCAAAAGGAAAAGGACACAAAGCTTCAATAGAAAAGGCCTTAGGTTCAACTACCTTCTTCATGGTATCTATTTGTTCTTGGAAGGCATTTATCTACCTATTCATAACATTCATGGGGTCATCTTGCTATTGGTCTTTCTTGAGTTGCTCAATATCAAAATCATAGGGAATCTTTACTCCCGCTTGAGCTAGGTTTAGGAAGAACTTCTCCTTATCCTTATCTATTAATTTCTCCATGACCTCTAGGAATTCCTGATCTTGGGCTGCTCTCTCAACCTTTTCTTCAAGTGTTTCTTTGGGATTATGATTGGCATTTTTGATGTTTTGATTATTCCCTCCTGGTTGGTAATTATGATAAGCCGAGTTCCTATCCATTTCTCCAAGTCTTTTGTCAAACAAGTTTGGGAAAATTTCTTCTTGATTAGGACATTTGAAAATACTTTGGTATTCTTTTCCTTCATTTTCAACAAGGGTGCTATCTCCTTGTAAAGATACTTTATATGTGTGGGAATGCATGGAAACTGGCATCCAACAAGGGTTTGATTTGGAATGATCTTTGGTTCGAGAATTGTTGATTTTAAATTGAAGAGATTAAAAATGTAAGATGAATTTTCAATGGATATCTCTCTCACTTGTTTATGTATTTCAAACACAAAAATCACACATTTGAAATTTTACCCACTTAACACAAAATGTTTGATTTGAAGAACGTTGTCATGGGTTTTGCACAAAAAGACACTTCAAGCACCTACCTAGCACAAGATTTGGTTCGTAAACATGGTTCTAAAAGGTGGTCTTGCTATTTTATCAAGAATTTAATGTAGATTCTATTCAAATAGATCTTAAACTTTCATCCCCCAAGTATGTTAAGGGGCTTCCCACATGTACAAAAGTATGATTTGGTGCAATCCAAAAGGACTACTAGAGGAAGTTCAAAAAATTTAAAATTCTTTTGCCACACACCCCATTAAGGATGCATGCATTTCATTTTATAGTGGGGTGGATTCCTATAGTAAAAGTGAGCATATCCCACTTTGGGTTGTCCCTCTCACCGGCCTCATTAAGGCAAATTCTGAGGAGGCAAGCCCACTAATGTTTTGGCATGTTCATGTAAAGCAAGGAAATGGAGTTAAGGCCAAGTTTTTGGGAATTTGGTTCACCAAAAGGTGAAGAGCATATCCCTAAATTTTCCTTTAGCTCCGAAACACAATAAACAATGTTGTTCAATTTCTTTCACCCACTAATTATAGGGATTTGAGTATTTCTACTCTCTTCCACAAACAAGGGGCTTTGATTTTATGTGCTTGATTCCTCAACCTTACTTATTAATCCAAAAGTTCAACACCTTTGGCATTTTCATTCACTAGAAGAAGTGAAGAGCATAGGCCTAAATGCTAAACTTTCCAAAAAAAGAGAGGCTATTTTGTAATTACTATATTTTGAAATGCTTCGATGCCACAATTTAAGGGAAAATATTGAATAGCTTGAGGCTTACCTTTCCTTGTAGCTAACAAAAGTTAGGGGCATTTTTGAGTGATTCTTAACATTTTTATCATTACCTTGGCAATAGCTCTCCTTTCCAAAAGTTCTTTTCCACCAACAAGTTAGTCAACATAAACAATCACAATGAGGGAAACCAAATTGAATTTGAAGAAGCAAAGTTTATGTATTGAATCTTAAAAACCTTATTTGCAAATTTTAAGAAAAACTTGAACTAAGGAGTAAACATCCAATTAAGTGATACGAATTTGGTTTTGTAAGTTTCTACAATCTTAAGATAATTCTGATATACCTGGTTTTCTTCTTCTTGTGACTCCTCAAGAACCGCTTTGATATGAGAAAAGTTTTCTTTCTTGATCTTCCTAGCCAAAGCTTTGCCTTTGTGATTAAACTTGCTCTCTGGTTTTCTCTTCTTTTTATGATCAGACATCCTGCAAAATACAACAAATCATTTTACCACACTTAGATTAATCAAATTAACAAATTATGCAAAAGCACTCCTGAAACAGTTAAAAGTGCTATTTTATTTCTTGAAAGTGATATTAATCTGATTATAAGCGTTGCTCTAGCTTTGTCAGTAAATTCAAAAGCACTCAAATAACTTGCAGAAGTGCTACAGAATTAATTAAAGGCAGTAAAATAGAGGCAAAAGCACTTAGTAAAATATCAAAAGTGCTTAGTAGTCAGAAAAAATGCACTATTAATCTATGCAAAAGCACTGCAGAATTGATCGACAGATAAAAGACAGATCAAAAGCACCACTGATCGGGGCAAAGGTGCCCTAATTTATTGCAGAAGTGTCAGAACAGTGCTTGAAAGTGTCATTTTATCATGCAAAAGTGTTGTTTCACCTATCAAAAGCATTGTTTCTTAAAAAAGCTAAGAGTTAAAGACATGCAAATTTGAAAAAAATGATATGAATCTAATCATTTAGTAAAGTCGAGCATTCTACCCCATGGTGGATGCCATTTTGTATACCAGAAATAGTATCTTCATAGAATTAGTATTGACAATAATTGAAATAGAAACTAAATAAACCACAATTAAGAAACTATTTAGCAAATTAATGATCAATTGAGCATCCTATGGCTCTCTATCTAAGGATGTTAATGGAAACTCTCAGCAAGCTACCATTAATGATAGGCCTAGAATGAGAATTGATAAGATAAACAAGATAAAGCTAACAATTAGATCAAAGTAAATGCTAATTAAGCTCTTCAATGCCTTTCTAGCTATAAAATACAAGAGGTCTGATGCAATTCTAAGATGTGTGGTTATGAATTATGATGAATTTAGGCCTTCCTTTTATAGATTTTCCCAATGGTAGGGGGTGTAGTGTAGTTGATCATGATTAAGCCTTGGTTGAGTCCTTGGTTCCACCCTTTGAAGACAATGAAAAGTTTGTGTCCTCAAAGCTTGGGATAAGTAGAAAAGATCAATGGTCAAGATTCTCTTTCACTTTGAGTGATTGAGATTGAATTTGGCTTGATCCATGTGAATGCCTTTCCTCAAATCTCATTGGTTGCCCGGATTTCCTCTCCTTTTGGGTTGTTGAGAGTAATTGATATTTATTAATTGATTTAATTGATTTATTTTAGCCATGTACCCCTTGAATGGGTTGAATTTGATTTAATCCAAGACTATACAATTAATTTATTTAATTGTACTTTGATTTGATTATATTTGATTAAAACACTCTCAATTTTGATTGATCTTGAATTAGGTCTTGATTTTAATTTTGATTGGCTAATTATGCATTGTGATTCAGTTACTTCAATTTTGTCCTAAATTTTCTTTGATTTGACTTGATTTATCCTTGAATTGTCTTTGTCCATTTTTCAGTGATTTTAAGATGAGGTTCATCAAGGAATCTATGGGCTTCAATCCATTGGACTCATTATTTCAAAGAAGTTGTTGCACATAGGTTACTAATGGCCAACCATAGAGAAGGACACATATCACTATATGAAGATATGTTTACCCCATCAATAACATGGTGATTTGATACATGCACCATCCCAAGCCCTTCAAACCACCATTACACCTTAGCCTTTCTCCCACTACGGACTTGACCTTGTTGGCCAAATATTTCCCAATCCTTCCAAAAGGCACAAATACATCATTACCACTACTAAGTACTTTACTAAATGGGTTAAATCCATTCCCCTTATTCAAACCACTAGAAAACATATTTCAAAGTTCATCTTGAATTACACTATTTATCGCTATAACATTCCTTGGGATATCATTACTGATAATGGATCCCCTTTCAAAAATAAGGATGTCACAGAGCTATATAAGAAGTTTGACATTACCCATCATTTCTCCTCCAAGTACTTCCCATAAGGTAAGGGTCAAGAAGGGGCTATGAATAAAACCATTCTAAAAATCCTCAAGAAAATAGTTGATGATGCTAGTTGTGATTGGCATCTCCAATTAAATCCTGCCCTCCAGGCCTATCGTACTCCCACTAGATAAACTCCATTTTCCCTTGTTATTATTACTAAGGTCATCCTCCACATTTAGATCAAGATTACTTCCCTCAAAATCTCCCTTAGAAAACTATTATCCAATGAAGAGTATTTAGTGGCTCTCTTGCCTGAGCTTGAGCTACTTGATGAGAGATGCCTCAATATGCAAAACCACTTTAATGTGTATCAAAATCAAATTTGCTTACATTTTAATAAGAATATCAAAACCAATGAATTTTAATTTGGTGATCTTGTCCTACAGCTCAACAAGAAGAAACTCCAGAACTGTGAGAAGAAATAAAAATTTGAGTGTAATTGGTTGGGACCATTTGTGGTTATAGCTAAGTTTGGATCTAGAGCCTACCAGATTGTAATAATAGAGGAATATTTTATCCCTTATCTTGTCAAAATATTACATCTAAAATAATTCTATACATAGCATATCATGGAGTCCGTCCTCTTAAATCAAAAAATACCCAAAAAAATAAAAAAATGTAGAAAATAAAAAACAATAAAAAAAGTAAAGAGAGATAAGCATCTAATGGTGAAAAATTGGAAATCAAACATGTTGGACAAGTACCATAGTGAAAAACTTCCTTGGGCGCCATGCGTAGAAAATTTGGACTCGTCATCTATCAAGGTCACCATCCTTCCATTTGCTCCAACCATTTGTATATTCCTCCACCTTGTCCCATATCTATGCAAGAACTCTATTGAGTTCCATTCCATCACACCATCCTTTAGTTCACCTCATTCACCCTACCAACCACCCCTTCATAATTAGACATTGTTCATAATAAGGATCTACTATCAATTTCACATCATCCTAGAACACACTAAGCTTTACCACATGACATTGAGCTTATCACAGATACTTTGAATACATGAATTTTAACCAAATTAGTTCTGAGATCAAGTTTCCTAGATGTCATTCCTTTCACGGATATTATCTTTGAATGCCTAGTTTTCACAATCAATTTTTTCCCTTCAGGATCCATCCTTCCTGAGTCCACTTATAAAATCTTCCATCACACAATCTTATTCATGGAAAGAACTATGGACTGAATGACTTCTTGGTCATTATGTATTTTTGTTGATTTTATCTTTTTGTTTCAATAGAGCTTACTCATAAATGCCTCGATCATCCATATCTTGGTGTATCTTGAATCGTGTATATTGGTACACATGTTATTTGTACTATGATCTTCTTGTGTGTAATTTAATGTATTTTTATTGGTTATACAGTTTTGGTTATGTGTGTCTTACTAGGGGCAGAGTCTCATGCACTTCCACCAAGTCCCTAATTAAGACTTGGGTGTACTACAGATTCTTGATGAGTGTCACTACATTAGTTCCACCATGATTGTTCACCTACACCTATGTTCCTAAATCTACCTTGTCTGTCTGAGAGTCTAGTCCACACAAAGAAACCATGCCATCCACATTGTCTAGCATGTGATGCATACCTCCTTTTGAAAATTCAAACTAGGGTGTTCTCTCCAACATCAACATGATATAATACCCAAAAATCCCCCTTTCCATTCTAGTTAGCTGCATTGATAGATTAACTTAGTATTCTACATTTTGCATTATGAGGCTCCTATTTATTCACTACCCCCACATCTCAGCTAGCTAAATGTCCCTCCCAGTTATGCCAATACACTTAAAAATATGTTCCATTTAGAGGTATTAGTTGCATTCACACATTGCATTAATTTGTGTCTCATTCTTAGTTTCATTAAGTTGCATTTCATTTCTCACTGCAATATTAATTGCATTACATTTTCATGGAATTTAGTTTCATAATTTTCTTGTATTAGCTACATTTAATTTTAAGTTTCATAGTTCATTGCATTATGTTGCATATAATATTGTGTTAATTGCATTAGGTTGAATTCAATCCTTTAGGTACATTCACATGTTACATTATATTTCATTTGATTCATTCATTAGATTTAGTTAGTTTCACATCACATTAATCCATTTGATTATCTCATTATTATCCACTTTATTAAACATTAATTCCATCTTCCTTTGCACATTTAATTTAGGCTCATTAGTTATCATTAGCTTACATCTATTTCATTACATTCAATCCATTTATATATATAGTTATAATCATCATATCATTAATCACTAATTCATTTACTTTTATCCCATCCATCTCATTAATCATTAAACATATCCATCACATGTATCCATCATACATAATCACATCCATTGAATCAAATGAATACATCACATCATATATATATCATAGTCATATCCATAATCTGTGGCAACTTACATCATACACATTAGGATCATAATCATAATTACATTGTTTAGTATACATCACATCTCATACACATATTGCATCACAAGCATTGATAGCATCATTATGTGCATCATAGAAATCATCCATAAACATTAATGCATCCATAAACCATCATCATAATGCATCATATAACACCATATGCATCATCATATAGATCATGAAAAAATAAATTTCTATAATATCCACATAGTCCATAATTAGTGGACATCAAAGTGTCCCATCATGTAGCATCAATAAAATTACATCAAATGGTACATAAAAATATACATCATAAATGCACCTAGGTTCCACTATACATCTCAAATCAAAATTGAAATTGGTCCTCATGTAGATGGCTAGGATGGCCCTCCCTCATCTATGCCTCTAAGTGGTCTAGGTAGCAGGCCCACTGAACCCTAGGGTCCCCTGCCTGTCAACTGTGACTGTATCCTCTTAGAGTAAAATAGTTGTCTCTGATCCTCAAGAACTATATGGTGATAGAGGCCCATATAGTATGTCACCTCCCATCATACTCTACCTACCTTCCTATATTTTTCAAATAAATTAACCATCATCTATCCCACCCCTATCAATGTGGTTTTCTATCAAGTGATCTCTTGGTCTTCTCGATAGGTCTCTACTCCTCTCTACCACTCATATCACTTAGTTTTCCATATCTCTAATTGTTGTTGTAGATCATCTATCTCCTCTTTCCTTCTCTCTACTATATAAATTTCCTCTCCCATTCATGCAAACTCACCTAACTCTGCTCTCCTTTATAGGTATAGTAGGACCACCTTGAGACTAGCACTCCACATCTTCTCTACAACATATACACCCTATACCTTGGCTACCTCTTCCTGGAGACTCCCCCTATCTACCTAGGTACTGGCATACTCATCTCTCTCTATCTCCATCTACCTTATCACCCTCTACAAATCTTCCTAGATATGATCCATATCCCTTCTAATAGTATCATGACTTCATTGTAGGGAATCATGGACTACATGTGTCACCATCCTAGGTGGTGGTTGTACTCATGGGGATTCAAATATTGGTTTCTATATAGTTGGTACATGTACCTATGTAACCTATTCTTGTAGTCCTTGTGCCTGTCCCAAAGGAGGTAGTTCCTATAATCCCCCTCTCTATTTTTGTCCTACTATGTCCCTCTATCTAACCCTACCTTCCAATGTACTCTAGCACACTCTCCTTCCTCATGCATCTCCTCCATCCCCATCTCCTCTATTCCATCTTTCATCATCACCCTCATGTACATCCTCATTAGGACCTAGATGCTCATCAATTGCCACCTGAGCCTAGTTTGTAAGTCTGATAGGCCAATAAGAATCCCACCAGGCTATGTAAGAGGGTGTCACTCTATCATATTCTATATCCTATCATATATACAATGGGATGGGGTCCATTGACCTCTAACTAGCCTATGCCTATACTAGGTCAGCTCTATAGCCCCATAACCCAACCTCATGTGTCACATGTGGATGTCGAAAGCCATCAGGTAGTAAATCCTATGTAACACCAAATTTATTTGTAACCCATGATGGATGATATCTAGTGATCATATATATTATCCTCTCCAAAATCCATTAGTCTCTCTAAATGAAGGATAGCTAGTAGATATCATCTTTGGTGTCCTCACTCTGATGTTGGTCATCCAAGATTCCCCATGTCTCAAAATCCTTGTATGATGTCCACACAAATGCCAGGATTTTTTCTAACAACCTCTGCATGTACCTTGTCCTCCCTACTGATAAATATTGGACCAAATTTTGATGTCTGTAAGAATATTTTTTATAAGGGTACATATTCTCTCATATCCTATTAGGTCTGGCTACTATTATATGGTGCTAGGCCCACACTAGTAGTAGTGATATGGATGTCTCGAGGTTCTTCCCACTTTAGTATACATATATGTGTAAATTATCATATAAATACCCAAGGATGGTATATCCCTAGCATTAAACTTCCCCCTCCTCATGTAATATCTAGATTAGGCATTGATTCCATCCATGTGTGAACCCATGACTTGCTAAATCTGGAAGCATCCTCCCCCGATCAAACCTACAGGGTAGAATTCCAATCTTGGTAAACATGAGTGTACATGGAAGGGAATCCATTGGTCACCTGAAGAATGCCTCCATGTAATACTCTAACCCCTCCAGAATATACTGTTCTATCAAGCCTCTGATTTGCACCTAATAAATCCTCTTCACATCATACAATGTGATCGTCACCACCCTAATTGGACAATGAAAGTTAGAAGTATCATTGTGCCACCTCTTGACTAGTGAAGTCATGAGTGCATTATGTGCTTGAATCTTGGGCCACTCATGTACATGGTCCAATCTATAGATAGTCACCTGCCTAATCTCTAGAACACTCAACTATCTTTATAACACCATAGTTATAGGCCATTTCTCCCTCAACCCCAATGGAGGCTCTTATGTATGCATTAAATTTTGAACCCTTTCCTATTATCCTTACACCTATCCTATTCTTCCCCAACCCGGTCCTGATTGAAGCATCATGTCCCTAGTCTACCCTAGATCTACTCTAAACCCCCTAGGACATGTCTTGGGATCCTATCTAGTTGCCTTTTGTTCAACCAATGGAGACGTTGATTCTTGATTGGAGACATAGATTGCAACAAACTTTGATCTATGAAGATGTTAATCTATGATATTATTTCCCCAATCTCCCAAATCCCTTCTTCCACATTTGTGAAGATGTTGATCTAGCGATTAGTGTCTATGCACCTTAACCCACTACTATATTTGATTACAAATTCTGATGAACGTTTGGTGACATATTGATAAAATATTTTCGACATATCGATGAAACCTTGATTTAAATTTCATCTTTGGATTTTCATTTCTTTAATGACCAATTGTTTGACATCAAAACCATGAACTAGAATCATTGGTTGACACCCAAGAAAATGATTGTGGTATTCATCATAAACTTGAACATATGTTCATTGAACTTGTGACATAATTGTATTGACAAAATGTGTCCATGTATCAATGCAAAAGACCATAGATCATTATAGAATGACCATTTAAAATTATTGAAAAAATACTAAACTTTTGTCGATTTTTTTATGAAGTGGAGAAAAATTTGATTTTTGTTATGACGAAAAAAACATCTTGTGTACAACAACCTTGTTGCAAAGTTTTGTGGTTCGTCAAGTTATGTTTCTCAAAATTGCAACTAAACTGTGTAGTTTTTTAAAAATTATCTGTGACTACATTACATATCATCATACGTGTCACCATCAAAGGTTATTAGTATAACTATCATTTTTGGGATGAAAATAATGATCAACTCTGATGACACATGCTACAACTATAAGGATGAATAAGACAATATTGACCTTGTATTAACCATGGCAAATCTATTATCATGTTCAATAACAATTCTCTCATGATCATTTTCGTTCAATCATAGTGTGTACCATTGTACGACGAATAAAACTAATTTGAAGGACTTAAAGTCACACTCATGTATATCATCCAAAATCCCATAGTACCGATTTTATAATATTTTTGGATGTATGTCACTTCTAGATGAAATATTAGTCACCTTAAAGACTATAGTTATCCTAGAATCAATTTTCTTCATGTCATCCAACTTTTTGATTTGAAATTGATGACCATTGCACCACATAGCTTTGTGGTGTTTCACCTACTATATGTCAAACATGTAAAAATTATTTCATCACCAATTGATAAACATATTTATTCTTGGCCAAATGTATGCAAAGGAAAAAAGCTTAGCATATTTATACATCAATATAATTAAAAATAATTAGATAATATAGATGAGTAATATATTTATACGTACCTTTTTATCTATTAAACTATATGCTAAATCAATTTCCCTTGGTGTAACATTGGAATATCCATTACTATTTGTGTAATTAATATTCCTAATTACACTTTACTTAATCTTACCTAGGATAATACATTACATAGTAGTTTGTCATTGAGACACCTAGGAGTTTGCACCTCAATTAAGCCCATGGTGTAGGATAATTTCCACTTTAGGTGTGAGATCCACCTTTAGTGCTCTTATCACATTAGCATCCTAATCCTATTTCACATAACTCATTTCATAATGGAGGATGATCCACATTTGGTAGACATGTGATTATACGTAGCATAGGTGATAGCTTATCAACTCCTTATCATTCTCTCTTATCACATTTCCTATATAAGGAGGCCTATGTTAGATAACTGAGAGGGGGGTTGAATCAGTTAATTCCATTTATCCTAAAGTCCCAAACTCCTAGATGTATATGATCAAACTTTTTCAAATAAATAATCAACTTGGTAAGCTATCAATAATAACTTTTTGTTCATTTACCGAATACCAGTAAATTCTATATTGTGTTTACCGATTAATCCAGATATGAAATATGTAAATTAAAACAACAATCCAATCACATCAAATACACATAACACATATATTTTAACATGGAAACCTTGCTAAGGGAAAAACCACCTCAGATTGGTAATCCAAAATATTTCACTCTTTTGAAGTGAGCTTAGCTAGGAGCCAACCCTATTAGAGGTTACAATGCACATTGTGAGGTGTGACCTAGTTAAAGGATTTATCACTAATAGTTAACTCTTGACCAACATTCACTATGGGGTCAACAAGAAAACCAACAACATTCATGGAACGTCATATTGAAATACAAATAAGACTATTAAGTCCACTAGATTAAGAGATTTAGTTGTAACAATGGTTAAACTGATACAGTAATGATTTGATTCAAATACAACTTAGATTTCATATTTTTAGATCTATGCTAAGTTCAAAATACCTCCTTTGATCAATAATCACTTCAATCCTTCATATCCTTCAACATATTCAGCTCGGTGAATAATACCCTGACACTTGGTAATGCCTACAGTTTTGCTTGGTTTTGTTTGTAACTAGTTTGATTAGTAGTGCATGAAAAAGTCCTTTCACATGATTTCTCATGTAGTGTCAATAAGATCTAGACTCAATAATGAATCTCATGTCTCTTTATATATACAACATAAACCATTTTCTTCTCATCCATTAGATTTTGCCTCTTAATCTCTATCGTTCATTTTGCCACTTCAGGCTTCCTTGGCAGATGTGTCTATAACATGTTTCATCCTTTTCCATTCGATCAATCTTGAATTTTATCAATCGTTAGATCATCATAACAAACTTTATATTTTACCTCAAAATCACAAGAAACTTGCCATCTCAACAATTCAGTCGGCTATTATAAACTTTAATTGTTTCTCTCACGCGATCAATACAAAAATGTGTGGGTGAATACTAAATTAGTTATTACTGTCACTCGGTATACACTGCACTGGCTTAGTGTATACATAAATTTTCAATTACCAACCACATAAACTTGTTCAGTTATGATCTTCAATACATAAAAAATTCATGTATGATGGGCCTCTAAAAGGCCATCTTTCTTAGTTCTTTTTATCCTCCTTTCAAATAGTTATTTGCAAACATACATGAATTTATGGTTTTCAAGCTTATAAACTTATGGTTCTTATACATATGTTTTATATATGTGTGAAGGCATGAAATAGAAATGTGGATAGTTTAAAGACATGATATTTTCTTGAATTCATGGACATGAATGGTATAATGCAATAGTTACACATGTTGATGAATGTTTCCTTACCTATGCTATGTTTTGGGTAGTTTCCCTCCTGTAGACATAGGACTTGCAAGAGTGTTAATTAAAACTTTACACCCTTTTATTAATATTAATGATAAGGATATATATGTATATGGAAGGTTGTATGTGCATTGATTATTTTGTAGGTATTTATCATGGGCATTCAAGGACCGGCATTGTGGCGCTAGAATAGTCAAATCCAATTGTTGTTGCAAGATATTTGCAAGAAGGGCAAGTCAAATATTGTTTTCTATTGCATGCAATGCACAAATTTAGTTCCCTCAACATGCTATATTCCTGAAGGATTTATTCACGATTAATGCTATTTCTATTCTAAAACTTTATGAATCTATAAAAATCCTCATTTATAGAGTAATCTTATATTTAGGAGGTAGTTGTAGTTTTCCTTCAAATAAACGACTGTTGTAACTCTTTAGGAGTTAGTCAATTTTCATAATAGAACTATTATTGTTGTGATATGATTTTTCAATCAAGTGTAATCATTTTCTATGAATGAATAGAATGCACAGTTTGAGTTTAGATCTTTTATCTTGATTGTATTTTCTATTCACTCATCCAAGGGGCCCACTTGGTGAGTGAATTGCTCTGTTAGAGTAGAATTCATTTTCATGTTTATTTCAAAGTAAATTAGAACTCAGTTGTTCCTACAGCCACCGGTAAAAGAACTAGTAGTCTGTTCTTGCAACATAGGTAGTTAGAGTAATTCCTACTCATGATTACATGCTTTGTTAGAATAAATTCATTTACTAGTTTTAACATAGTTTTCCTGAAGCTGAAAGCACTTGAATTCCATAGGTTAGTCATAAGATTGAGAGAGTTTGAAGCATATACTTTTTGAATGCCATTCCAAGTTTACGTCCCTAGTCGATAATTAAATGAGACTAAATAATTCATTTAGCAACCATTTAGGGTGTCCAATCCTGAAATAGGTAGTCCATTACTATGGGTTTCTAAAACTATTATTTGGCCAAGCATTTTTGGCGCCATTGTCAGGGATGGTGTTAACTCAAACTTATCCTAGTATTTATATTCTTAGTTTCAATAATCTAAAACTTACTTTTAAGTAAGCATTTTATGCATAGAAGAAGAGACCACCTTAGGAGATTTCTTCCTCATAATAATCAGGTGGAACCATTTGATATTCTTAATCCTAAACTTGAGGAACCCCAAAAGGAGAATGAAGAATAAGAACCCTTTGAAAATCCATTTGCTGATGCTCAAGAATGAATATCCTCACCATCATCCTCTCAAGGATCACTGCATTTGAATGACCTTTTTGTTGAACTTGAGTATCAAGACAACCCATTTTCTCTTGTTATTTATCAGCCACCATGACCAGGTCCTCCTCCAAGAATGGCTCAGCCTACATTTCCTTTCCCTATCCCCACTCAGCATGGTAATCATAATCTGAAGAACATGCCTACCTCTGCACTTCCAAAGTTTTATGGCCTCATTACTGAGGACCCTGAGACCTTCCTCTTTGAACTTGACATCCTTTGTAGGAGCTATGATTACACAAATGATGCCCACATGCTGAAGTTGTTTCCATCCACTCTCAAGGAGGTTTCTCTATGATGGTTCATGGGGTTGGGTGCCAATGTTGTAGCAGATTGGGATGCAATGATCGATATGTTTCTTTCCAAGTACAAGGAATACTATAGGGGATGAGACATGAAAGGAGATGACATTTTTAAAATGTCACAAAAGGAGGACAAGACCTTGGAAGACTATGTCTCAAGGTTTATGTTCAATTTGCAACACAACACACAACATCAGTTGAATGAAGAGTCCCAAAAACACCTTTTCTTAAAAGGTGTGAATGATAGAAGTATTGAGGCCCTAGACCTTATGGCATGAGGTGGAATTACTCAGAAGAACTAGGATGACATAAAGAATATATGTTTGAACTATTCAATGGCTACTATGAAAAACTGAAGGGGTATCTAAGATGGAGATATCCAATCTTCTGTCCAACTTCAAGCAAGACATCATCAATGATGTTGCCACTCAGTTGGATAGTATACAAGCAAGAAGAAAGGAGGAGGAAGATGTCATGCCGGCTGAATTTTGCTCTCATTGTAGAGAAAGAAGATAAATTTTAGGTGCAAGATAGTTGAATCTGTGGACACTAGTTCAATGCCCACTAAGTTTAAAGCCATAGATGAGGAGAATGGAGAAGTTTTCTATGCTTCTCAAAGGTGTCCATGGGCTCAGATACAAGGTATGCCTCTAGACCCCTTGAATAATTTTGGTTATAATAATAATAGTAGTCAATGGCCAAATCATGCCCCTCAAAATTCTACCCCTCAAGAATAGAATTGGAATTATAACTAGTCTAACCAATAGCCACACTATAACCAAGCCTATCAACAACAACCACCATTTAATCCATACCAATAGTAGTTTAACTCATATCAGTAGCCACATCAAAATAACCAATGGCCACCACATGGTAATTGGCAATAGAAACCTCAGTGGGGACCTAACCATCCTAATTAACATCAAGCTCTCATGCCTCCACCTCAACAACAAGCTATTATGCCTCCACCTCTTGTAACTAGTAATAACCCTCAAAAGCCAACACAACTTCCTACACAACCAACTCCAAATCCCAACAACAAGCAGCAAGCTTATTCCCTGCAAGTAAATGATATCCATCTGAGATCAGGAACTACATTACATATACCTAAGAAGCCTATAATAACTAAAGTTGTTGATGCTAAGGATATACCTATGAACCAAACTGCTAATGTTCCACCTATTCCTCAATCTACACTAGTATTCAAAAATCCCTCTTATCCACAAATATTGGCTCAATCAGCTCCTCCAAAAGAAAATCCTATAGCAACTAATTTAATTGATCAACTCAAGAAAATGACAGTGAAAATCCCCTTGTTGGATGCCCTTAAAGAAGTCCCAATTTATAATAAGGAAATCAAAGAAGCATGTATTAAGCAGCCAAGAAGAAAGAAAAAAGACCCTGACACTGTCCATGTTGTAGGATAGCTTTCTAATCTCATGTTAAGAAAATTTTTAATGCCTAAGTACTCTGATCAAGGGAGCCCAGTGGTCACTATTCATATTAATGGTATCCAAATTCAAAATGTCTTGATTGACCTAGGAGCATCCATCAATGTCATGACTAGGGAAGTTTTGTAGAGGCTTAGTATAATTGGTTTAAGAGATACACCTACAATATTGCAATTAGCTAATAATTCCACTATTAAGCTAGATGGAATGGTAGAAGACATCATTGTAACACTAGATTTCTTGGATTACCCTTCAGATTTCATAGTCCTGTCACCCAAAGCCACTCTAGGAGGATATCCATTAATCCTAGGGTGACCTTGGTTAGCCACAACTGATGCTTACATTACATGTCACTCAGAAAAAATGACCATATCAGATGGGATAAATACCAAGAAGCTAACTCTGTATTCTCTAGCAAAATCCCAAGTAGAGCTTGACTAGGTTATTTGGCCAAATTTAGGTGATGTTTCCCTTAAAGAAAATTTAGTGCAATAACTCATGGTCATTGAAAGAGATCTATTTATGGTGTCACAAGAAAAAGATGATATATTAGTAGCAATTATCACTAACCAATATGGTTCTAAGGCATCTTCTTGTGGTGTCCCAAACTGTTCCCTCCAAACAATATTGCCCAAGCAGACTTTACCTCAGTCTCTTGCAACATTTGATTATCTCCCCACCTTGTTGCCTCATGAAATAAAGTCACCATCATTTGTAGAAATATTGATGCTAGATAAAGTAAAAAGAGTTAAAATTTCCTTAGGGAAGGATTTGAATGTTAATAAGAATCTCACTACATCTCATATGTCTAGTCTTCTCCAACTTTTACAATAAATTCATCAAGCTTTTGTATGTGACTATATTGATATGAAGGGGTTAGACCCTAAACCTTGTACTCATAGAATCTATATAAGCTCTGAGTGCAAGCTAGTTAGACAAGCCCAGAGGAGAATTAATCCTACTTTGAGAGACATAGTGAAGATAGAGTTGTAGAAGCACCTTAGTGTAGGTTTCATTTATCCTATTTCTAACAACTAGTGGGTTTCACCTCTAGTAATTGTACCAAAGAAGGGGGGAAATGGAGATTTTTGTGTAGACTATAGGGAGCTTAACAAAGCCACCAAAAAGGATCACTTTCCATTACCTTTCATTGACCAAGTGCTTGATAATCTTGTTGGTAAAATGTATTTTTCATTTCTAGATGGCTTTAGTGGATATAACCAAATCCACATATCACCAAAAGACTAGGATAAGACAACGTTCACTTGTCCATGGGGAATATTTTCTTACTCAGTCTTACCATCTGGATTGTGCAACACACCTGCTACTTTCCAGCTAGCAGTGCTTGGTATTTTCTCTGACATTTTTGCTGACTCTGTTGAAATATACATGGATGACTTCACTACTCATGTCACTACATTTGTGGAGGCACAAGATAACTTGGATAAGGTTCTCAAGAGATTCCAAGAATACAACATCTCTCTTAATAGTGAGAAGTGTTATATGATGATGGAGGAGGGAGTTTTCTTGGGACACTACCTTTCATCTTTTGGAATCCAGGTTGACCCTGCAAAAATTATAGTCATCAGCACACTTCCAACACCAGTCAAGAAGAAAGATGTCAGGAGTTTTCTTGGCCACCCTAGTTATTACAGGAGATTCATCAAGGATTTCAGCCAAATTGTTGCACCTTTGTACAACTTGCTAAAGAAGGAAGCCGAGTTTGAATGGACAGAAGACTATGAAGCATCATTTCAACAACTAAAAGATGTTTTGACAAAAACACCTATTCTAAGAGGACCTGATTGGAAGCTGCCATTTCACATCCACACTAATGCATCTGACTATGCCATTGGAGTAGTCCTAGGATAAAATGAAGGTATAGTTGAGCATGCTATTTATTATATTGGTAAAAACTTGCAAGGTGCTGAGCTAAACTATACTATCACCGAAAGAGAACTACTAGCAGTAGTCTATGCTCTCAAAAAATTTAGGCACTACATCACAAGTTATGAAGTATTTGTATATACTGATAATTTAGGCATCAAATACTTGATGAATTATCCTACCATGAGTGGTATATTAGAACACTATTTACTCCTCATGCAGGAATTTGATGTGAAGATAATTGATAAACTAGGCAAGGCTAATGTGGTGGTCAATTTCTTATCCAGATTACAAGTATCAGATGATCCTATAGAAATAGATGACAAATTCCCTAATGAACACCTATTTTCTATTGATTCTTTCAATCCATGGTATGCAGACATAGAAAACTACATTGCTACAGGAAGGACACCACCTCATTTCTCACCTAAACAATGTTGACTTCTAGTTGAGAAGAGTTTTAACTTCTCATGGATCTTAGGCTTTATGTTCTATATAGGTCTAGACCAAGTCACCAAAAGATGTGTTCGAGAGGAAGACACTTATAAAATTCTACGGGCATGTCATGATGAGCCGTGCGGAGTCCATTTGGCAGCAAAGAGGACAACCTATAAAATTCTGACAACTAGATACTATTGGCCTACTTTACAGAAAGATGCATCAAAAAACACAAGGCACTTTGATAGATTCCAATGCATGGGGCACCTTGCAAAGTTAGATAAAATACCCTTGTAGCCTCAGGTAGTGGTGAAACCATTTGACAAGTGGGGTATCAATTTTATTGGACCCATTGAGCCATCTTCTCATGGGAAGTCATATATCTTAGTATGTACTCACTGTGCCACAAAGTGGGTCAAAGATAAAGCCACGAGGCATGCCAGGGATCACAACTTCATTAAATTTCTCTATGAATATATATTCACTAGATTTGGAGTACCACGGGAGATAGTCACTAATCAAGGTACACAGTTTACCTTAAATCTTATCTTAGATTTGATGCATGAATATATGGTGTGACATGGTAATTCTTCACCATATCACCCCCAAGCCAATGGCCAGGTAGAGATAACCAACTTGGAGATAGAATCCATCCTAACCAAGATAGTTGTTGTTCACAAGAAGGACTGGGCTACCCATCTTCTTGAAGCCATTTGGGCTTACCAAACATGGAAAACCACAATTGGGTTTACCCATTTTGAGGTGGTGTATGGAAAATATGCATCCATGCCTATAGATTTTTAGCATAAGATGCTTAGAACTACCTTGGAACTAGACATTGATCTTACTAGTGCCCAAGAAAATTGGTTATTACAATTGAATGGATTAAATGAATATAGGGAATCTGCACTCCACAACACTGAATTGATCTAGCAACAGTAGAAAAAGTGGCATGATAAATTCATCAGAGAAAAGAAATTTTTAGTTGGTGATTAGGCACTATTGAATGACTCCAGATACCAGCACACACTAGGAAAATTTTAGATACGGTGGCTTGGGCCCTATGAAATAATCTCAGTATTTGATAATGGAGCAGTTTAGCTTTCTACCATAGATGTTGTATAGTTTAAACTTCTTGTCAATAGACATAGACTCAAACTCTACAACAAACCATTTAGTCATGAGGAGTTCCTACAACAGTTCTAGCATAGCGATGACACACTCGCTCCTACAACAGAAGCATCTGGGTCTCCTACCAAGATTCCAGTTGATTCTTGATTTTCATCAAGGACTCCATAATAAACCTTTCACATTCCATGAAATTATTTCTCCATAATACGCTCCACCTCACCTTCTCTCTCAACCACTTTTCCATACCATCCATCACTCCATCAATGTTGGTTATCTTTTTTAGAACACTCTTTTGTTAGAAAGTAAAGTCCACCAAGATAACTGAGAGGGGGGGGTGAATCAGTTATTTGATAAATATAACTTTTATCAACCTTAATATATTTTAACCATGTAAGAAATGTAACCAACAACCATAGAAAGATATACATGCACTATTAGGAATGGGAACATTGAGAGGGGGGGTGAATCAGTGTTCACTGTATTTTAACTTTTCACTTTAATCTTTATACTAAACTTAAATGCTTAAGTACTGAAATAAAAATTCACATAAACATGAAACATGAAATAGACACATGACACCAATATGGTTATGGGGAAACCCAAATAGGTAAAAACCTCAGTGGGACTTGATACCCATGAATATTTTGTACTAGTGTTTTGTGATCCTTGTTAAAAGATCCTTTACCCTATTAGGAGTATCTTTACAATGCTTTAAGTATAATAGACCTTGTTAAGGGTTAGACCCTATTAGGAGTCTTTTACAATGATCCATGTTAGGGGAGTGGACTCACTTTCCTAGAGCTCACTGCTCAAATGGTGAAGGCTACAACCTTCTGATTTTAGATACACACTATATCTCCTGGTGAACTGTCGCTATGACACTGCTTATCTGATCAGTTCCTTTGGTGCGCTAATGCTTTGACCTCTAGTAAAGCTCTAATACATCCTATGTTGTCTTCACATGTCTCTACTCTACTTATCACAACTCTATTACCACTTCCATACTGAATGCAATGGGCTTACCTTATATTTATGTGCTTATACAAACAAAATAATTAAGTCGGCCCTATAACTAATTACAAACAATACTTCCAAATGAATTGGCTTAAGTGTGCTTACAATTATACATATAAACATGTCAGAAACCAAAATACAATGGGTTCATGGCCTTTATAACATTAAATTATAATTGCAAACCAAAATGCTAACTGTCGGCTCCATGCTCTGTTCTTTGTTGGTACACACTGGCTGTGCAACTTCAATTGACTGTAACTTTCACATCTTTTCGTATCTACTTATGCGCTCATAGAATAAGCATAAGTATACTCTAACAAGTTTAAAATCTAGGGTGCATACCATAATTCATCAGTACACATGTGTGATGATGCTCTGAGCTACAGGAATTTAGTACACTGTCCAATCTTCAACACTTAACAAAATTTTGATCTTTACACTAAGTGCGCTGACTCCAAACTGCTATATGACTTTTTTTCCATAATGAAAACACTATATCAAGTCATACACTTTAGTATAGAAAACTTTCCAATAATCTCCACCTTTATCATTGATGGCAACAAAGGAATATGGCCAAGTTGCTAACTGTCCCTTAACAAAAAAACTTTTGTCTACTTTTGTCTTCTATACAATTCTATACATAATCTTATATCTCCCTATACATATATATACTCCATATTCTATACACAAATCCCCCTTTGACATTAATGAAAAATGTGCATCAAAAAACTGTATCTATACATAATCACTAAGGGAAAACATTCAGATATGCAATCTTGAGGTTCTAGATCTCCTTCTTCCAAAAGGTTATCAGAGAGTTAACTATTTGGAGATGGGCACATAATGCATATTGAAGCTTCTCCATCTTCTCCAAGTCACTGATGGGACCATGATCATAAGTTACCATGGTGGCATCAATCTCCTTTATATTCTGATTGAGGATGTCTAAAAAGGGCGCAAGACCATTCCTCAACTGAGTCTGTCTAGACCTTATCCTTGTTATCTCTATTTCTTCCTTCTCAATCTTGTCTAACTATCCTTGGTAGACATTGTTGCACATGTTCACATCAGTAGATGTGTCTGACACTGAATTCTTTACCTACTCAATCATTTCTTCTACCTCTTTTATTTTCTTGAAGTAAGCATCGATGAGCTTTTCTTAATCCATGCATGCTGCAATGATCCTTTTTCCTTCATCAAAAAATTCTTTCAAGGATGCTTGACCAGACTTAAGAGAATTCAAGTCTAGTGCAAAGTTGCTCATTAACTCATTCAGTCTCTTCTTTAAGTACTTCTCTTCTACTACTATGGACACAAATTCTTCTAGGCTAGAAAAATTGCTTTTGAACTGTGAGAGGACTAAACTCACATCATCAACCGAATGTACTTTTAGAACTTTCTTATCTTCTAGCAGAAAACTATTCAAAATATTCACTGATTCTATTAGGAGAGGATTCATAATAACTTGTTTCTCCTTTGCCTTCTCCATAGCTAGGACGCTGAACTTAATCAGGTCTTCTTCTTTCCAGGAGTCCAAACTGCTTGTGTCAAGTGTCAAATTTGACAATAATGTTGAGGAGGGAGTGACGGGAGTGTTGTCCATCACTTCTAGTTTTACCTTTGCAAGATCAACAGAAGTATCTTCTTCTTTCTTTTCTACCTATTCTTCTTCTTTCTTATTAGATACATCTTTTATGGTGCTTCTTCTTTTTGAGTAGGTGTATTATTGCATAAGATTTTAGCTTCCTCAGTACTAACAAATTCTTCCTCAAACTTGTCAAATCCTTATCAGTAGCCACCATGGCTATCTCCACATTATCTATGATAATAGTGCTACCTTCATGTGATTCTGAGATGGGTGTAGACTTGTTTGCCTCTATTTGAGTTTTTGTTATGGGTGCTAAGTCCTGACAACCTGTCACTGGTACATTGAAGGTCTTTGCTTCTTTATCTTGCTTACTAGGTGCATGAGTGATGGGCACAGTAGTTGGTTTTATCTATTGTTCTAATAACACCTTTTCAAAGGGCTTCTCTATTTCCTTTGTTATCAGCTCATAGTCTTTGTTCATAATGTGAAGAGTTCTCATCTTTGACCTTAAGTGTAGCTTCACCAAATCTAATATCAGTTCCACTTCTTCTTTAGAACATACTGGCAAAGTATCTTCTAATACTTTTTCTCTGATCCTTAGATCCTCTTCATTTTCTTGTCTCTTTAGGTTTTCTAAAATATCCCATACTTTATTTGGAAAGGAGGTTTTCAACTCAAGGATTGTCTTCTTGAACTTGATCATATGTTTGACAATCATACTATGTATTTCTGATTTGTCAATCTCATTGTATGTGTCATAATACTTCTCTACTTGATCAATTCTACCCTTGTTGACAATTCTTGCATTCAAAACTTTAAGGCTTGGTCTAAATCCTACCTTAGGAGGTGCTTGAATGTTTTTCTTGCTCCTTAGTGCTCACAAGGATGGATGACTAGTGCTAGCTTCTTTCTTCCTCTTGACTATAGGCTTATACTCTAGAGGAGTTGTAAGATCAATAGTATCTATGGGCACAGAAGGAGTGTTATCTTCTTTACCCTTCTGACTATCATCTGATTCAATTTTCATCTTCTTCAAATTAGGATCTTCTTGTTCTTCCTCTGCTAGTGCACCTTTCAATTCTAAGGCAATCTTTTCATCCCTTGCTTTATCAAGATCTGCTTGAGACACACCATGTATTCTCAAGATCTTAGAAGTGACCTTTGCAACCTTTCTTTTAGTTGCAGCATTGTTAAGTTTTGCATCAACTTCTCTGGTCTTTTCCTCATAGGTTCCCCACCTAGGTTCATTAGGATCGTTTGGGGCTATCAGAAGTACCTTCCCATATGCTTCAAGGACCTATTCTTCTACCTCATAACCAAGTGGATGAATCCACTTATTTCTTGGTTCAACAGCCTCCATACATGTAGTATCAGTCTCCACCATAAAGCATATTGTATCCTTATATTTCTCTACAATGCTTTCTAGAATCCTATACCTCATCTGCATCTTAGTTCTAAAGGTCTTAAATTCTAATGTGACAGTCTCTTAGTGTGCTTTCTGTGGATGCTTTGTTGGATATCTAAGGCATTGTTGGAATGGACTTGTCCAAATATAAATCTGAAACTCTGCCAACTATATGAAGGTACATATAGATGATTAGGGACCCAAACCTGAATATCTTTGTTTTTTCATGTTTGATAGCTTTGATGTTGTCTATCAACTATGTGCAAGATCTCACACAAGTTGAATTCTCCATCTTCCTTTACTAGTCTGATGGTAGCCAGAATAGTGCCCGCAGACACACTATTCACCCTGCTGGTGTGATGAAATTTGTAACCCAGTATCATTGACATCAATTTGATGTCTGCTTGCTCAATTGGCTCAATAGTCATGCCGCACCTATCGCTCCTTAACTTACATAATTGTTCAACCATTTTCCTAACATCCTTTTCCACTAGAAGGATGATCTATGTCCTAGAAAGGCCTATCATCTCATGTATCAGATCACTTGTGATCCTTACTGGAACATCTCCAATCCAAAACAAATCATCATGGATTCTGCTTAATAAGATCTTTATCTATTCTATCTCATAGAATTCATATGTTGTAGCATACTCAATAATAGGGTGATCATTCCATTTGGCATACTCATCCATGAATATTTTATCTTATTTCCACATGGTATCCATGTGCACCCTTAACCTATCTAGTCCAACAGGTTCTTTCCTATAGTAGATGTAAGCCCTTATGTCTTCCACATGCATGACACCCATAGGCGTGTGGAAGAAAGCTCCCTCTAAATCATCTAGGGTGGATTTAAATGCATGCCTCTTGAATATGTATATCTTCTTTTCTGCGACCTAAAAAACTATGGGAGTGGCCATGACTTACTTGTTAATTGCTTTCCAACTGAACTTAAAGATAATCTGATGGCTTTCAAATTGGCGCAACGAGCTAGGGTTACTGCAACTGATCAAATGTACTAATAACTGTAGCAAATCTCTGATAGATTCAATCTCCAAGACTTCACAACAACTTCCAAGGCTCTTTCTACTCTCCTATCACTCTGAATTTGAATGCAATGATCAATCAAATGACTTTTATGTACTTTAAAGTGAAAAATTTACCATTAATGCACATCGCATAAACCAAGTTGTTACTTCAAAAATTTAAACACAAGCTCTACTAACAATCATCATGTGTGCTCTTGCACAAAGGTTCCTATACACTCCAAAAGCTTAAGTCCAAAGGTGCATACTCGCAGGATGAGTATACCAGCCACGCAGGGGTCTAGAGCTAAGTTAGCTCCCCCTATGACCCTAAGGGCCATTCATGCAGATTTAGAGGGTGTGTCCACTGGGGATACATCCAATACATTCTCATCAACTTTTTCCTTCTTTCCTTCTAACCAAATCAAGCTCGCATCCTCTGAGGATTTCACAAATTTGACATCTGGTTCAAGATCCAATACTGGTTCTTCAGTCTTTTTAGGGCTTTCCTGACCTTACGTCCTTGATCTACAGAACCTTGAGATATGTCTAGCCTTGTTACAAGAGTGACGAATGACTAGAGGTCTATTATTCCTTGCCGCATTGACATGAGTCACCATTATGCACTATTTTTCTAAGTGACCATTATAGTTACATATCTGGCATGTAACATTCTGAGAACTTCTTATATTTGACTGATTCTGATTTCTTTGATCATGTTGAGTCCTGTTCTTCTTAATAGTCTTGTAGTTCATAGCTTTATGACCAAATCTATTGCATGAATAATAGTAGCCATTAAAAGGTCTTACCTTTGTATAGTTCCTTTCAATGTGTCCATGCTTGTTACATGCAAAATAGGTGTGTTCTACTTGATTGCGTTCATTCATAGGAGGACTACCATTGTCTTTGGTTTGATCTTCAGTCTTTTCAACATCAGTAGAGTCCTTTTGTGAATCCTTTCTTGGTCACATATTGTCAATCTGATTTTGTGCTTCATTGTATCTGATACAGCTAGTGTCTCCTCTGGCTCTTCTTGCATACAACTAAAATTCTATAATATTAGCACTGGTGTGTAATTTGTAAATATGATCCTTTGACTTTTTCAATTTAGATTCCAAGCTTTCTTTGATATTCCTTAGCTCTAAGATTTCCAAATTGGCTTCCCTCAATTCCTCATTGAGTTGAAGGTTCTCCTTAACTTGTTCATTGTAGACATCTTGATTGTTCATCAGTTTGTCATCAAATTCTTCAAGCTGACTTAATAAGGATGCATTTTCTTCGCTCAACTTCTTGACTTTTTCTTTAAGATCACTGTTAGAGCATCCTTTCAAATCCTTTCTTAGTCTTTTGATAACCAATTGAGCATCACTAACTTTTTTCTTTTAGTTCTTCAATTTCTCTTTTTGAATTGTCCAGGTCTTCAAGAGTGGCTTTGAGATTTTTCTTCAGATGTTTCATATCTACTTTGTCCATGATCTCCTCAAGTGGTTAAACTTCTTTGCTGAGGACCAGAGCTCTGATACCAATTGTTAGGAATGGGAACACTAAGAGGGAGGGGGTGAATCAGTGCTCACTGTATTTTAACTTTTCACTTTAATAATTATACTAAACTTAATTTCTTGAGTACTAAAATAAGCATTCACATAAACATGAAACATGAAATCAACACATGACACCAATATGATTACAGGGAAACCCAAATAGGTAAAAACCCCAGTGGGACTTGATACCCACTAATATTTTGTACTAGTGTTTTGTGATCCTTGTTACAAGATCCTTTACCCTATTAGGAGTAGTTTACAATGCTTCAAGTACAGTAGACCTTGTCAAGGGTCAGACCCTGTTAGGAGTCTTTTACATTGATCCCTATTAGGGGAGTGGACTCACTGTCCTAAAGCTCACTACTCAAATGGTGAAGGCTACAACCTTCTAATTTTAGATACACACTATATCTGCTGGTGAACTGTCGTTGTTACACTGCTTGTCTAATCAGTTCCTTTGGTGCACTAATACTTTGACCTCTAGAAAAGCTCTAATAAATCTTATATTTTCTTCACATACCTCTTCTTTGCTTATCACAACTCTATTACCACTTCCATATCAAATACAATGGGCACACCTTATATTTATGCCCTTATACAAAGAAAACAATTAGGTCCGCCCTATAGCTAATTAAAAACAATGCTTCCAAATGAATTGGCTTAAGCATGCTTATAATTATATATATAAACATGTCAGCAACCTAAATACAATGGGCACATGACCTTTACAACATTAAATTATAATCACAAACCAAAATGCTAACTGTCGGCTCCATGCTATGTTCTCTGTTGGCACACATTGGTTGTGCAACTTCAACTACCTATAACTTTCACATCTTTGCATATCTACTTATGTGCTCATAGACTAAGCATAAGTATAGTCTAAAAATCTTAACTTCCAAGGTTCATACCATAATTCATATATACACATGTGCGTTGATGCTCTGAGCTACAGGAACTATGTACAATGTCCAGTCTTCAACACTTAACAAAATTATGATCTTTACACTAAGTGCACTGACTCCAAACTACTATATGACTTTGTTTCCATAATAAAAACACTATATCAAGTCATATACTTTAGTATAGACAACTTGCCAACATGCACAATTACACAATGACACAAGATATGTTGACTAGGGAACCTCTTGATCAAAGAGTAAACCCCGGTGGGCATCATGCCCACAAAAGATGCACTAATATGAATATTCCTTGTGAAAGAGTGAACTCTTTTAGGAGTCTTATGAAATACATTCAGTACATATGAATCCTTGTTAGGAGATTTTGAATCCCTGTTAAAAGATTCTAACTCTGTTAGGAGTTTTGGAAGATAGAAGGACCCACTGCCCAAACAAATTCAGGGTAAGATCATTGAACTCACTGTCCAACTAATCTTTGTATTACTCAAGAGAATAATACCAAACCACACCAATTCCTTCTTCAGATCTTAGTACTTCGCATATCCTCTTTCAAAAATTTCCCTTTCACAATACACTTACATTCATTACATTCCACAATACAACAAGTAATAAATTCATTCCTTTATGCCGCACTCAAGTAATTACAAATGAGTTGGCATACAAATTACAAAACAAAAGTTTCCACACGTTACATCAAAATTACACAAAATTGTCGGCTTCAAATCAATATAATTCTTCACTCATACGACCTTGGATCTTGTGGTGTCATCCACATCACTATCAACATGTCTCCAACTACTCCCTAACTATGCATAACCAGACTCCATCCTGATTAGGAGATATCATCTGATTTTCACAAACCACTACTTAGGAACATTGCCTGAATACTGCTTCCACTGATTTCCTCATAACTTCCATGAATAAATGAGTTACTTTCTATTAGAAAGTAAAGTCCACCAAGATAACTGAGAGGGGGGGTGAATCATTTATTAGATGATTATAACTTTTATCATCTTAAATAGCATTAAACCATATAAGCAATGTAATTACCAACCATAGAAAGATATTCATACACAATAACACAATGACACAAAATATGTTGACTAGGGAACCTCTTGATCAAAGAGTAAACCCCAGAGGGAATGATGTCCACAAAAGATGCACTAATATGAATATTCCTTGTGAAAGGATGGAATCTATTATGATTATTATGAAATACATTCAGTACATATGAATCCCTGTTAGGAGATTTTGAATCCCTATTAAAAGATTCTAACCCTGTTAAGAGTTATGGAAGACAGAAGGACTCACTACCCAAATAGCTTTAGGGTAAGATCACTAAACACACTGTCCAAATAATCTTTTCATTACTCAATAGAATAATATGTTACCTCTTCTTTGACTATGCCAAACCGCACTCACTATTAAATCAAATCTCAATTTCAAATCTTTGTACTTCGCATGTCTTCCTTCACAAATTCGCTTTCATACTTAGCTCTTTTCTTCCCTTCATGCATATAGCATCACACACAATCATCATCAATAAATTTGCTACTTCCATATCATAACTACACTACAACAAGGAAATACATTCCTTCCTTTATACCACACTCAAATAATTACAAATAAGTCAACATACAATTACAACATAAAAGTTTTCACACGCTACACCAAAATTACACAAAATTGTCGGCTTTCAAATACAATAAATCTTCACTTGTGTGACCTCAAAGTTTGTGCTATCATCCAAATCACTATCAATGTGTCTTTAACTTTGCTTTAACTATGTAAAACTAGATTCCATCCCGATTAGGAGATATCATCGGATTTCCAAAAACTGGTACTCAAGAACACTGCCTGAATACTGCTTCCACCAGAATGATCATAACTTTGATGAATAAATGAATTAATGTCTGTGCTCTTAACCATAGACATATAACATATCAAAGAGTATAACCTCAACATTTCACAGCTCCAACTAAAATAACCCGCATACGCTAATCCAAACTCTATCTGCTTCTCTACAAGTCTTCGGTAAATCACTGTGTTGACATCAATGACAATCATAGTCATGAATGCAACAACAATTGCTACAGAATGGTTGCCAAATATTTAGCATTCATTCCTAACAATCTCCCCCATTTTCATTGATGGCAACATAGATGAAAAACATCCAATGTTCCAAAAATCCAATACTGCAACATTGCTTCTCAAAATCCTCTTCATCAATCAAATCTTGCTTTGTTATCCTATTCAGTTCTCTCCAACAAATGTTCTAGATTGTTTTTCATTTATACTTCTCCCCCATTGACATCAATGACATGAATTTCATCACTATGTCAACAACAACTCAATTCCAAAAGACACTATTCTAAAAATACATTCACTAGAGTCCTCATGACTCAGCTCAGATACACATACTCCCTCATAGAGGAAGTACCAACATCCAATCTAGAAGAAAGATAGGGCTCATATACCACTAGATAGATGCAACCAACTACATCACTTTTCAAAAGTAGGCTAGGGCATAACCCCAAGCATACCTCTTAGATACTCAAATGTATCCTTAGGCAAAGGCTTTGTGAATATATCTGCTATCTTCTCATTTGTACTTATGTACTCAAGTCTGACTTCTTTCTCAGCAACTTTCTCTCTTACAACATGATACTTAATCTCTATATGTTTTGTCTTAGAATGTAATATAGGATTCTTAGACATACTAACTATACTGGTGTTGTCACAATGTATGATAATAGGTTCAACAAATTTTATTCCAATATCCTTCAGCATTTTCTTCATCCAAATTATCTGGTTACAATTGTTTGCTACTGCTACATATTATGCTTCTGTTATGCTTTGTGAGATACAATTCTACTTCTTGCTTAGCCAAGAAACTAATCTTCCTCCAAGGAAAAATGCTCCTCCACTGGTTCTTTTCTTATCATCAACACTGCCTCCCCAATCAACATTTGTATTTGCACATAGGGTAAAATCATCAGATTTGTCATACCATAATCCATAGTCCATTGTGCCTCTTAGATATCTCAGTATCCTCTTTACCACTACATAATGTGAATCTCTAGGTTCAATTGAAATCTTGCTACAATTCCTATTGAATGTGTTATATCAAGTCTTGTATGAGTCAAATACTACAATCCTCCAATCATAGATCTATATTTCTTCTATTCCACTGCAGGTGTCTCATTTGTACTAGATTATGTCCAGTCACCATGGGTGTTCCAAATAGTTTACAATTCTCCATTCCAAATCTTTTCAACAAGTCATTCAGGTACTTTGTCTGACTTACAAAGATACCATCATTATTTTGTGTTATCTATAATCCCAAAAAGTATTTCATTTCACCAATCATACTCATTTCAAATTCAGTCTTCATTTCATCAGCAAATTTGTCACTAGCTTCATCTTCTCCTCTAAAGATAATGTCATAAAAAAAAATAACTATAACCAACAAACCATTTTCAATTTCTTTTGTGTATAGATTGCTATCAGTTTTTCCTTTTGTAAATCCCAATTTTAACAAATACTTATCTAGTCTTGCATACCAAGTTCTAGGTGCTTGTTTAAGCCCATATAAAGGTTTCTTTAGTTTACATACCATGTCTCCTTCTTGAGTCAAAGGAAAACCTTCAGGCTGCTCAATGTAGACTCCTTCCAAATCTCCATTCAAAAATGCTGACTTCACATCCATTTGATATACTTTGAATTTCTTGTAAGCTGCATAAGCCAAAAACATTCTTACTGCTTCAATTCTTGCAACAGGTGCAAAGGTTTCTTCATAATCAATTCCTTCTTGTTGTGAGTAACCCTTACATACTGATCTTGCTTTGTTTCTTACTCCTTCTCCTTGTTCATTCATCTTGTTTCTGAATACCCATTTAGTTCTAATAACATTCTTATCTTTAGGTCTAGGGACCAATTCCCATGTCTAGTTCTTTTCAATCTGATCTAGTTCTTTCATAGCACTAGTCCAACTTTCATCTTCACAAGCTTCACTAATAGTCTTAGGTTGAATTTGAAAAATCAAACATAACTGTTCTTGTACCTTATTTTGATTTAGAACTCCTCTTTTGATGCTTCCAATAATTTGTTCAATAGGAAGATTTCTTAACAAACTCTTGCTAGGTGTCACTGTCTTAGATCTCTCTTCAAATGTAGGTTCTTCAATGACTTCATTGTGGCTTTCATTCAACAAATCACTATCAATTTCATAAAATAATTTAGTAGATCTAGTATTAGTTTAGGATGAGCTTCTTCATTTGATTCATAATCAAGCATTCTTTCCTAAATTTTGAACTTTTCATCAACTTTAACATTTGCACTTTCGACAATAGTCTTAGTTCTTTTATTGTAACATCTATAAGCTTTTCTTTTCAAAGAATATCGAAGAAATATACCTTCATCACTTCTAGGATCAAACTTTCCAATATCATCATCTCTCTTTATATAACATTTTCTTCCAAAAATTCTAAAATACTTAACTAAGGGTGCATGTCCAAACCATAATCCATAAGGTGCCTTGTCTGTGTCTGCTCTAATTTGTACTCTGTTCATTGTATACACTCTTGTGTTCACTACTTCTCTCTAGAATATCTTTGCCAAATCATTCTCAAATAACATAGCTCTTGCTGCTTCAGTCACTGATCTGTTCCTTCTTTCTACAATGCCATTTTGTTTAGGTGTTCTTGGGGCCGAATACTATCTCTTAATGCCATTTTCTTCACAAAAGATGTTAAACTCTCTAGAAGTAAATTCTCCACCTCTATCAGATCTCAAACATTTAATATTCATCTAGATTCATTCTCAACTTTATTCTTAACAATCTTAAACTTATCAAATGCTTCAGATTTTTCTTTAAAAAATGCAATCCACGTCATTCTTGTAAAATCATCAACAAGAATCATAAAATACCTTTCTCCATAGAATCCTCTAGTCCTGGTAGGATGACTCAAATCTATATGAACAATATCTAGCTTCTCTATAGATGTAAACTTCTTACTAGGAAAAGAACTTCTCTTATGTTTAGTCATTACACATTCTTTGCAAATCATGTTAGTAGGCTTCATAATCTTAGGCAAATCTCTTAATGCAAGTGTAGTACTCACTTTCACAATGTTATCAAAGTTTATATGACAAAACCTTCTATGTCATAACCAACTGTCATCAATCTTAGTAATCAAACATGTCATCTTAGTAGGATTCAACTGAAATACATTACCTCTAGTTCTAGATCTAGTTCCAATCAGATTTCCATCTTTATCCTTTAACACACATGTTTTCTCAGTAAACCAAACTTGATATACCTTATCAACTAACTATCCAACACTCAAAAGATTATGTTTCAATCCATCCACAAAATAAACATCATCAGTATTATTCTTTCCATCAAGAGTAATAGATCCTATACCTTTAATCAAACAAGGTGCATTGTTTCCAACTCTAACAAATCCTACATCATATTCATTCAACTTTATGAATTTTTTCATGTCTCCAGTCATATGATGTGAATAACCACTATCTATAATCCAATCACCTTTCTTTTCAACTTGAGAAACTAAGGCTTTTTCTTCCTTAACATCATTTTCGGGATTCTCTTCTTTAATTGCTACAAATCCTATGTCATCATTATTCTCAGTATCACTTTCACTTAAAGTTCTTTCTATACTAGCTTCAAGATCTTCATCATTAGCATAATAACATTCCTTAGATCTTCTAGGTTTGAAATTGTTTCTATACTTTTTAACTCTGTTAGGACATTTAGATGCAAAATGACCATATTCTTGACAAGGCCAACATTTAAATATTTTCTTACCATCTGGTTCTCTTTTCACAAGCAAGGCAATACCTTCTTCAGTCTTCTTGTCTTCTTCATTTCTAGATCTGTTGATGCCAGCATAATCTCTGCTCACACTGATGCTTCTTAACAAAGTAGGGTGAACACTAAGAGCACTGAATGTTGTCTCCATTCTAGGTAAGTCTCCTGATAATCTCAGGTTCATTTCTGTTGCTTCCAATCTTCCAAGAAGAGTCTCTCTTGTAAATTTTTTTGTACAAGGTATGACTTGTTCAATCATCTATGTTGTATGCTTAAATGTGGGAGTCAATGTCCTAAGAATTTTCCATATCACTTCATTCTCTATCTTTGTTCCTCCACAAGATTTTATACCTATAATAATTTCTATCATTCTACTAATATAGCTTCTAATAGATTCATCTTCCAACATTCTTATATCTTCAAATGCACAAATCCAATTATGCAATCTAAATTTTTTGCATTTTCATCACCTTCAAAAGTAGAGTGTAAAGCTTTCCAAATTTCATGAGACTTTTTCAGACATTTTACCTGACTGTACCCATTCTCTAGAAGTTCTATCAAAAGTGCTTCTCTTGCAAGTATGTTACACTTGAATAGATCTCTCTCATCTATAGTTCATGTTTCAAGATTGTCTTCTTCAATGATAGTCTTATCATTCTTTGTAATCAACCAATAACCTCATCCTAAACATAGTAGGTGTGTCTTCATCTTTTCTTTCCAGCTGTCAAAATTTACTTTATCAAACTTAGGGCTTTCTTTCCTGAAATTCACCATGGATCTCCTTAAGCTATTAAACTTCTTTTTCAAGGACCTACTGCTCTGATACCAATTGTTAGAAAGTAAAGTCCACCAAGATAATTGAGAGGGGGGGGTGAATTAGTTATCAGATAATTATAAATTTTATCATCTTCAACAACATTAAACCATATAAGCAATGTAATTAACAACCATAGAAACATATTCATACACAATAACACAATGACATAAGATATGTTGACTAGGGAACGTCTTGATCAAAGAGTAAACCCTGGTGGGAATGATGCCCACAAAAGATGCACTAATATGAATATTCCTTGTGAAAAGATAGACCCTGTTAGGAGTCTTATGAATTACATTCAGTACATATGAATCCTTGTTAGGAGATTTTGAATCCCTGTTAAAAGATTCTAACCCTGTTAAGAGTTATGGAAGATAGAAGGACCCACTGCCCAAACAGCTTCAGGGTAAGATCACTGAACACACTATCCAAATAATATTTGCATTACTCAATAGAATAATATGTTACCTCTTCTTTGAATGTTCCAAACCACACTATTACATCATATCTCAATTTCAGATCTCTGTACTTTGCATGTCTTCCTTCACAAATTCACTTTCATACTTAGCTCTTTTCTTCACTTCATGCATACAGCATCACACATAATCATCATCAATACATTCACTAATTCCATATCATAACTATACTACAAAAATTAAATAAATTCATTCCTTTATACTACACTCAAATAATTACAAATGAGTCGGCATACAATTACAACATAAAACTTTCCACACGCTACACCAAAATTACACAAAACTGTCATCTTCCAAACATAATAAATCTTCACTCGTGTGACCTCAAAGTCTACACTGTCATCCACATCACTATTAATGTCTCTTTAACTTCCCTTTAAATGTGAAAAACCAAATTCCATCCCAATTAGGAGATATCATCCAATTTCCACAAACCGCTACTCAAGAACACTGCCTGAATACTGCTTCCACCAGAATGATCATAACTTCCATGAATAAATGAATTACTATCTGCACTCTTAACCATAGACATATAACATATCAAAGAGTATAACCTCAACATCGCATAGCTCCAACTACAATAACCCATGTGCGCTAATCCAAACTCTATCTGCTTCTCTACAAGTCTTCGGTAAATCACTGTGTTGACATCAATGACAATCATAGTCATGAATGCAACAAAAACTGCTATAGAATGGCTGCCAAACTTTTAGCATTCATTCCTAAAACTTTCTACACTCTTACCCATGATCTTATAACACATCATAGAGTAATTCCCCAACTCCATATAGCTTCATCTTCAATATCCCAAGTGCGCTAACTCAAACATTGTCTGCTTCTCTGCTAATCTTCAGTAGATCACTGTATTGACATCAATGACAATCACAGTCATGAATGCAACAAAAAATTCTATAGAATGCCTACTAATACTCCCACATAGGATATATTCAGCATTCATTCCTAACAATCTCCCCCATTGGCATTTGATGGCAACATAGATGAAAAAACATCCAAGTTTCATAAATCCAATGCTGCAACACTGCTACTCTGAAAATGCTTCAAGTCTTCTTCATCAATCAAATCTTGCTTCATTTTCCTATTCATTTCTCTCCAATAGATAGTACAAATGGTTTTTCATGTATACTTCTCCCCCATTGATATCAATGACATAAATTTCATCATTATGTCAACAACAACTTCAATGTCGAAAGACACTGTTCAGAAAATACATTCACTAGAGTCTTCATGACTCAGCTTAGATACACATACTCCACCATAGAGGAAGTACCAACATCTAGTCTAGAAGAAAAATAGGGCTCATATACCACTGGATGGATGCAATAATCTACATCACTTCTCAAAAGTAAGCTAGGGCATAACCCCAAGCATACCTCTCAGATACTCAAATGTATCCTTAGGAAAAGGTTTTGTAAATATATCTGCAATCTACTCCTTTATGCTTATGTACTCAAGTCTAACTTCTTTCTCTTCTACTTTCTCTCTCACTACACGATACTTTATCTCTATATGTTTTGTCTTATAATGTAACACAAGGTTCTTAGACATGCTAACTATGCTGGTGTTATCACAATGTATAACAACAGGCTCAACAAATTTTATTCCAATATCCTTCAGCATTTCCTTCATCCAAATTATCTTATTACAATTTTTTTCTAATGCTACATACTTTGCTTCTACTATGCTCTATGAGATACAATTCTTCTTCTTGCTTAGCTAAGAAGCCAATCTTCCTCCAAGGAAAAATGCTCCTCCACTGGTGCTTTTTTTATCATCAATACTGCCTCCCTAATCAGCATCTGTATATGCACATAGGGTAAGATCATCATATTTTTATACCATGGTCCATACTCAATTATGCCTCTTAAGTACCTCAGTATCCTCTTTACTACTACATAATGTGATTCTCTAGGTTCAGCTTGAAATCTTGCTACAATTCTAACTGAATGTGCTATATCAGGTCTTGTATGAGTCAAATACTGCAATCCTCCAATCATAGATTTGTACTTCTTCTGTTCCACTACAGGAGTCTCATATGTACTATATAACTTGTGTCTAGTTACCATAGGTGTTCCAACTAGTTTACAGTTCTCCATTCCAAATCTCTTCAATAAATCATTCAAGTACTTTGTCTGAAATACAAAGATACCATCATTGTTCTATGTTATCTGCAATCCTAAAAAGTATTTAATTTCACCAATCATACTCATTTCAAATTTAGTCTTTATTTCATCTGCAAATTTATCACTGGTTTCATCTTCTCCTCTAAAGATAATATCATCAACAAAAATTACTACAACCAACAAACAATTTTCAATTTCTTTTTTATACAAGTTGCTATCAGCTGTGCCTTTTGTAAATCCTAATTTCAACAAATACTTATCCAATCTCGCATACCAAGTTCTAGGTGCTTGCTTCAGTCCATATAAAGCTTTCTTTAGTTTACATACCATGTCTCCTTCTTGAGTCAAAGGAAAACCTTCAGGATTATCAATGTAAACTTCTTCCAATTCTCCATTTAGAAATGCTAACATCACATCCATCTGATACACTTTGAATTTCTTAAAAGTTGCATAGCCAAAAACATTCTTACTGCTTCAATTCTTGCTACTGGTGCAAAAGTTTCTTCATATTCAATTCCTTCTTGCTATGAGTATGCTTTACATACCAATCTTGCTTTGTTCCTTACTACTTCTCCTTGTTCATTCATCTTGTTTCTGAATACCCATTTTGTTCCTATAACATTCTTATCTTTAGGCCTAAGGACCAATTCCCATGTCTTGTTCTTTTCAATCTAATCTAGTTCTTCTTTCATAGCTTTAATCCAATGTTCATCTTCACAAGCTTCACTAGTAGATTTAGGTTCAATTTGAGAAATCAAACATAACTATTCTTGTTCCTTATTTTGAGTCTGAACTCCTTTGTCTATGCTTCCAATAATCTTCTCATAAGGATGATTCCTTGATAGATTCATGTTAGGTGTCACTATCTCAGATCTTACTTTAGGTGTCGGTTCTTTAATGATCTCACTATGGCTTTCATTCAACAAATCACTGTCAGTTTCATAAAATAATTCAGTAGTCTTAGGGATAGGTCTAGAATGAGTTCCTTCATTTGATTCATAATCAAGCATTCTTTCCTAAATTTTGAACTTTTCACCAACTTTTACATTTGCACTCTCAACAATAGTCTTAGTTCTCTTATTGTAACATCTATAAGCTTTTCTCTTCAAAGAATATCCAAGAAATATACCTTCATCACTTCTAGGATCAAACTTTCCAATGTCATCATCTCTCTTAATATAACATTTGCTTCCAAAAATTCTAAAATACTTAACTCATGGTGCATGTCCAAACCATAGTTCATAGGGTGTCTTGTCTGTGTCTGTGCTAATTTGTACTGTATTCATTGTACACACAATTATGTTCACTGCTTCTCTCTAGAATAGCTTTGCTAAGTCATTCTCAAATAACATAGCTCTTGTTGCTTCAGTCATTGATCTATTTCTCCTTTCCACAATACCATTTTGTTCAGGTATCCTAGGGGCTGAAAATTGTCTCTTAATACCATTCACTTCACAAAAGATGTTAAATTCTTTAGAAGTTAATTCTCCACCTCTATCTAATCTCAAACATTTAATTTTCATTCTAGATTCATTCTCAACTTTATTCTTAATGATCTTAAACCTGTCAAATGCTTCATATGTTTCTTTAAGAAATGGAATCCACATCATTCTTGTAAAGTCATCAACAAGAATCATAAAATACCTTTCTCCATATAATCCTCTAGTCCTTGTAGGACCCCTCAAGTCTATATGAACAATCTCCAACTTCTCTGTTGTTATAAAATTATTGCTGGGAAATGAGCTTCTCTTCTATTTAGCCATCACATATTCCTTGCAAATCATGTTAGTAGGCTTCATAATTTTAGGAAAATCTCTTACTGCAAGTGTAGTACTCACTTTCACAATGTTATCAAAGTTTATATGACAAAATCTTCTGTTCCATAACCAACTGTCATCAATCTAAGTAATCAAGCATTTCATCTTAGTAGGATTCAATTGAAATACATTACCTCTAGTTCTAGATCCAGTACCAATCAAATTTCCATCTTTTTCTTTAATCACACAAGTTTTCTCAGTAAACCAAACTTGATATCCCTTATCAACTAACTGTCCAACACTCAAAAGATTATCTTTCAAACTATCCACAAAGTAAACATCATTAGTATTAGTCTTTTCATCAAGAGTAATAGATCCTATACCTTTAATCAAACAAGGTGCATGGTTTCCAGCTCTAACAACTCCTGCATCATAATTGTTAAACTTTATGAAATTTTTCAAGTCTCTAGTAATATGATGTGAACAAACACTGTCTATAATCCAATCAGCTTTCTTTTCTACTTGAGAAACTAAAGCCTTTTCTTCCTTAATTTTAATTTTAGGATTTTCTACTTTAATTGCTACAAATCCTATATCATCATTATTCTCAGTATCACTTTCACTCAAAGATTTCTCCAAACTAGCTTCAAGTTCTTCATCATTTTCATAGTAACATTCTTTAGATCTTCTAGGATTAAATTTCTTCCTATACTTCTTAACTCTCTTAGGACATTTATATGCAAAATGACCAAATTCTTGACAAGTCCAACATTTAAATATTTTCTTACCAGCTGGTTCTCTCATCACAAATGAGGAAATACCTTCTTCAATTTTCCCATCTTCTTCATTTCTAGATCTGTTGTTGCTAGCATAATCTCTACTCACACCGATGCTTCTTGAAAAAGTAGGGTAGACACTAAGAGCACTGAATGTTGTCTCCATTCTAGGTAGGTCTCCTGATAACCTCAAGTTCATTTCTGCTACTTCCAATCTTCCAAGAAGAGTCTCTCTTGTAAAGTTTGTAGTACAAGGTATGACTTGTTCAATCATCTACGTTGTCTACTTGAATGTAGGATTCAATGTACTAAGAATTTTCCATATCACTTCATTCCCTATCTTTGTTCCACCACAAGATTTTATACCTACAATAATCTCTGACATTCTACCAATATAGCTTCTAATAGATTCATCTTCCATCATTCTTATATCTTCAAATGCACATATCCAATTATGTAATTTGACTTTCTTTGCATGTTCATCACCTTCAAAAGTAGAGTTTAAAGCTAACCAAATTGCATGAGATGTTTTCAAATATTTTACCTGACTATACTCAATCTCTGGAAGGGTTGACAAGAGTGCTTCTCTTGCAAGTATGTTACACATAAATAAATCTCTTTGCTCATTAGTACATGTTTCAATGTTATCCTCATCAATGATAGTCTTCACATTCTTTGTAATCAATCGATATCCTGGTCCTAAACACAGTAGATGTGTCTTCATCTTTTCTTTCCAACTATAAAAAATTACTCCATCAAACTTAGGACTTTCTTTCCTAAAATTTGCCATGGATCTCCTTAAGCTGTTAAACTTTTCTTTCAAGGACCTGTCACTCTGATACCAATTGTTAGAAAGTAAATTTCACCAAGATAACTTAATGGGGGGGGGGGGGGGGGGTGGTGAATCAGTTATCAGATAAATATAAATTTTATCAACCCTAATAGATTTTAACCATGTAAGAAATGTAACCAACAACCATAGAAAGATATACATGCACAATAACACAATGACACAAGATATGTTGACTAGGGAACCTCTTGATCAAAGAGTAAACCCCGGTGGGAATGATGCCCATAAAAGATGTACTAATATGAATATTCCTTGTGAAAGGATAGACTTTATTAGGAGTCTTATGAAATACATTCAATATATATGAATCCCTGCTAGGAGATTTTGAATCCTTGTTAAAAGATTCTAGCTCTATTAGGAGTTATGGAAGGCAGAAGGACCCACTGCCCAAATAGCTTCAGGGTAAGATCACTAAACTCACTATCCAACTGATCTTTGTATTACTCAATAGAATAATACCAAAAGATTACTGACCTCAACAATCCAATACTCCTTCTCTGACTGTGCCAAACCACACCAACTCCTTCTTCAGATCTCAATATCAGATCTCAGTACTTCGCATATCCTCTTTCAAAAATTTCACTTTCACAATACACTTACATTCATTACATTCCACATTACAACAAGGTATACATTCCTTCCTTTATACCACACTCAAGTAATTACAAATGAGTTGGTATACAAATTACAAAATAAAAGTTTCCACACGTTACATCAAAATTATACAAAACTGTTAGCTTCCAATCAATATAATTCTTCACTCGTGTGACCTCAAATCTTACAATGTCATCCATGTCACTATCAACATGTCTCCAACTACTCTCTAACTATGCATAACCAGATTCCATCCAGATTAGGAGATATCATCCTATTTCCACAAACCGCTACTCAGGAACACTGCCTGAATACTACTTCCACTGATTTCCTCATAACTTCCATGAATAAATGAATTACTATATGTGCTCTTAACCATGATCTTATAACACATCATAGAGTAATTCCCCAACTCCACATAGCTTTGTCTTCAATATCCCAAGTGCGCTAACTCAAACACTATTTGCTAATCTTTAGTAGATCACTATGTTGACATCAATGACAATCAGAGTCATGAATGCAACAACAACTGCTATAGAATGGCTACTAATACTCCCCCATAGGATATATTCAACATTCATTCCTAACATCTTCCTTTAGCACTTTCCAGGTTCATGCCACATACCTTCGTACATGTTTTTTTATTCATTATTTATTAGAAATGCGTGTCATTTTAATTTCTACTCTTGCACATCCTAGCCTTGTGGGACCGATGCCTTTACTTAGTTGGGGGGAGGGGAATATTCTATTTTCAAAAACTTCAAATTAGCATGTAAAGAATGAATTTCTTATCTTTATGTGATGACTGTCATCATGTGTTTATCAATTTGTCATTCTGTGATTGCATCATCATATTTGTAAGGAAATTAAAGATATTAAAAGCTGAAGTTTAACTTCTAATGATATGTCCGCAACATTTTTGGGGTGGCAGGCCTTGACATAAGCAAACTATAATACCTCACCCCTAGTCTGATTTTATAAATGTTATGATTATTTTAGGATGATAGATTATATGTTAGGAGATCATTGATGCTTATGATTTTACTAACCCCATTCTTGCATGTGTATGGTCGATGTGTTTATTTTATATTTCTATTTGACGTGCCTGATGTGGTTGAGGGACGGAGACATAGTTACTTGCTTGTGAGATCCACATGATCGGTTGATCCCCACCATTGTCTATTATATATTATTGTATGTACATGTTTTGTCTTGTGATGACAAGTTTGCAGGTACAGGGCATCGTCTTCCTTGAATTGGTAGGAGTGAGCATGCCCACAAACATTTGTCTCAATGGTAAAGAGGGGAGATAATACATAGACCCAAAACCCTAACCTAAGCCTTATTGTCCTAGGATTGGACAAGTGTAAGTTTAACTACCCTACTCAAATTCATCTAGTTGGCATGAATTCATGGATCCCGTTCTTGAGTCTGTCCATGGTTTCAGTTTGCTTGATTTATTGTGCTTGATTAAGTGGATTTATGATTATTCAAGTGATTTTATATGATTATTGATGTTAGGATTATAGTTGAATTTAATGATTTAATTATGTTCCTATGTTTAATTTGGAAAATTATCTAAAGTCAATTATTTGATTAATTAGAATTAAGTGATTATTTAATTGAAATTAGGATTAATTATGCTTGAGTGTATTATTAAATAATTGAATATTTAATTACATGTTCTAGGATGTATTAAATATTTAATTTGAGTTTTAATTATTAACATGTGCTTAATTGGAAAATGATTTGATTTATGCTTGCATATTTTATTAAATGATTAAATAATTAATTGCATGAATTTGTGATGCATTAAGTATTTAATTTATTTAATAAATGAATTTAAATTATAACATGTGCAAAATTGAATAAGGAGTTTGTTTTCAAAAGATAACAACCAACTTTCAAAAGTCAAAGTTGAGTTGTGCATTTAAAAGATATTTTTATTTAATTAATTGTATTTGCTTTCAATTTTGGAATTAGAGTTGGATCAGGAGTTGTCTTATGGGTCATTTCTGATTTGGAGTTGAACTGTGAGTTAGCTTTTGAGTTGTCTTTTGGGATTGCATGAATTTGGGAATGGAATTCCTATTAGGAGATTATTGCATTCATTTTTGAGGGAAACAGGTTTTGGAGAAGATTTTTGGGGGAGCTTGTGTGCTTGGTATTTTGAAGATTTTTGGATTGTTGTGGTTGCATGTTGAATTGAATTTCTTTGTGCATATGGATTGGGCACCTGTTTGTAACATAGCTTTTAGATTTGCAGGTTGGGTTTGATTTTGGAGAGAATTTGGTTCTCAAACCTACAGGGGTTTCCATTTTTATTCCGTTTCTGGCATTGGATCAGAGGTAGGCATTGGATTTGTCTGTTAAATCTGATTCCACATTTATTTGTCTTTCTATATTTGTATAATTTCTATGCATTGTATTTAGTAGATCTAGATTTATGTTAGATCTGGGTATTTAGAAACCTTAGTATAGTTGGTTTTTATGTTTACTTGCAATTTGGCATTGTACCATTATGCTGGCAAAATTTTGTCAATAGATTGTTTATGGTTTGCCTAGAAAATGATAAATCAGTTCTGTTACATGGTTAAACTATAGTGTTGGAGGAAAAATTAATCCCCTATTAAGAGAAATCAATTTAGGACCAAAAAACCCAATCTAGGTATAAATATTCCTCTTAGAAAATTAAATATTCACTCTTTGTTCTTTTTGTTTGCTTTGGAAAAATTTAAAATTGTACAGTCAAATTAATAAGATCAAATTCTTATGTGTTTGGAAATGATTCTGGAATATATTCTTTCTTGATAATGACTTGTCCTTTTGTTTTTAAAAAAAAATACCCTCTAGTAAAATTTACACAGTCAATTCATAGGTTTAAATGCATATGGGTTTGGGAATAGTTCTGGTATATTCTTTCTAGAAAATGACATGCCTTTGGTTAAAAAAAATTCATTAACTTCTGATTAAAAGTTACACAGACATGTGGCAATGCATGTGATTGTTCTTATTAAAAATATAGAAGGAAATATATATATATATATATATATATATATATATATATATATATATTATATATATATATATATATATATATATATATATATATATATATATATATATATAGATATATATATATATATATATATATATATATATAGATATATATATATATATATATATATATATATATATATATATATATATATATGCTTTGGCATTATAAAAGAAAATGCTTTAATTAAAAAAATATATATGTTAAAATATTTATTCATACCATATTATGTTGGCTTTTGTTTTGTTATAAAGCAAATTTAGAAAAAAAAAAATTGAAAAAGTTATGGAGGGGCGGGGACCACTGTCCCCTAACCCCCCCTCTGCCACGTGTAGCAGTGGGTACTACTATGACAGTACCACATTGCCGTAAGCAGTGAGTATTGCCATAGGTAGTACTTATTGCCAGCATGGCAGACAATGCATGGGAAAGCGCAGCGAGAAGGTGCCAAGCTTTGGGAAGCGCTTGGGGAGCGGGGCCCATAGGGTCCCCTCCATAGTTGATTTATTTTATTGTTATTTTATTATATGTTATGATAAATTTTATTTTATGTTAAATTTATTTTTATGTTAATTTAAAATTAGATTATGTTATGTTAATTTATATTCTTTTTAATTAGTTTAGTTTATTTAAATTATGGTTTATTAAATGTATTTTGTTAAATGATTATTTTTAGTAAAATTAATTTTTTTGTATTATTTAGTTTAATTAAACATAGTTTAATTAAATTAATTTGTTTAGTTGAAATTGGATTTTAGTTAGTTAATTTGTAAAGTTAATTTAGTTTTAATTATTAGTTAATTGTTTTAGTTTTGTTATTCCATTATTTTATTGTTGTTTAATTTTGTATATTAAACAAAATAAATTGGAAATTACTTTATTAATTTAAAAATTGAATTTGTTTATCTTTGAATGATTAGATTATTGGAAGGTACTACTTGTTAAATGCTTACATATGTACTAAAATTGGGCAAATATTCTACTGAATTCCTGAAACGTTATTAGGGAATATTCTTTTTATTAGAGACAATAATATGCTTGTTATGTCATGATTCTTTTGTCATTATTATGCGATCTATATTCTGTTTGGATCATGTACATTATGAAGTTTTGGTGCTTGTAGTTTCTGTTCAGTTCTCTAATTGTGATATTATTGTATTGATTATGTTCTGATTATCCTAGTGCGATTCTTTGTTTATATACTTGAAATCAATTGTGCTCGAAATGAAACTGTAATGCTTATGAAATGATTTAGGTTATTTATAGCATGAATGTGGTGTTGCTCATGCGAGTTATGTCTTCTTGTACATTGTGTGATGTCGGGTATTAGCATGACCTAAGGGAAACAGAGGCAAGGTTATGTTTCAGTGGATTGTATTTCAGTATCATATTCATTGTATGTGCTTATTCTGTTTATGCTTCAATCTTATGGGCTCTTGTTGGATATTATTTGTTTATGGTATCATTGTAATCATGTCCATTTCTTGTGTGTGAAACTGCATCTAGGATTACTTGGTTGAATACCTGATTGATTTTTTTGAGATTATGAGCCTAGGGGAGATTGATTAAGTGCATCTTAGAGGAGTGGCTTACAATAGGGGCCGGGAACCAAAGTGGTCAGCACCTGGGTAACCTATTGTAGGTTATGTAATTAAGTGATAACATAGTAATTAAAACTTTATAGATCATTTAAAAAGATAATATAGAGTATGGTTATGATTAGAATTCCTCATATCTAAGAGAGTATTATAATCCCACATGGATTGTATTGAGGGTCCCGGGCCCAGAGTGGTCAATCCAGGGTAACTCAATGCTTGAGGGTTCGGGGTCCAGAGTGACCAGTCCAGGGTAACTCAAGTAGTTAGACATGTGATGACACTCCCATAAGCATGTAGCCTAGATCATCTCCTAAGTTTTTGTTTATGCCTCTGGATTAGTGTGTCTCACCTTTCACTTTATTTTGTAAACCTTGAGTAGTGAGCTTTCAGGATTCCTTTCTCAGTGGTTTTATCCTTGCTTAGTTTTGGTCATCCAATTGGGGTTTGTGGTTATCTCCTCAGCACGGAGGGGTAGGCCTTTGTGGTTCTACATGGATAGGTGGTAGTGATTCATTACCATTTGAGATTCAACGTCCTAGTGTCAGTGCTATTGATACTTTTGCAGTTGGATGCCTTTATGTTTCTTCATTATTGGTTTTTTATCATACCTTCATTTATGTAGTCCTATATTAGAGTATCGCATGTGATACCTAATATGGACATTGTACTTCTATGTTAGATTTATTATTACATACCCTGCGACATGTGCAGTGGATGTCAGTTTGTTAGTATCATGGATGTCCATGAGGTTTGTTATTATTTGATGTAAGTTGTAATTGTATCATATATGATATGGAATCTTTTGTCATCTTTCTTTAGTTGTGTTTCATTCTTAAGTAATTCTACATCATGGAACCCTCAGGATTTGTAATCTGTATTGGATGTTGTTTTAATGTGAGTAAATGGAATTGCTTCCGCACTATTGTGTATCTTGTATGTTAACTTAAGAAAAAAAAATGCTCACCAAACTTAGTAGCAAGTTATAGGTTAATCTCTCTTGGGTTCCCTGGTGGGGTGTTACACAAACTATTATGATATTTGATGCATTAAAACAAGTGGAAATATTATTAGATTTCATGCATTAAACACTTTTAATTACTTGAAGTGAGTAGCATTTGGTACGCCACCTTTTTTGTCTACAACATCATGTGTCTTAAAACTTTGAATTCTAATTTTCCATTGTTGTGCTCTATGAAAATAACAAGCTTCTGCAAAAATTTAAATTTTTTGTTCATAACAATGGGAGGAGATCTTCAGAGGCATGAGCCAGTGAATCATAGGGTTTTACTGGGAAATGTGTCCAGCTGTGAAATGTTCAGAAGGAAAGGGTGGTTGGACTACTACTTGAGTCTTAAAGGGTTCGACGAAGAAGTTTCTCTATAATTTCTAAGCACTTTGAAGGATGGATTTTCAGTGGTTAAAGGTTTAAAAATTGAATTTACAGAGGATATTATGGCTGAAGTGATTGGTTTTCTGTAGGAAGGTGAACAATGGACTAAGGACCTTGACTTGCATTTGGCTAGGGCTCAATTCACCTTGCATAATGACCCCCAGCTAGACATTGATAAGAAGTAAGGAACTTCTAGGGTGTCCTTACCCTTGGAATTCATCCAGCCAGCTACATTCATCATCCAATACTTCACCTATGAAGGGCATTACAAGTATTTTCATGGCCTACATTTCAAAATTTTGAGTCATCTTCGGCATGAAAATAGATCGGTAAATCTTCTGAACTTCCTATTCAATATTGTGAAAAAGAAAGCTTCCTTAGTTCAGTTAGGAAAAGACCAGTCTGTTTCACATCATTATTTGATAAAACTAGTTGTAGAAAGAGAATTAAATAAGTAATTAATTGGGACATTGGAACAATTTCTACAAATGATTGAGATAGAACCTAGGATGGTCAACCCTAAAGGCCAGGGTGTTGGGTGAAGAGAAAACACATCCATTGGGGTTTGTAAAGTCATCCAAAGGATAGAAAATGTTCCTGAAGCTTCCCCTTCCACTTCTAAGCCATCTAGGAAAAGAACTTGTAATTGTATTGCCTCCACTTCTAGAAGAAAGAGAAATAAAAATAAAGAGACTACTAATGTCCCTGAAACCCCCATCTGTAAAGACTAGGTCCACCTCTAGGAGAGACAAGGGTAAAACTATGGAAATAGAAGAGGGAATATCAAAGCAACAATTTGGTAGTGATAATGATAATGTTGATGAAACCTCACATTCACATGGGGAAGAGCCTCTTGTAGCAACTACAGAGGAAATGAAAGAATCCTCCATGCTCATCCACAACCCCCATAAGGAGAAGTGAAAGGATTTCTAAAAGAAATAGGGATGTTGAGGCTCCCATTCGAATTGTTAACCTTGAATCCTCTGAATCTATGGAGAGGTCTTCTTTTGAGGAAATATTTCAAGAAAATGTAGCCAATGACATTGAATTCAACAACCAAAATCCACAAACAGAAGTTAACCCTAGTGTTAACTATATGCTTATTGATAGTGATGAAGATTCTAAGGAGGCTGAAGAGTTTATAGATAACTCTGTTAGGCAAGACATTCGTAGTGATTCAGAAGATTCTCCTTCTAAAGAGTACCTAGAATTTGGAAAAGATATTATTGAAGAAGTTTTAGAACAACATAATTAGGATGGATTAGAGACACTGGCTAGGGTAGTAGCTGAATCTAGTGAGGAGGGAAATGTAGTGACAACTCTTGTTTTATGGAGAGGAGAATCCTCCACACCAACAAACACAATAAAAACCCCTCACCTAGCATCTAGATGGATAGATATTCTCAATCAAGAACCATTTCCCTCACTTGATTTATCTACATGCCTGGCTATAGGGATAAATTTATATCAACAATTGTTGTGGGAAAGAGCATAGTGGAAATTAGAGAAGGAAAAATTGAAATGTGCCATTAATGAGTAGGGCCATCAAATATAATAGAAATCAAACCAAATTGAGGTTTTGAAGAGATGGATAGATCAAATAACAGAGTCGATTCCAGAGCTCATGGCTTGCAAATCACCCTCTCCAGTGTATACATTGTTCCTTAAGGAACAGTTTGTTAATTTTTAAATTGACAAGAATTGTAGAAGGCCTCAGTCCCTCTCTTTCAACCCCCCATGAATTCTATCATGTATTCCAATTTGCTCCAATATCCCTAAAAAATTTATTATGTGAACTATATCTACATAACTTGGCAATGCCAGATGATATAGAATGGAACTCACTACTTTATGTAGGATATGTACAATTAAGGGCAGTTATGTCCTAGATGCAGAACAAGATAAGTCAAGAGTGCCAAGCTGCACCTTATAGAAATAATGAGATGACAACTCCCTTTCTTATGAGCCCTAAAGTTGAATATTCTAGGTGGACATTTCTGGACTAGCTTTCTATTACAGTAAACCCAAGCGAAGCTAATAAAGTGTACCTAGTAAGAGAGCAAGATTTTGTAGATTGGGATCAACATTCATCTTATGATATTACAACAACAATCAATGCCTCAAGGCAGAGATGGATATGGATGTCACATGATTTGAAGGCAAGGGAACCTCATTCTCTGCATAATTTAACCCTTGCTACTAGAATAGTCTCATGTTACATCATGTTGGGAAGGACTCTGCTCAATTACTACTTTACATTAATGTTTCACCCTCTTGTACTCTTGCAGCCATTACTAGCAATGAATGATAGTGTTGTAGATTATGATATGACTATAGAATTTTATCGATGGGAAAGGCTCAAGGTGAATCATGGGTATTTCGATTATGTTAAAGATGAGCCTGTGGAAAAGATAGCCAGTGACTTGAGACTGGGTGCCAAAATCTAGAATTTCATGGTTGTTGGGGACAAATAATAGTGCAGTTGGGGGGAATGACGGGCCTCTAAAAGGCCATCTTTCTTAGTTCTTTTTATCCTCCTTTCAAATAGTTATTTGCAAATAGACATGAGTTTATGGTTTTCAGGCTTACGAACTTATGGTTTTTATACATATGTTTTATATATATATGAAGGCATGAAATAGAAATGTGGATAGTTTAAAGACATGATATTTTCTTGAATTCATGGATAGGAATGGTATAATATAGTAGTTACACATGTTGATGAATGTTTCCTTGCCTATGCTATGTTTTGGGTAGTTTCCCTCCTATAGCCATAGGACTTGCAAGAGTGTTAATTATAACTTTACACCTTTTTCCTAATATTAATGATAAGGATATATATGTATATGGAAAATTGTGTGTGAATTGATTATTTTGTAGGTATTTATCATAGGGTATTAAAGGACTAACATTATGGTGCTGGAATAGTCAAAGCCAACCATTGTTGCAAGATCTTCGCAAGTGGGTAAAGTCAAATACTATTTTTTGTTGCATGCAACACACGAATTTAGTTCCCTCAACATGCTATATTCCTAGAGGATTTATTCATGATTAATGCTATTTTTGTTCTGAAACTTTATGAATCTATAACGATCCTCATTTATAGAGTGATCTTAGATTTAGGAGGTAGTTGTAGTTTTCCTTCAAATAAATGACTGTTGTAACTCTTTAGTAGTTAGTTGATTTTCATAATAGAACTATTGTTGTTGTGATACTATTTTTCAATCAAGTGTAATCATTTTCCATGAATGAATAGAATGCACAGTTTGAGTTTAGATCTTTTATCTTGATTGTATTTTCTATTCACTCATCCAAGGGGGCCCACTTGGTGAGTGAATTGCTCTGTTAGAGTAGAATTCATTTTCATGTTTATTTCAAAGTAAAGTAGAACTCAATTGTTCCTGTAGCCACTCATAAAAAAATTGGTAGATTGTTCCTGCAACATAGCTAATTAGAGTAACTCCTACCACTGATTTCATGCTTTGTTAGAATAAATTCATTTACTAGTTTTAGCATAGTTTTCCTGAAGCTCAAAGAACTTGAATTCCATAGGGTAGTCATAAGATTGAGAGAGTTTGAAGCATATACTTTGCGAATGCCATTCCAAGTTTACATCCCTGGTTGATATTTAAATGAGACTAAATAATTGATTTAGCAACCATTTAGGGTGTCCAATCCTAAAATAGAAAGTCTATTGTTGTGGGTTTCTAATACCATTATTTGGCCAAGCAATGTAATATAATCAAGTCAACAAAATGATGCCATATACTCATCAATAAGTTACGCAATGTATGCCTGAGCCATATCTCCATATCCATCTCATCTTCATGCAGATATCTCATTCCTTTATTATTTTTCTTCTTCAGATGTTTGTAACCATCATCATAAGTATAGTCAAAAATAGTTGACATCAATGACAATATATATTGACTGACTTAATTGCCTTACATATCACTTTAGTAGCTCAGTGATCTCTAATCATTATCTTTCACTTGTCCATTCAGTTCATCAAGTTATTCAATCCGGTATAGATTATTAGTCTATTATGTACATGTAATAAGGGGAATTCATTGGATCAATTAAATCATCAATAATTGCATTCATATCATCTCTCTTGTATTTTTGATTTTCTTTAGCCTCTAGATCCTTGGTTCAATCTTTTCTATTTGCAAATTCTTACAATTACAATGAGATTTTTTAACCAATGAATTCACACCTTCACATGTTAATGCATGACCAAATTTTTGACATCTTTCAATCCATACTATCATCCAATCAATATTATTTTTGACATACAAATGTAGTGCATCCCACTCTCAACCAATTGTATCAAGAAAAATTGAAATTCACAAATGGTGTATAATTAGTTAATTCTCATGGTATATGGCCTTAATTTATAATTAATGTACCTAAAAACCTAACATCCCACTACCAATGATCTTATTATATTTTTTAAGAAGCCTCTAAACTATATGCATCTAAGATCAATTGTTCACAAATATTAAATTCAAGAGATATAACATATAAGCCAAGAAGTATCTATGTCACCCTGACCATGTTTTATGTTTATATTGGTAGGATACAATAAAACATCACAAAAACTAGCAAGCTTCACTGATAAAAAAATTGAAAGAATGGCTTACATAAATGAGGAGACACATTGTAGAATATTGGCATAGGCACATTACATTCATACTGATCGAAAGAAGAAATTGGGTTGTATATTTTAAATAAAAAGGAACAAATAGAGAATGTGGCACCATAGGAAATGCATATCATCGTAAATCATGAAATTTTCCCTAAAAAAATACTCATCACCCATCATAAGCCTAATAAGTGACAATTATGATCTCATATACTACTCCAATGAAGATAAAGGCTCATATCTAGGACACATTTTTTTTAACAATGGGTTATTCAAGAAAGTAAAAGATAGATTCACTCAGGATTTTGGTGTGAGGTACACTAATATATTTCATTGGAGAATCACATTGATATCAAAACAATAGAAAATGGACCACCTTATGACACATCTTACACTAATAACATTTAGTCAAGAGAACATATCTCAAGTTACACCAACAAGAGTATAATCAAACTATATAAAATAAGGCACCATCAGTGAAAGTTGTGATGATGGAATTCATCAGTGGGAGTATCACCATAGGAAGTAATAAATAACTTTGGGCCCTATAGAAAAAATTATCTCCATTAGGATAACATCATATAAGCTACACTGATAAAGGATGCAAGAAAAGACAAATACTTGTCAAAGTGACTTTTACCAAAAGATACATCACTCAAATTAATATTATCAAACTCAAACTACAATGCTTTCTCTATGGCTTAAGTTACTCCAATGATATCTATATCAAAGTAACAAGTTTTATGTAAAACTTATCAGTGTATCTTCCAGTGATGAAAATAGTTATCTTATCAAACGATTTTGAAATTCAAAAGATCTAATGCATTGAATATCTATTAGCATCAACCATTAATGTTCTACATGAAGTATTGTAAATAAGATTGATCATATTTATATGCCATATTGTAGAATCAATAAGAGATGATCCAATAAAGAAGAGGAGGAATTGAAGTATGTCCATAAGAGTGCCACAATTCAATATGATCAATTCCGAAGTAGGGTTTTCTTTACCTTTCTATTTGAACTCTTTGTAAAATTATGAGAAATGTCGAAAAGGGAAAGCCCTAGCACTTCAAGGAAAAGAAAACAAAAGAAGAATGATAATTGAGAGAGTAAAAAATAGAAAATAGAGACCAAAACCCCAACTAGAAGACTCGGCTAGGATATGATTGACCAGATAGAGGGGTCTAGTTTGCGGTCTAGAAAATCCAAACAACCTATGCCTAAGAGTGAGAAAATAGAGGATCACTATAAAAACATTGGATATGTATGAATGAGAATTAGGGCGTATGAAATTTTTATTTTCCACTACAATAGAAGGAATTAAATATAACCCATGTGCAACCCATGAAGAATGAACCTAGGAAGATTAGTGGTACCTAATTTTTTTGTCTATATAGAATTGCTCAAACTTTTGGCACGAAATTGCAATCCATGGAAATGGGCAATTTTTAAAAAAAAATTTCGTGAAGCTGGATATAAGATCACATAAGTATCATCAATAGTATTTGTCAAAAGAAGGATACCAATCCACCTATTACAAAAACTATAACCAGAGTCCCAATTACATAGTTATATATTGTATATTGCCAAATCAAAACAAGATAATCCAAAAACTACAATTTCCTTTTCTAACATAAGGATTAATCCAATTGTCCTATTACATTATTGTTGTATTTAGCCTTGTCACAGTCAAAGACTCCAATGAGTGGATCCACAATAGGTGGGATATTTGTTGCATCTTCCCAGCTTAGTATTTTGTCATCTTCATTCTTTCAAATAAATATATTCTCTTTCCCAATGTTAAGTTGCTTCTCTGTGATAAACAACTTCTGATTATTCATCTCCTCCTTGTTCAATTCATCAGCATAATTGTTAAAAATAATTAGCTGACAGAATATCTTCTTTATAGATTATCATGGCTCCTTCACGCACCAAGATCATGAACTTGTCCTTAGGGACCTCCAAGACTACAAATACCTAAGACATAATATGAAAATGAGTGAGTTTACAATTAAACTCAGTAAGCACCATCTTCCTTTGTTAGAAAATATCTTCATTTCTCCACTTCCAAATAAATCAATAAACCTCAACAATAAGAGAAAACCAAAAAATTTTAAGAGAAAGACCAAAGTTCTCTGCAAAACCCACCAAGACTTCTTGCCAAGACAATCCAGGTCTATTATTCCACTTGATAGGATTACCAAGAAATAAAGACCAAACTCTGGATGCAAACTTGCACTCAAAGAAAGCATGTTCAAAAGATTCAGGACAATGACAAATAAAACAAATGACAAGTTCCAAACCAACAGAGGCCAAATAAGATACCACAACAAGTTTTTCAAGAATCAAAATCCATCTAAAGCATAGCTTCTTAGGTTCCACATGGGAGTGCCAAAACAAATCAAACACATGGTTCGATCTAGAAAATGACCAATCAAATCCCCAACTTTGATTAATTATGTTAAAAATGGAGGTTTCTTCTTTGATCACATTATAAATAGATTTAGTAGAAGCATTAAATGAAAAACCATCATCAGCCCACTTGATTTGATTTATGGAATGATTAGTGCCAATAATTTTACTAGGAAAGAAAGAATCAACTACTTTATACAAAATAGTGTATGTTTTTTCTTGGGTCAAGGGCACCCCAAATTTGTCACTGATTTCCTTCCAACTACTCAACCAATTATCAACTATAATATCATTAATAAGAGAAATGTATGTATTATTCCATACCTTAGCAGATTAGCCTTGATTAAGATATAAAAGGCTTGTTATTAATGTAACAATGAGGCTCTGGATGAAGAAAAAAAAATGAGGCTCTACAAGTTTGGGAAAGTGGATGTCCTTGTCCGTACTTGTAGGTTTTACGTGGCTTCTTCTCAGTGGCATGGATTGTCCTCCTTTTCTCCTTGGTTATTCTCATTTGATTTTTATCTTTTTTTCCTTTTTTTTTTTCTTTCACATTTATGTTGTCTTGTGTGTGCATTCATTCATACACTGGTGCCATCTAGGGCCAATCTTTTGAGGTCACTTCTATGATGGTTTCTATTGTATGGAGTGTATGGATGGAAATTGTAATCATGGTGGGAGTGATAAGGACATTAATATTTTAGGAGATAGTATTAAAAATCAATCAATGAAATATTTTAACAAACCTTCCTTCAAATATATCTTGGTAGAGAACTCTAGTACCAAGTACCCAGAATCAATATGCTTTAATGGAAAATTCATCCGAAACAATGCCAACACATCCGATGAAAGAATGGTTTCCAAAACTAATAGATGTGGAGTGGGAGACGGTGGCTTCATAAAAAATATAGACCCCAGAGGGGGATGTTGGTTCCTCAAAATGGACTTTATGCTTTCAAAAGAAACCACTACATCTATAGTTTTTAAGGATGGGTTAGATCCAAAAATGAGTTCTAAGATGACTGCACCAACTTTAGGGACAAGACTACCCTTTGCACTTCTTGCTCTGCAAGGCCAAGGAGGGTACTCCTAATCTAGTAAAATAAACCTTACTTCAGTAATCATAGAATGGATTTTAAATAATAGATAGATGGTAAGAAAATGCTAAATGATAACCACTCATTTAGTGATTCTCCATGACCATTAGATGGGACAAAACATATAGGTCACAATACTTCAAAGATTTTTGACTAATTTATATCAATATTTTAGGAATACAGTAAGAACTCATCGAGCAATTATTTCTATAAAATAGCTCCACTGTTGGCTAGTGCCTTATCCATTGGGTGACATCTTCACTACAAAATGAAATACAGAGACAATAAATTGAACTTTGATGATTTATATCCTTAGAAAATACTATCACATTGTGATGATTCAATCAGAGGACTCCTGAAATTCACACTACTTACTGATATCCTTATGAAAAATTCAAAGAATTAATGTTGTATATAAAGCTTATTTAATTTTATGTTTAGATCAAAGCTGAAGAATATCAACACATACATAGAGATAATCCATGCAATGAATCTGACAACTCATAACTCAAAGAAAGAGAACACCAAGGAGAGATATGAACTGTGTATTTTTTTCAAATATTCTATATCATCTGTATGTATACACAATGCTTTAAAATGAAAACCATCTGAATATTTAGCTAAAAACTAGTAATACTCACTATAAAAAAGTTGGTCTAATACAGTCTATTGTATCCTAGACTCAAAACTTGTCAATCAAATGCTCAAGTTCTGGTCCTTCTAAATGATCTTGGAAATCCTTTTATAGAACAAGGATTACAAACAAGATATGGATCACTTAGGAACAAAACAAAGATTACACAGATAAGACAAAGGACACAAAGCGCACCAAGATTGCACTCAGTTGCAATTTTCAAAAGTGTAGGTTAATTTAAGCTCCAAGTCTTCTGCAATAGTTTCCAAAAATAGTTCTAATTCTGCTAGGTGTTGCCAAAATCTTGAAATCAGCCTCTTCTTGTCAAACTTCCTTATTTAAGATCCCCAAACAATACCCTTAGCTACCTTTCTCAAAGTATCAGTCCTTTGTACTTAACTGGTATGGAATTTTAGGAAAACAACTATAATCAAGATGGCTACCTAGTACCTCACTTACCAACCTTCTACCTGCAACCATCCTTGGAAAATAAAATTGATTCAATCTTGTCACTTCTGGTTCACTAAATCAAACCCTACACAAACCCTTTAATCAGTTTAAAATTCTAATTCAATAGCTAATTGGTCAAAATTAAAATGTGGTTGTTGATCTCATCTTTTCCTGGCACATCGGGTGGTTCTCATTATCGACAAAAATCAATTAGCTTCTTTTAAAACACTTAGCCATGTCAACCTTACTAGCAACCAATCAGGACTGAGCACATCAGCATGACTAGGAAGTGGACCCACTTTTAGTTAACCATGGCAAGCACCTTAACCACACTGGATCTGGTGAACTAGCAATTGAAGGAGTTCTTCAAGTCGTGAAACACTTTTCTAAACTAGGGTTTGGTCTAAAGATCATGTGAACAAAGCCATTTTCTTGATCGCTTAATATATCCTTGAACTAAGGTTTCATTGGGAGAATAAGTGACCATTTCCCAATCTCACTTACATCAACGGTCCACACTGAGTCTCCAAGTCTCTTAACTTAACTCATCATTCATCACAAGATCACGTGATTGAGGCAATCACTAGATCTCTAAACATTTCTCTTAACCTTAGTTACATTCAGAGAACACGCGATAGCCTTTATTCACCAAGTCGCCAGATCATATACTTAACCCCAAATAAATCATGAGATCAAGAGCCAGCCATTGATCTTGCTATCATCCTATGGTCTTCACTAATTTTCTAGATGTTTCATGACTTATCCATTTCATTTGGAGATCAAGAGATAACTATGTTTTCCAATTCACTAAATGTTTAGGTACTAACCACCAGAATCAAGAGAACATGCAAACACTTCAACGTATGCCACCATTGCACTCAAAAGGCTCGAGAGAGTCAAAAACCATATAAAATTTGTTATTTTTGACCTCTAGAACTTCTAGGTGAATTTTTTAGCCTCCTAGGGCCGTACGGGCATGAAAACCAAAAAAATTACAAAAAAAATCAATTTTTATTGATTTTTACATTAAAAATAATGCAGCCTTTGGTTTTAAAAAGGTGCTACCCAGTGGCCACTAGCGCACTATCGAGTGGCCACCCCGTGCCCAGCCGCAGCCTCCACAGAGCCTCCACCACTGGCATCAGCACCGGCATAGCCCACCGCCACTACATGCCCAGCCGAAGACCTCCGCCCAACACCACCGCTAGAGACCACCACCCTCAGCGCTCGCTACTGTAGCACCTTGGCCCTCCTCCACCACCCCACTAGCCTGCTCTACCACCGCCTAGCTCCTTCACTGAGCATGCCGCCACCTGGGCCGCCTTATGGGTTTTTAAGCCCTGTGGGCCTTTGCAGCGGTCACATGGGTGACCGAGGGCTCCATTTTTAGCCCCCTACATGCGCCATGCACCCAGGGGCTCTATTTTTTTCAGCCCCAGGTGCTTAAAAATCCTTTTTGATGCTTTTTAAGGGTACCTGGGCCTTTTTTGCTCTATCTAGAGCATACAGAAGTCTTTTTTGGACTTCTTTATATCATCAAAAAGCTCTTTCCGATTATGGAGGTTAGAGTTTTTGTCTTTGTTGTTTTGACAGTGTTTTTGGTTGTCAAAGTCTGAGGTTTGTTTTTTGCCTTCTGGGAGCCATATCTCTCTCATCTGAACTCATTTTTGGGCTCACCAAATATCGTTAGAAAGCTGGTTCAGTGAGTTTTTCAGTGGCTAGCATCTTTTATCGAGATTCTACTCCAGGTTTTCTCTCCTTTGAGTTTTGCACTTTCACACTCTGGCGGATTACTTGGGTTCTACAGGTCCTGGGATCTCTTCTTCTGTTCTTCTGGCTCACTCTTCTTTTTGACTTTTGAGCATTGTATGCTTCTCTTCTGTAGCATTTTTGTTTCTCTAAATGCACTGAGATGAAGTACCTGCTTTTTCATATCTGGGATCTTGTACACCTTGTGTTTGTTTATACTCGCACTCTTTTATAAAGTGCCATGGGGGGTTATGATGTTTTGCCTTTTGTGCTCATCCACCTTTGTCAAGTGAGTGTACCTTCCACAACATTAGCCCATGCTGTGTGTCAGTGACACCACCCTTTATCCTGTGCTTGTACTTCTATTGCACTGTTGGTGTTCCTAATTCTTCTTCTTGCAGATGTTTCTGGCATTGCATTTTAGTGTTCCTATCACCCTCTCCCTATTCATCATTATGGGGGGGGTTCACCTGTTGGTTCTATTGCTTCCTTGGTTCGGTTGAGTGATCTATGTATTCAATTTTTGTTCCTATGTACTAAGCGGATGCAGTGGCTAGGCACCTATGCATTTCAGTGAGATGGTTCATCTACTATATAGACACTCGTTCATTCCTAATTTTGGAGGTCACCTCTTTGATTGATAAGCTCTTCAAACTTTGTCTTCTCTACCTGGTCATGCACTATTTTAGTGGGGGTTCCAGCAGTTTCTTCTAATAGTGTTTTTAGCTTCATGCTTTGGAGATGCTTCATGCTCTTTCTTGTTCCTTTCTTTGGGACATTCCCTAGATTGGAGGCTTTTTTTCCTTCATCTAGTTTATTTCTTGTACTTGGGTACTTGATCAGGCCTTGTTGCCAGGACCCATCTTTCCTACTTTCTGCAGTAGTTTCCTGGGTTTTGCTTCTCCCTAAGCTTATCTTAAGGGGGGGTGTTAGAGTAATAGTCTTTTGGGTTATTAATTAAATCATTTTGATCTAATTACTAACTCACCTATTCACTCTAGTTGCTTAAGCCAACCTTAGGGTTTCCCTTTTAGGGTTTTGTGATTCCTTTTATAAGGATTCACCTCTTTGTATTTCTTAACTGTTTTAGATTATCATAATGTAATATTGTGCATATGATGTCTCTAGCTTTTTGGCCTCCATAGTTTTTTCTTGCTTTCTATTCTTTGCTTCTTCCATGTGATAGGGTTATGCATGCAGGTGTTCTTGGGAGATTAGTTTTTTGCCTAATCTAACACCTAGTGGGTTGAGACTAAAAATGTCCACCTGGAATTTCGGCCTTTTATTCCCCAGATTATGAAACCTTTGGTGTCAGTGTTGTAAGTTGAGGATTCCAAAGTGACTCTCCCCCACTTAAATGCTAGGGCTCTCATTTCCCTAGAACTGGAATTTGATTTACTTGAGATTCTTTCTCTTGACCTTGAAGGGGTTTCCTTTGAATGATAAATTTCTCCTCTTCGTAATTTGGGTGCTTGTTTTCATTGTAAGCTTAATGGGTACACTAGGAAAGAATGTCATTCTCTTGGAAATATTCTAAAAAAAATTTATGTTTATGTTAATAATAAAATGATATCCCCAATCTCAACTCTAATAATATGGATGGGTGTAATGATAATATGGAGATTTATGCAGATAAAAATCTTGAGAATATTTTTGAGGATGCTAAGGAAAATATCATTTATAAAATTCATAAGAAAGATAATGTGGTGAATATTGAATTTGATATTATAGGGACAAAAAATTTCTCTTTCAAACCCCCTTTTTGAGGATGACCTTGAGATTATTCTTGCTAAATGTGTTATAAGAGATAAACATCTACCCTTAACTAGTTGTCAACCAGAACATGTAAATTGTATTAGGAATAATGAGTAGAATAAGAAAGTTGAAAATAATAATAGGAAAAATGTCCAAAAAATTTCTCTGGAAAGCATCAAAGAGAAATTTGAGACCTATAGGAAGCTCCAAGAGTCATCCTTAGATAAAATAAATGCTCTCATCTGAATTCGTGGAAAATTTAGAGAGTGGTAGTGATAGGCATATCATCCCATATGAAACCCTGGGTGACATGGTGATAAAAGTAGGAGAATAATTTACTTAGGTTCTAAGAAAGAGTACCAAACAAAAAAAGATAACAAAGAGGCACTCTTTATCCAAAAATAAGAATAAAGGTAAAAATAAACTCCACACAAAGATGCCCAGATGTTTTAATAGATTGTGTAATCGCAAGGAAAACCCCTCTCAAAATAATATGCCATGATGATTCAAATACATTGTTGGAATGCCCGTGGTTTAGAAATGTTGAAAAGGAAATATTTTATCAGAAAGTGGTGTAATGGGTTACAAAACAAAGATATCATATGTTTTCAAGAAATCAAGGTTGTAGGATATCAACATGCTTACAACAATTTTAAATTCTTATGGAATAAGGCCATGTGTTTGTTCACAAATCATGACAAGGGAAAAGGAGGTACAGCATTCCATATTAACCCAAAATGGACTAAGAAGTTTGAGGGGGGAGGATTGTCCCCATGCCAGAGGGCTCATTGGATCCTATTTAAAGTTGAGGAGAAGATGATAAGAATATGTAATATTTATGTTGCTAATGAATATAGAGACTGGGCCATGTTTTTGGATTGGCTCTCTAATAAACTACCCAGGGTGCATTGGATACTTGTGGGAGATTTTAATATGATTGAGGAAAAAGATGAAAAGTGTGGAGGTATTATTCAGAATTGGAAAGGAAATGAATACTAATTTTGGGCCAATTTTAAAAGGAGGTTTAAATTGGTTGACCCTAGGGAGAAGAAGAAAGTTCATGGTGGTGACATCTAGTATACTTGGTGTAATAAGCAAACTGCGAAGTAGAGAGCCTATTGTAGGTTGGATATAATTTATTTTGATTCTTCTTTTCATGGTGTTTCTCATGGTTCTAAATCATACCTTGTTAGAGTTTCACCGACCAACATGTCTGATCACTCTCCTATTTCTTGTGATGTTATTATTGATGTTCATCAAAAGCTAAACCATGGCAACAAAAGGGTAACTTGTTTAAGCTAAATGTACCCTTACTTCAATACCAAGATACTAATGATGCTATAAGAATAGTCACTTATTTATCTAAATTTAGAAGTGGGTTCTCTTCCCTAGGAAAATAATGGGAAGACTTGGTGGAAGTGTGGAGGAGAAATTTTCAAATTATTAGCAAGAAGCATGCTATGGAAAGAAGAAAAAATGAAGCTAAGTTTCAAAAGAAACTAAATCAAATTGAGGAGTTGTTGTAGAAAGAGGGGTAGAATGAGAAACTATAAAAATATTTAGTCATCACTAAAGCTGAATGGAGAAGGCATCATAACTATGATAGTCAAGCACAAAAAAAACTAGAGCCAAGATGAATTGGATTAAAGATGGAGATAGGGGGGGCAAATACTTCTTTAACATTATTGGGGAAAAGAAAAAGAGAGATCTCAATGAGGAAATATATACTAATCAGGCTTGTCTAGAGATAACAAAGAAATATTGGGTACTTTCTACCAATTTTACAAGGATCTATTTACATATGAATATGGTGTTAATAGTATCAAAGCACTGGAAAAATGTGTAAAACTTATTCCAAAAAAGATTAAAAAAGAAGAATATAAGATGTTAGCACAAAGCATCAATCTAAAGGAAATCGAAGAGGTTATTAGATCCATGGCCAATGGAAAATATCCTAGTTTAGATGGTCTAGCTATTGAATTCTATAAAAAAAATAGTGAATGGATAAGCTAGAAGTTGTTAGAGGTCTATGAAGAAGCTTTTGACAGAAGCACCCTTGGGGAGAAGATCAATAGGGGCATAATAAAAATATTACCCAAGATTTTGGATAGGTATCAAGTAAAAAACTAGAGACCCATTACACTTTTGAGTCTCTCCTACAAAATCATTGCTAAGGTACTTGCTAGGAGGACTGTTAATATTATAGGAAGAATCATTTTGGCTACTCAAACTAGATTCATTAAGGGAAGATATATTTTGGAAAATCTCATTACCAATTGGGAGGCTATGAATTGGGCTCATAATGTTGGACAAAATTCTACTATGGTACTTCTTGACTTTGAGAAAGCCTACAATCGGGTTGTGAGGCCTCACCCCGTGCCATCATTTCATAGCAGTTTATTTTCCATCTTATGATTCATGTTGACACTTTATTTTATCTTGTTGGACTATTTGGACAGAGGCATTATATTTTGACACTATGGGATGACCCATGATTATGTGATGATCATTTAGGACTTTACTTCCTTGCTTGATTATTAGGTCCTAATTATAGTGTTTGATGAATCTTTGCTTTGAACATGATAATTTAATTTTACATTTATGTTAGGAAAATTTATGAGAAATGGTCATAATTAATATGTTAGGTGAATTATCATTGTATTCTTGATTTAATATTCTTTGAAATTTAGAAATGTAATGTTGGAATTAATGTGAATTATCATGAGATGCAATTAAAAATTTATGATGGTAGCAATGTGATTATTGAGATGTATTCTACTTACATATATTAACATTTCATGAGCTATGATATTTTGTCAAGTGTGCAAGTAAGACCATGATTTATATCATGGGAAATTAAAGATGGATACTTGTAAAAATCTTGTTAAGCCAAGGTTATCTCCAAGGGGAGAACTTAACCTCGTTGTAATGTTTATTGTTGTAAAAGTGATGCATGGTTGTACTATTGGAATATATTATTTTTTTTAATGTATGTCCACTTGGCATGCCATGTGTATCATGATGTGTTTTACTTTAATTATGGTGTCAATTGACACATGTATTGTGAGTTGGCATGACCAAGTGCATTATGTGTGAGTGGTCTTCTATTTTTTGAGTCTTGAGTGGGAATCTTATTTATTTCCATGAGTTGTCTTTAGGTGGACTTTTGAGAGGTATTAAGTGACCCTATAGGTTAGTGGAGGTTAAAAATAGACTACCCCATAGGTGTGCCATGGGTTGGGGGTCAAGTTTTCACCAATGAGATGTTTTTTGGCTATTTTTTCCCCTCCAAAAGATGCCCTTTTGAACTGTGGCGAATTTGGAGATGGATGCCAAGTCATCTCCTCATTTTGAATTTTGAATTTTTCCACTTGTTGAGGGAAGTAGGGTTTGTCCTTTTAAGGAGTTGGAAGGAAAATTGGTAGGGTAATTGCCCACTCTCCAATTTTTGGAGACTTGTGAGATTGTAGCAGGTTTTTGGTTTTGGCTTAGCAAAGAAGGAGTCTTGTAGAAAGGAAGCTATTCTCAAACCACTTAGCCTTAGCTTGGATTGAGGTTGGTGATCTTGATGGCTCTTTTTTCCTTATTGTATTGTGAAGATTTTACTTTCTTATGTTTGTGTAATTACAAAGCTTCATGTGTATTTTTATGGCTTCTTAGTCAATGTATACACGCTGGTTTTTATTTCTTAGTGTTGCATTTTCTTTTTGGAGTGTGCAAGGCCAAACTCACCCTTAGGAGGGAAGAGAGCCTTGATGGATGAAGGGATCGACTTGGGATTACCCATCTAGTGTAGAGTCCTTCCTCAAGGAGGAAGGGGATGAGGCATGGATGTATGGGCATTCATGTTGCCATTCTTGTGAATTTTATTTGGGGGTAATAATGGTGTTCATTCTTGTGAGAAATTGTGAAGGGTTGATGGTTGTTTTCTTTGGCCTTGTAAAGGCATTATTTGTAGATTATTGGCCTTGTTGAAGGAATGCTATTTCTTTGTAATATGGCTTCTCCTAATTGGGTAGATTCCACCTTCACCCATTTTATGGGTCCAAGGTGACCCATTATGTGATTAACCATGGGAAGGGACTTTTGTGTTCTTGTGTACTTGTTGGTTTATGTAAATGTGTTTTGGTGTGTGTTTTAATTCCTATCCATCTTTGTCTCCTCTAGCTTGGGGCTGGCCATGTAATGGCCTAGGTTGGGAGGTGAGCCTCCATGGTCTATTGGTTTTGTTTTTTGCAGATTTTTAAGGGCAAGGCTTGCTAGTTTCAATGGAGTATTTGGGAAAGTTTGACAAGTTCCTATTTGTATTCCATGTTGTTGTTTGGCTAAATTTGCCTCATGTAAAAGTTGAGATTCAAGACCATGTAAATGAAGCCTAGTATGTAATATGTTGTAATAATTTTATTATTTCTTTCTCTCTTCTATCATCTCTTGTATTGAAATAAGAAAAGATTGGGATCTTGCTATCTTTATGCTTTATTGAATATATATATATATATATATATATATATATATATATATATATATATATATATATATATATATATATATATATATATATATATATATATATAGTGTGTGGATGTTTTCAGTATTTAATTCTATGTAAGGAATGAAAGAATGGTACATTATTTCAAGAAAAAAAGAAATCTCCTTTGTACTTCATTTGATGCTCAAAGTTTGTAAATGTGAACTTGCATATAAAAGAATAGAGGACTCTCTTAATATGTGTAAGCATTCAAAAAGGAAATTACATGCCTCTATGTACAAAAGTTTTGAAGAATGTTTTATTATGCTACTTAGCAAGAAATAAAAGTTTCTATTTTTCTATGTGAAGCAAAATAATTCTTATCTAGCATGAATATACCCATAGTGTATATATATCTCTTACATAAAGAAAAGGAAATTTAGTAGTCATGCTTTTGACTTTCTCATATTTCTTATTTGGTGAAATATTTCCATGTATATACATATATATTTATATAATTATATTATCATATTCTTAATATAATAATATAATTATATAAATATAAGGACAAGGTTTTCTCTTGTTACTTGTAATCCTTGTGTAAAAAAAAATAATATGCTTAGTATACTTAGTACATGTTTATATATATATATATATATATATATATATATATATATATATATATATATATATATATACATATATATATAATAATGTTTAATGTAATATCTTGTCATTTATGCTTTTATTCTCTTTTAGCTATACATATATATAATATAAATATAATTGCTAATACATATATATTTGTTTATATATATATATATAATAATAAATATATATATATTAACAAAGATAATATATATTATCAAAAAAAAATTACATCTCTTACCTTGTATTTTACTAAAAACTATTTACAATGAAATGTTTTCAAAAAAAAAATATGCCTTGTAATTTTCTTATCCCGCGCTATCCTTTGTTTTTAGGCCGAAACCCTAGCGCAGATGATAAGCTCTGTACCTCTACCACCCATCAATGGGAGTGAAGGCCAGACCCCTGTCGTCATCCTCTACAAAGGAGGGCGGTGAACAGGCAGCCCCCTGCCACACTGTTGGGTGCGGGAGGGGCTCAACACCCACACCGCACACAGTAGTGGTGCGGGAGGAAGAGCCATCACAGTAGGAAGTTGTGACTAACGGCCTGCTCGCAGCAGTCGGTCACTTCGTGCGGTTCGGTTGTTTAATATTTTATTTTTAAAATATTATTTTTTATTATTTTATGTAAAGTATTTAGTTTTTTTGTAGTGCTCTCTATTATAAGAAAATAGAGAATATATAAATCATTTTAGCATATAAAAAGAACAGAGAAGGAGACCGTCATTATAGTTGGATAAAATTTACTTAATTTGCAAAATAAATCGATAAGAAATGTAAAGTGTATTTGATGCCCTTAATTTTAAATGAAATAAAGTTAAAAATAAACAATATCCTTGCAAAGAAGTTGATATATCTTCCAATCTGATGATCAACCAGTATTATTTTTAAGTCTCTATTGAATAGCAGAGACTTATTTAATGAAAAGCTTAATATTTTATCTTCTGTTGTTGGCATTATATTGGGAAACCTGGTTCTCTCCCCCATGATGTAAGTCTCTTGTATTGTATATACTCAAGTATGTATGGGGGTATATACACGTGTATATATACACTCATATATATTTGGGTCACAGTACTCTTCCTTTTCTTTTTTCTCATCCCTTGGCCCAACCTACAAACCCAAAAATAATGAAATTAGGGTTTGGCCATGTTTCATTTGTGTCCAAACCCTAATTTTGGATTAGGGTTATGGGTGGCCAATGGAGCCTTTTTTTTTTTTAAGGTGTATTTTGAAATTTCATTAAACTATGAAAAGTCATTGATTATTTAATAATGTTGACTCTTTCCTATTTCTTTAAAATTTGAATTTCTTTTTATTAATTACTTTTGCCTTTTAGATCTCAAGATTCCCTATTATTGAGGATTTAAAATGATTTTTGGACAATGATGTTATTTTAATTTATATTTTAAAATTATAAATTATGAGGATTAATTTATGGTCATTTCATTTATTTTATTAATTAATTGAGATTTGTGACCATGGATCTTGTATTATTATGTTTTAATATTATTGAACGAAAATTATTGATTTAATTATGGATTAATTGATCTTTATAATTTAATGCCCTACTGTTTCTCTTGAATATTATTTTTATTAGGGAGGTTAATAATCTTATAATCCCTAGGTGGGACCTAGGTAAGATATTAATCCCTAATAATAGTTATTGAATTAATAATTATAACATTATTTAAATGTTTTTTTTAATCACTAAGTTGAATTACTTTATAAACTTTGAACATTAATTTTATTATAATTAAAAAATGAAGGGAATTTTAAGATTAATTTATTTATTCATGCATTATTGTCTTTAAATAATTTTGTTTTGATAATCTTAGTTTTGCGTTAGGGTTATTATCATGATCGCATTACAACCCTCTTGACCTTTAATACTAAATTTTCTTTAGACCTTAAGATGGTTCCCTAGTATTCGTAAGGGGCCAATAGGGTATGATAGAATTTATGGGGTTTCCTATCTTCGAAGTAGCCCTGGATTCGAAGACCTTATAATTGCCCTATTTTATTGTCTTATTTTGAATTCTTAGAATTAGGGATTTCCCCTCGTATTCACTTTATGCTTAACCCTATTTAGGGTTTCATCGGAATAATGCACCTAACAAACAGGGGATGTCGGCAAGCCAGCGCATGTCACAAATTCCCTTGTGAGTTAAGTGTGTTGGTTGGTGTTTTACTTTTAAATTTTTAGTGCACCTTAGTATGTAACCTTGTTTTTAGTGCTTTTAAAAAAAAATTGTTGTGTGCTTTGCCCTAATTTTGGGCATGACATTTTGGTATCAAAGCACAGTTTCAACTCTAGGAACCTAAACCCATTTCATTTTCAACTTATGTCTTATTTTTCCTTGTGTAGGATGCCTCCAATTATGCTTAGGGGTCTTCATCATGGGTGAAGTTCTAGGGTTTCTCATGAGGCAATAGTGGATTCTGAGAAGCCAGTAGAGGGTGTAGGTGATGAATGAGGACCTCCTCCTAGACCGCCACCAAACCCTAACCAGGATATTTTGAATGCCCTTCAGAATCTCGCTAGTATCATTATGGATAGATTGCCACCAAGAGGTTATTAGACTGAGGTTGGAGAGAGGAGTAGGAGTCCTCCTTCTAGATAGGTTGAGGGATAGGTAGATTTAGAGGGTGAGTCAGAACACATACCAGAACCACCACCTGAGATAGTACACAAAGCACCTCGAGATGTAGGGGATCATATCATAGAGCTCCTACACTTTCAGCCACCACCTTTTTCAGGATCTACAAATGGGATAGAGGTTGAGGCATGGCTTTTGAGCCTTGAGCATTGCTTTGGTTTGCACCCTTACGAGAGCAACCGAAGGCACATTGGTAGTGCATATGCTTAGAGGTAACACTTCTACTTGGTGGAGATAGGAGGAATATAAGCACCACTTGGTTATAGACACCCTCACATGGGAGATTTTTCTTGAGATATTCAAAGCCCAATACATGTCAAAACATTTTAGACAGCATTGTATCAATGATTTCCATGACCTTCAGTAGAGAGGTATGTCTATCACACAATATGAGAGCAAGTTTCTCGAGCTCCTTCCCTACGTGGATTAAATGAAGGATGAGAAACTTCAGGTCAACCACTTTATTAAAGGGTTGAACCATGCTATTTCCAACAAAGTGTGGTCGGTACCTCTAGGAGATTTGCTTTACACTATTGAGAGAGCCATGGTTACAGAGGAGATCCATACTAGGTCTCATGATGCTAGAGATTGGTCACAGAACTGCAATCTCACGGCATAGACTTCTAGTTTCCAGAGATCCCACTGGAAAGAGAATCAAAAGAACTCATCAAGATCATTCAAAGAACCACAACAACAACAGTCTCAGCAAAGTCAGAGATAGAGCCCTCCATAGGGATAGTAGGGCTCTAAGCCCAAGCAGTGGCATTCGCAGGGTCCTCATTGGGATCAGAGATCTCAGTCATAGTACACACCACCAGCTAGGACTCATCAGTCTTCTAGAGGTGGATTCAGTGGATCTAGTATGACAAGTGGACAGTAGTAGTCTAGACCTTAGGGGATCCAGATTCAAGCTACAGGCCCATGTTACATTTTTTGTGATATGGGGCACATTACTAGGGATTGTCCATCAAGGTGTCCAATAGGTAGTCAGAGGGTAGTAACTTCAGAGCCTATGGTGGGAGACATGGGAAGATCTCACCGAGTGTTTGCAACAATTGATAACCACTAGGCTGAGTATCAGGCCATGGTTATTGAGGCTGGAGGTAGGATTAGAGGTAGTTGCATTTCTATTTTGTTTGATTCAAGAGCTACTAATTCTTTCATTACTCCTTTTGTAGTGGAGCGTTGCAAGCTAGTGGTAGCTAGGAAGGATGTGAGTTGGGAATTTGAGTTAGCCTCAGGTGCTAGGATGTCATTTAATTCCTTGGTGAGAGGATTTCAAATTCAGATTGGAGATATGACCACCACAGCTGACCTACATATCACACCACTTGGATCCTACAATTTTGTTCTTGGCATGGATTGGCCTTCTGCCCACAATGCCAAGATGGATTGTAGGAAAAAGAGGGTTGAGTGTGAGGATGATTTTGGAGTGTCCTCAGTGATCTCAGGAGTTTACAGACCTATATCTCTTTATGTGATTTTTGCTATGCAGCTTAAGCAATTCATGCGAAAGGGTTGTTAGTTATTTTCCATCACCATCAGTGATAAACAAGAGGAGGTTGAAAAGGAGCCTTCTCTTGATGACCATCCTATCTTGCAGGAGTTTGCAGATGTTTTCCCTCTAGAGCTACCTGGTATGCCACCACCTAGAGTAGTGGATTTCCACATTGACCTTGTGCCAGGAGTAGAACCTGTATCACGAGCACCTTATAGGATGACTACCCATGAGCTTAATGAGCTCTAGATTTAGTTTGAGGAGCTCTTGGAGAAAGGGCATATTCATCTTAGTGTATCACCATGGGGTGCACCTATTATCTTTGCTAAGAAGAAGGATGGATCTCTTACATTGTGCATGGATTATCGATAGGTTAATAAGGTGACCATCAAGAATTGGTATCCACTTCCTAGGACAGATGACTTATTTGATCACCTTCAAGGTGCCTGTGTGTTCTTTAAGATTGACTTAAAGTCATGGTACCATCACTTGACATTGTGGAGAGTGATATCCACAAGACTGCATTCCATACATGCTATGGCCATTATGAGTTCATCGTGGCTCCTTTTGGACTCATGAATGCTCCAGTTGTGTTCATGAGTCTCATGAATGGCAAATTCTGCTCTTTCTTGGATAAATTTGTGGTCATATTTTTGGATGATATTTTGATCTACTCTCAAGATGAGCATGAGCATGAGGAGCATTTGAGGCAAGTTTTGCAGTGTTTGAGGGATAATCAGTTGTGCGGCAATTTTTTGAAGTGTGCCTTCTTCAAATTAGAGGTCCATTATCTTGGTCATGTGATATTAGGAGATGGGATTTTTGTTGACCCTTCTAAGATTATAGTGATTATGGATTGTTTAGCACCTACTAGTGTGACCGGGGTTAGGAGTTTCATGGGACTTGCAAGCTATTATAGATGTTTTGTCTATGGATTCTCTAGAGTGGATCATCCTATCACTTCCCTCTAGAGATAGGGGAAGAAGTTTGAGTGGATAGAGAAGTGTGAGTGAGCTTTTTAGGAGCTCAAGAGAGCACTCACTACTTCACCTATTCTTGTAGTGTTAGATCCATCAACAGAGTTTGTGGTTTGCACAGATGCATCTTTGGATGGTATAGGAGCAGCCCTTATGCAAGGTGGTCGAGCTATTGCCTATGAGTGTAGGAAACTCAAGACTCACAAGCTTAACTACCCTAACCATGACCTTGAGCTTGCAGCAATGGTGTATGCTTTGGTAAGATGGTGACCTTTTCTTTTGGGTCATAGGTTTGAGCTTCACTCAGATCATCAGAGTTTGTAGTATATTTTCACCTAGCTGAATCTTAATCCTACGTAGAGGAGGTGGATGGAGTTCCTTTGTGAGTACAACTTGTTAATATGATTTAGAACAACAAAGAGGGGGGGTGAATCAATTTTTCTCAGGTCCAGCTATATAAAAAAAAATTTAGTATAGTTTCTGGCATTGGATTCAAGGTAGGATCTGGTATTCTTGTTGTGTGTCTTCTGTTATTTTGTTTGGTAAAATTCTATCTTTGAATAGATCTGGCTTCTTTTCACTAGATCTGTATGAAATTTCTTATTTTGGGTATTAGAGAAACCCTAGATCTGTTATTTTACATTTTTATAATGATTTGGCATTGTACTGTTATGCTGGCAAAATTTCGTTAATAGATCCCTCATAGATTCTCTAGAAAATGAATTATTAATTCAGGTATACAATTTAACTATAGGATTTGGAAATAATATTACTTGTGGAAAGAGATTTATTGTTAGTAAATTAAATCCAATTCTGGTAAATAATCTACTCTCTCGTTAAAAAATATATATACATAAAAAAAAAAAAAATTACTCTTTGTGTAAAAATAAATTTACACCAGTCAAAAGTCAATGCATGACTTTGGTATTATGATTTTGATATAGTAATTATTCCTTACTAAATCAAAGTATCCCAGTGTGATGACTTAAAAGAAAATATATATATATTTAATATTTTTGCTTTGTCTGTTCGTGTTCATATTCTGGAAGAACGTGTTGTAAAAAAAATTAATTATATATATATATATATATATATATATATATATATATATATAAGTATAATTTAATTTGGAAATTTGAAATTTCTAATTTAAAAAAATATATATATTCATTGTATGCATTGTGTTGCTTTTGAATATATTAAAAAAGTTCATAAAAAAATTAATTTAGTTTGTATGTAAATTAATTTATTTATAAGTTAGTATAATTGCGTTCTAAATTAGTTTATTTAGTTTGATAAATGGTTTTCAAGTGTAGTTTCAAATGAATATTATGTAAATTTGATTTAATATTTTTTTTAAATTAGGTCTTATTATTATTGATTAATGTTTACTTAGACACTAATGTTTAAATAAATACTTATAGCTATATTGCAAATTTGTTTGAAACCTAATGGCTAATAGACTGTTTAGAAATAGATTATTAAATTATATAATTTATGTTCTAATAAATTAAATTAGACCTAATGTGTTAACATTAAGATGTGACATCTATTTGTGTATAGGTTAATTAGGGTATACTTTTATGCATGAAAGAAAAGTAATTAGTTGTGATCATTATGTTCATAATGTCAAATGAATCATTGAAGGTGTTATGTTTCTACTGAAATTGGGTGTTTTGCCCTAATGAACCTATGGGATGTTTTTAGGAAATGTTTTTAATTATGCTATTATCTTTATGTTTATGATTAGTTTATCTTAGTATATTTATGAAATTTTGTACTTTAATTCATTTATGTTTCAATATGGAAACTAAAGTGTTTATGAAATTAGTTTCCAATTTTCCATGATGCATTGTGTCTTCTTCGTGCCTGGAGTGTTTTCTTTTGCTTTGTCTATTTTGGGGCATTAGAGGACCTAAGTGGAAGACAGAGGCTAGGGTATGTGTCAGGTTTTCATGTTTTTAGTACTATGTTTTGATGTGTGTTAGAGATCTGATTATATCCTGACTTGATTGTATAGGCTCATGATGTTTTGTATTCTTCTTTTGGTACCTTTGTAATCATTCTAGTTCTTGTATGTGAAACTAGATTCGAGATTACCTGGTTGTGTACCTATTTTGATCTTTGAGAGATCTGTGAGCCTAGGGTAGTTTACCTAGATATGCAGTAGGAGGTGGCTTGCAATAAGCACTAGGGCCCACAAGTGGCTACCAAGATCACTTATTGTTAAGTATCTTAATCAAGTGATAACTAAATATAACATTGAGAGTTTTATTAAAATGAACCTAATAAGGTATGGTCCTCACCCAAGTGTTAGTGCTAGTACAGACTAAGATGGTGTTGAGAAGATGACTAGCCCCCTTTTAAGGGGTGAGTTGGCATAGTTGATGACTTCGTCAATACGAGAGGTCATTGATACCGCGTATGGTCACTTGAGTGTCGAGATCCAGCAAGATTACCAAGATGAGACTCAAGGGTTAGACATACATGATGACACCTTCCTATGCATAGTCTAGTTATCCTACATGTGTCAGTTGCCTCTGGAATAGTGAGTCTTTCATGGCATTATTATTTTTTCACCTTGAGTTAGAGAGCTCTCAGGAACCTTTCCTTAGCTTGATCTGTTTGATGTTTTTTATCTAAGTGGGATCTGTTGTTATCTCCTTAGCATGGTGGGAGTGTACCTTTTTGGTTCATGAGGTCGGGTGCTAGTGGTTCTTTTACCATTTGAGATTCTAACGTTCATGCACCAGTGCTGGATGATCCCTATTGAAGTTGTTCCTTCTTGATATTCATTTTTGGAGTCTTGTTCTTCATTCTCTTCTTCTTATGTTCATGTATCTTTGTATCAGTTATTCAGTGATATCATGTTGTACTTCCTTTTAGTTTTCATTTTACATACCCTACGACATGTGTTGTGGATACAAAATTATTATGGTTACCTTATGGTACCAATTGTATATTGAGCATTCATGCATATGATGTTGTATTTATCATTCAGATGTAATCTTGGGATTCATAGTTTTATCTTATCTTCATTAATTAACTCTTTTGTAATCTACGTCAAGGAACCCTTGAGAGTTGTAACCTTTGTAAGTTGTTTATTGCTATGCTTTGCTTTCGCATTGTGAAACTTGATGTTGTTGATTGTTAACTCTTTAAAAAGAAAATTATTTTGCAAACTTAGATGCATGTTTAGGTTAAGTTCTCCTAGGTTCCCTAGCAGGGCATTACACTTTTAAATTCTTCAACAAATCAGATCTAATAACCAACACCTACTCGATCATTACTGATTGCATAACAGAAACATATAATAGTGTAGTCCACTTATCCAATAGTATCTAACTTGTAAAACACAAAAATGTTCAAACCAAAACATTCACACAAGTATCAACACCAGGATTTATAGTGGTAACCCAATTCAGGAAAAACCACTTTGTAACATGTTACTATTATGTTCACTCTTCTAAAGTGAGCTCAGTGAAAAGCCAACCCTGTCAAAGGTCACAAACATACTATCAGGTGTGACCCAGTTAAAGGATTTCAACCACTCTGTTAAAAGTGCACCTTGTTATAGGACTTACATAGACTCCATTAGAATGCAACCTTGTTCAAAGGATTTATACCTATGACTGTTAGGTCAACCTCTGTTAAAAGAATTTTGACTATTACAATGGTTAGAAAGTAGCAGTAATATTGATCTGAGAAACATACAACTCACTTTGCAAATATCAGATCCAATTTCGTACACATATGTTGGCTTACTAACTATGAACCTTTTTCCATCTCCATCACTGATCTCCTCGGAACCCTTCAAGTGATCACAACACTTCTCCTTCAGCCTTTTCTTCTTAGACAGTCAATAACACTTTGAGCATTCACTTATTTCTCTACACACATTCAACCTCTCTCTTAATTAGGTTTCCTTAATACTACCTCTATTAGGTCAATACATCTTTTACTGCTTAATCTCCTTCGTAGATCTTAGGGTTAGGTCATATTCATTGAATCCATCCTATGTTATGTTCTTCAGCTTATCTTTAAAGAAATATCTCAAATCTCTTAAATATTTACAATAAAGCATTTTACAGTGCTTTAAATGTTTTCATACAATCAATAAATAAAGTCAACACGTTTTACATAATTCAAGAATTCGACGATGTCGGATGGAAATTTGAATTCTTCAACAAATGAAAAATACTAACACTCAATCAATACTGTGTCCAACTTCTTAGTTTCTCTGGAAAGCTCGGTCACCACATAAACTATTTCCTTGGCTAACACTATCTTCCTTGGCAATTAACTGGTTTTTGGTCAACACTGATTTTACTCAACTTTCACTAGCTCAGTCGACACAAACAACACTTGGCTTAAAATAGCTTTCTTCACTTATGCTCAGTTAAGCCTACCAGTTTAGTCTTCATTCTTACTTAGATAAACAATACATTGTCTTATCATTTTGCCACATAATCAAGTACTCATTGAAGTATCAAGATAACTCAACCTTTCCTTAGGTGCTATTGTTACAACCTTGCCCAGCCCCTTAGCAACACTCAAATAGATATAGTACTTTCTTAAATAGCAATAGTCTTACCAATTAAGGTTTGACATCAATGACAATACAACAATTGCTTCAATTTCAGTTTGCAACAATCTCCCTATTTGGCATTGATGGCAACACCATATGAATATCACATGAATTACCAACCAATCCAAAACTTATTTGTCTATCAGAGAAATGTATAATATCCTTAGCTTCTTTTTGATACAGAATCAATTAGCCATGCTTGACCATCCATTAAATGTCTCTCACTATCTTGATCTTCTCATTCTGTGTAACCATCTATCATTATCTCCCTCTTTGACAAAAATGCCAAAGCAACAACAAGACATACATCCTGTAGATGTAGATATCATCCTTTCAATTTAGTAGAATATTTCTCCCTCTGTCATCTTGTTTATGACTTATTCTCACTTTTTTGTGCTCTTCACAACCCTAGGCTGCTCCTAAAGTGTGACCTTTCTCTGCATCAATATGTTAGATGTTCTTTGCAGCACACTTGATGTAGTGCTCCTAGCTGGACTAGGTAGTTTCAATTAGGGGAAGGACCCCTAATTGACTTCTTAGGTATTCATGAGCTTCTTTATGTAAAGCTTTAGTGAATATATCTGCTATTTGTTCCTTGGTATTCACATATTCCATGCAGACCTCTTTATCTTGTACTAGTTCTCTCAAGTAGTGATACTTGATGGCAATGTGTTTGGTCTTTATGTGCATCACTGGGTTTTTAGAGATGTTGATAGAAATTGTGTTGTCACAGAAGATGACAACTGGTTTAGTGATTTCTTCTTTCATGCCTACCAACAATTGTTTTATCCATATCAAATTTGAACAATTGACAGTTGCAGCTACATACTCAGCTTCAACAGTAGATTAGGAAATGCAATTTTGTTTCTTTCTTGTCCAAGAAACTAATCTCTATCCAAGAAAGAAAGGTCCACCACTAGTACTATTTCTATCATCTATATTTCTTGCCCAATCAGCATCTGTATACACTCTCAGTTCAAATTTGTCATGCTTCTTATAGTACAATCCATAGTCAGTAGTTCCCTTCAAGTATCTCATGATTCTTTTAAGCACCATCATGTGAGTTTCCTTAGGACTGGTAGAAAATCTTCCCACAATCCCAACAGCTAATGCAATATTTGGTCTGCTATGTACAACATATTTTAGCTTTCCGATCATAGATCTATACAAAGTCTGGTTAACTTCTACAGCATCATCATTCTTAGACATGTATGCACCCAAAAATGGTCGCCTAGACTTTGGGCCCTATTTATTTGATTTATCAATCCTGAATCAGTTTTATCAATAATCAATATTTTCAACATTATCAATTTCTTGATCAAATCTTAATTTTGATCATATCTTGGATTTTTATCCTATGGGCTAACCATTTTATCCTAAAGTCTTTATTTATTCAAAAGGAATATTTCCTCTCTTTTTATTAAATAAAAAGCCCCACCTTTTCCTCTTATCCTAAGTTGCACAAATAAAGCATTATTCTTATTTATAAAAAGAGAAAAACACTTCTTTTGTCTCATATGGACACAAAAGTCAACCCTTATTTTTCTATTGGAGGATACTTGTGCACATGGATTGCTCCTCTTTCAAGCTCCACCGTTGATTAAGTTTTTTTGCCTCTTAATCTCAATGGTCTATTTCACCTCATTTCTTATAAAAGGAGAGCTCTCTCCTTCATTTGCATATCCATCTCATTTATGCTAATGTTATGCTACAAGTTTTCTAGGTGTATTTGGAGCTTTTGGAGATCATTGCTACATCAAGCTTTTCTTGGATTTCCTCATTGCTTCATAGTTTAGACTTCATTTCTTACATTATCATAGCATCCATAGCTTCATTTCATAGCTTATTTTCTCTTATGCAATAGATAACTTCACATAGCTTAATTAGGAAGGTTGTAATCCTTTGTATTTCCTTTCAATAGCTTAATTTGTACTTTCATTTCCATAGAATAGTTTGCATTCTCATTTAGATTTGCATTGCATTGCATACTTTAATTTCATTGAAGATGTTGGCACTCTTGCCCTTGTCTTCATTGTGAATCTCTCATTGTATGGTTGACTAGCAAGGTCACTAGTTTCATAGCTCTAGCTGAGAGCAAATCTATCAAATTCCTTGCAACTCCATGCCTAGAGAGCTATGAGTCACTTTGTGAGGCCTCATTGTTGAGCAACCTTGCATGTAATGATTCATAGAAGTGTGGTCACTTTGCTCCATACAGTTTTGGCACCCACCGTGGGGCAGAGTAGATACACTTTGTCCTTGAGTTTCTTATATTTTCATCATTTTTTGGATTAATTTTTGGATATTTTGCGTTCTCTATTTTTCTGTCTCAGAGTATCGTGCGACACTTCTCAGGTATATCGCATGATAGACCTTATAATATGGGTGTGAGACTTCATGCAAAGGAAGAATCACCCACCAGTATTAAGGTCTATCACCTGGCATCACGCGAAGTATCACTCAAATGTTCTGAAGTGTATCGCCCAGACTGAGGTATATCGCCCGGGTATAGGAAACTATGTAGCGCAATTCTGGTGAAGTTTGAGGTATATCGTCTTATTTGACAAAGAGTTAAAATTTGAGTTTTATTATTTAAATCTGATCATATTTAGTTTGCTAGTTTACTTTATTGCATTTAGACAGATCTAACTTGTATTTCTTAGCCTAGATTAGTCAGTTTTTTGCATCATTTCCATTTAGATTTTGGATTTCCCTAACCATAATTGTCTAACAAGTTGTGGTTTTAGGGGCTTTTCTTGAAGGAGATTACCATAAATTGCATACTAAAGGGCTACTAATGGTTTTTGCAAGGCTGACCGAGGCATAATCAAAAATAAAAAATAAAAAATAAAAAATTTCAAGTATTTGTGATTTATTTCCTTTCAAGTGTGGCGTCTACTAATTGTTTTAGGAATTTTAATACCTTGTGAAAGAGATTTTGAGGTGGTAGGAGAAGTATGCTCTTCACCTTTAGGTGAACCAGAAAATCTTGACCCATCTTGAGGTTTTGGAAGCAAGGGGGTAATTGAATATTTGCTTGGTGTGTTTGGGAGAAGTTTTTGAGATAGGGGAGTATGCTCTTCACCCTTGAGGTGAACCAAAAACCTTGAACGTCAAAAATCATCCATTCTTTGTTTAGTTTAGGATCATTTAGTGGGCCTGCTCTTGAGCAATCAAGAGCAATGACCCAAGTGGGGACAAGCCTTTTGCCAGCTATTCCGACTCACTATAATCTCAAGGCTATCGAGGACATAAAACCTTGATAGACATAACACTTGTCTTCTCTTGATGTGAGTAGCTCATGGAATTGCGACCATGGGGAAAGCATTGAGCAAGAATGCTTAAGGTACTCTTGAGGCTGTGAGGTTTGAGTCCTCTATGAGGAGCAAGAGGGGTGTTATGAATGGAAGCCCTTACTAAGAACCATAGGTTAGAGGCCACCTATTTTAGCCGCTTATCTTCTTAGTGCAAGGATTGATCCAAGTGGACTAACCCGGATCACCCCAAGATACTCACCATATGTGCTCCTTTGGTTGTGTTGTTTGACACTTCCATGACAAAGCCAATATCTCTTATGGGCAACCACTTGGTGTGAGGCAAGGGGGCATCAAGTTGTGGGCTAAGTTGGTAAGTATTGAACCTTGTCTTGTAGGTAGATATTGCTTGAAGTATCTTCAATTATGTGATACCATTGTAAATGTTCTCAACATACAAACAATTGGTAGCATTTATAGGTTGCAATTTTATTTTTCATATGACACGTGTTTGTCTTGGCAAGGTTGCTTTTGCCCTTGTTTCAAGTGTTTGAAGACATGTTTGATCCTCTACTATTTGCAAACCTGTCCAAATGCTATTAAATTTGTGATTGAAATCAGACATTTTCACCCTAACATTTAGAGAATCCAAAATCAAACCTTAAAAACTTGAAATTTTGCACAAATTGGTCAAAACTGCATCAGCGTCGCTTGCTTAAGAAAGAAATATCGCGCAATAGTTCACCTAGAACTGTATTGCCTAACAGTTATTAGGTCTGTCACCTGTCAATTTTGAGATCTATCACCTAGCATTGTGTGAAGTATCGCTCGGTCTTAGGTATATCACCCGGTTTGCCTGGAGTCTATCGCCTGAGCATTTTCAGCAGTATTCTTAGTTTCAGTCATTAAGTTGCTTTTGGTACGACTTGGCCTTTGAGTAGGTTATCTGACCTTGCTGTTAGAGACCTATTTTGACTACAAATTTCTAATTATAGCCTTCTAGGGATCATCTCAATTGATTTATAAGGTTACCTTGAAAATAATTTGTCAAGTTAGAAAGATACTCCTAGTGAACAGTTCATCTTTAGAATTGTTGATTACACCCTCAGAGAATTTTGATCCTACTATTGTCCAAATCATTTTTCATATATCTCAATTTCGATTTGAATTTTGGCTAAGTCCAACCTCCTGATTCAAAAGTGCAAGGGTATACACCCTTTGATTTGAAGCACCTCTTTGACAGTGTTGGTGACACCTTTTATTTTTCTATCTTTTCATCTTCTCCTTGGACAATAGAGAATCTCAATTATCCTAGGTCAGAATTGACACTTTGAGAGATTGACCCATCATTAAGAATCTCTTTCTTTCATGTCAGTTACAATAAGGTACCGAGTCAATCAAGGGAAGTGACCCCCTATTGTCTTTAGCTAGTTACCACCAGTTAAGACCCCTCAACAACACAAGGGAAAAGAACCCTTTTTGGATCAATCTCCTAAAAGTGAATCTAAGGTTTGTTTTGATCCAAAAGGTAATCCTAGTGAAGTGAGCACCTCTTTAGCACCACTTTAATCAAGTATGGACATGAGTTACACTTTCACTCGACAACAAAGAGAAGCCATGAATCAAACTCTTGAAGATATTTTCCAATGGCATAGGAGTACCAGAGTGTATGGTGGATCTTCTCAGGCTAGTCCGCCCGGGTCACCCCCCAACAACACAAGATATTTTGATACTCATCAATGAGCTGAAAGACATTATAGACAAACTCACTCAAATTCTAGGTCACAACATGAGGACTAGAACAATGAATCTAGTGACCATCACATCAACATAGCCAATGCAATAAGGCATTCAAGACAATCTTCTCCACTTAAAGATACCTCTCAATATGCAAATACAAGGTTGAAAAGCATTGAAAGGGAGAAGCAAGCCTATCTAGATGAACAAGCTACCAAAAAGGAGAAATTTAGACAACTAGAAGAAGAGGAACGTGCATTATTGGACATAAGAAAAAGAGTCACCCAAGAAGAAGAAGATAGGCTCTATGCACAACAACTCTAAAATCAATTTAATGGGAGGGGTACCAATAGTGGGACCAGCTCACCCCCATCTACCCCTTCACCAAGTCCTAGAAGAAGGTCAAGGATTCCCTCAAGATCCCCAAGTCCTAGAGGTAGAAGGACTTCAAGATATGATCACCATAGGAGACAATTGTCTCCTAGACTTTTAAAGCAACCCTCTTAATGAGCACATCATGGCTCACAACATGGAGGAAGTTATGCCAACTTCAATCATAAAGATTTTATGACTATGCAACAAGAACCATCCTTTCAAGTGTATGTAGAAAGGTATGTGGAACAAAACAAGGATCCGTTCCTAGAAAGTCTGATCAACAAAGGTGCTAAGGTCCCATACTAATGAGGTGATCAAACAACTTCAAAAGGATATAGAAAGGATGAGGGCTCCTAAGAGCACATTTAATTTGGATTCCATATGTCCCAACCCAATTGACAAGAGTGTGGTGTTGGTTGAGTTTCCTAAGAAAATTGAGTTTCCAACCTACGACAAATATGATGGTGTTGGTGATCCTCATAACCATGTTAGAGAATTCTATATAATGAGCTTTTCTTTTCACCATGAAGACTCCTATTTGATGAGATTATTCCCAAGGAGTCTCAAGGGTCAAGCCATGGAGTGGTTTACTAACCTTACTCCTCTAGTTAAGACATTTAAAGAGCTTGTGGAAAGATTTGTCCAACATTTTTCTTACAACTTATCAAGGTCGGTCACCACGCTTAATTTGTGCAAACTCAAGCAAAATCAAGGGGAATCCTTTGTTACCTTTCTACAAAGATGGAGACGTTTGTGCTCGAAATATCCAAGGACAATTCCTAAGGAGGAAAGAATAGACATCATTGTGAGCAATTTAATACTAGATCTAAGCTATGAGGTCAGGAAGATCCCATTTAATTCTTTTGATACCATGGTGGAAGTGGCATGTCGCATAGAGGATGTCCTAAAAGAACAAGGAATTTTGGCTAAGCCAACTAATAACAACAATGGCCAAAACAACAATAATAATGGTAACAAGGACAAAAAGACCTATTGGAATAAGAATAAGCAAGTGGTCAATGATGGAGTTGTTGACTCATCACAACTTAAGAATGAAGGAGTTCTTAATCTCTCTAAAGCAGTCCAAGCCATGAAGCTGCAAACATCTTCAGCACAATAGGAGAATAAACCCAAGTATCAAGGGAGACCTAAAATAGAAAAGAGACAATTTACCAAACTTGGGGACTCCTATGCAGACATTTTCAAGATGTTAATTGCTCATAATTTGGCACAACCTCAGGATCCTACAAAATTTTGCATACCAGATCCTAAGCCTCATTGGTGGGATGAGAAGGCTTTTTGTGTCTTTCACAATGGAATTGGACATGATATAGAAAATTGTTTTAAACTTAAGCATCTTGTCCAAGATCTTATTGAAAGTGGATGATTACAAGTTGATGGTTTAACCACTAATGAGGATCACAAAGCTTTTAAAGAACCCTTGCCCAAATATGAGAAAGGAGAGAATTCTAATAACAAGAACAGCAAGGTTGCTATCAACTACACCTACACAAATGTTGAAAATGTTATTAATATGCTTGCAATTGTTTATGATAATGTCAACATGATGAGAGGGAAAAAACCTTATGGATATGATGTGGATTCAAATCCTATGCTTGATGAAGGACCCATTGTGGTACTAAGAGGTCCTCACTCACGAAGGATGTCTGAACCCCTCAATGCAATCACTAGGAGTCAGTCTCTAGCTCCCATTATTATTGGAGGTCCTAACTTTAGTAAGTCTAAGCAGCCAGCGTCAAAAGGCATTCTTCCTACAACTGTTGTTGGTATTGAGTTGAATTATAATCTTGTTGACCAATTACAACGTACACCAGTGTGGATTTCAATCTTTGAGCTTTCAGAATTGTCCCCTAAGCACAAGCGTGTCCTTGAGGATTCCTTGCAAGCGGCTAATGTCCCTAATGATATAGATGTAGATCAATTCCAGAATATGGTCAACCACTTGGCTAGCCCTCACTACCTTAAATTCTCAGAAGAAGATGACAAGTCATTAAGCCACCCACACAATTTGGCCCTTCATATAAAGGTTATGATCTACAAGACCCATGTCAGGCGCGTGTTGATAGATGGGGGTGTTGGGCTTAATATTTGTTCTTTGAGCTTATTGAAGGCCTTGGGTTATTCAGAAGAAGTCATTGACACAAGGAAGAAGATAACTATCAAGGCTTATGATGAAGTAGAACGTAGTTCTAAAGGATTGGTCATTCTTCCTATCTGAATTGGTCCTGTAGAGAAAGATATTTTGTTCCAGATTGTTGATGTCAGTCCTTTGGCTTAAAATATTTTGTTAGGTAGACCATGGATACATGAGATGCAAGTGGTCCCATCTACTTATCATCAGTGTGTAAAGTTCCCTTACAATGGAATAGAAGTCTGCATACCTAGGGACAGCACACTGTCAGTCAACACAATTTTAGCAGGGTCTCACATTCCTTTGAATAGGGAGGCTAACACTTTTGATATTGCATTTGAACAATGCAAGAATAAATTCAAGACCATAGATCTTCGTATGGGGGATTACAAATTGGATTCATTTACAAAATTTCCAATTTCCCCTAGGTCTTATGGCAAACCTTCTCAAGAAATGAAGCCCTCATCTTCGGCCATGACATTGTTCGATAAGTTTGTGGAGTCCTTAGTTCTGATTCAAGAAGAAAAAGAAGAGGTTGTCATTAGGGACTGGAGTTACTGAGAAGATAAATACCTACATAATGAGAATTTTGCACCTTCCCCTAGAGCTTATGGGAGAGGGTATACATTGGTCAAGAATATGGGTTATCCAAGACATGGTCCCCTTAGTCACAGATTGGATGCCAGGGATGAACCTTTGGATCATGCACTTTTTGCATGAAGGGATAAATCAACAAAGGGTTTAGGTTTTGAAAATATGAAACAAAAAAATGTCCCTGTCTCAGCTACGATGGACAATGACAATGACTTAGACTACACACCTAATCTCTCTAATCAACAAGACATGTTTGATGATTGGGTGCCTTCAACAAATCTCCTTTGGGGAGATTCAAAAGATTTGACAACTGATAGTATGAATACTAGATTGACAATGGAAAGTGTTGTTATCCTAGCTACGATAGATAGTAACAATGCTAGTGTTAGAAAAGGGGAAACTCTTCCCAATCTTGAGACTTCTACATCACAAGGCCCAAATAATGATTCAGAAATAGACTCACATGAGTTTGAATGGGACTCACTTTTAGATGCAACAGTTGATTTGGACATGGATGTTGTCCATACTTATAGTATTCAACCTGATGTGACCAACGAGCTTAGTGTAGGACTAGAGGATTGTACTCCTTGAATTGCCTTAGTGGATGACATTTCATTTGGTAGGACAAATCCTGACTCGGGTATCTTAGGAGGGGGCTTGATGAATCCTAATTGTATGGTCACCAAAGATAACACCTTCCACATAAATAATGTTGAACCAGTCATTGACTTACCCCTTGTTCACTACGACCTAATTGACTGGTCTTAGCGACATCAAGAGCCTAAACTCCTCACTTTTTAGAATGACTACAAAATTACCTGCTATCTGAATGCTCTTGAACCTATAGTCTCTTCCACCAGTGAACCAACAACAAGTATGACAGAGCTTGATATTAAGTACCTCAATCTAAAAATAAAAGAAAAAGAAAAAAAGAAAAATAGGTCTGATGCCGAAAACCACTTTGTGGCGGTGTCAGAACCAAAAATAGTAAAAAGAAAAGACGTATCCGAGGGTGAAAACCTCTTTGAGGCACCTAAGGATGGGGTACTTAATAACTTTCCAAGTTACTTCCAAGACAGGTCATCAATTCTTATTGAGCCTACGCAACCAGTGAATGTGAATATAGAAGAGGCTCCCCAAATAGTGCACCTAGCTCAGTCTCTATCAGCCGAAGAAAAAGAAGCATATACAAAGTTTTTGCAAAAGAAGAAAATCAACTTTTCTTGGACATATTCAGATATGCCAGGACTTGACACTAATCTTATTATGCATCATCTATCTATAGCTCCAGGAATAAAATCAGTTAAATAAAATTTGAGGAAAATGCATCCTCACATAGCTCTCCTTGTTAGGGCTGAATTAGAAAAACTCAGTGCAGGATTTATTAGAGCTATCGATTATGTTGAGTGGATCTCAAACATTGTTCCAGTTTCAAAGCATGATGGATCCATTCATGTATGCATAGAATTTAGAGACCTTAACAAAGCATGCCCAAAGGATGACTTTCCACTCCCAAACATAGACATGATAGTGGATATGACGGCAGGTTATGAGATAACTTCCTTAATGGATGGGTGTTTCGGATATAACCAGATAAAAATAGCTCCCAAAGATCAAGAGAAAATAGCTTTCACATGTGCATGGGGAACCTATTGTTGGAATGTCATGTCGTTTGGCCTAAAGAATGCAGGAGAAACATACCAATGAGCTATGACCACAATTTTTCATGATATGATGCATAAGAACATGGAAGATTATGTGGATGATACCTTGGCTAAATCTAGGAAATGGGATACACACCTCGATGATTTGGAAGTGATTCTAGATCACATGGAACAATTTCAACTTAGATTGAATCCGAAAAAGTGTGCATTTGGAGTTACCTTAGGTAAACTTCTAGGATTCATAATTTCAGCAAAAGGAATAGAGGTTGATCCTCAAAAGGTCCAAGCTATCTTAGATATGCCACCTCCAAAGAACATAAGTCAAATGAGAAGTCTTCAAGGATGACTCCAATCTATACAGAGGTTTATTTCACAACTTGTAGATAGAGCACAACCTTTCAATAAAACATTGCATAAGGGAGTCACATGCATGTGGAATGAGGATTGCCAAAAGAGCCTTGATCAAATAAAACATTATTTGGCTAATCCTCCAATCTTGATGCATCCTATTCCAGGGAAACCATTGATCTTGTACATTTTAGCAACTGAGTCTTCCTTGGGGGCATTGTTGGCTCAATTAGATGACACTGGGAAAGAAAGGGCCATATACTATATCAGTCGTACTCTAGTATCTTATGAGATCAATTATAATAACATTGAGAAGTCTTGTCTTGTAGTAGTGTTTGCTTCCCAAAAGTTGTGACACTATATGCTTGCTCATACTATACATTTGGTTGCAAAAATTGATCCTCTTAAGTACTTTCTTAGTAAGGCTGCCCTCACAGGTAGACTTGCTAAGTGGATGATGGTTTTATCTGAGTTTGATATAGAGTACATTGAAAGAAAGGCCATAAAAGGAAAAACTATTGCTGACCAGTTAGCTGATTTTTCAGTTAGGGATAATATGCCTATTTAGGTAGAGTTCCCAGATGAACATATACTACATATCATAGCTCACACCTAGAAAATGTTCTTTGATGGCTCTAATATGCAAAATGGGTCAGGTGCAGGAATATTGTTTGTTTCTCCACATGGATACACTATACCAAAGTCATACAAACTACTTTTTCCATGTACAAACAATATCACAGAATATGAAGCATTAACTAATGGTTTGAAGATGGCTATAGAATGGAATATAACTAAGTTCAATGTTTTCAGGGATTCACAATTGATAATAAATTAGGTCAATGCAGAGTATCAAACCAAAGATGACAAGTTGATACCATATAAGAAGATGGTTGATTCTTTGAGACGCTACTTCACTTTTGTGACATTCCAATAGATCCCTAGAGTAGAAAACAAAGCTGTAGATGTTATGGCCACATTAGCTTCACTCCTTCAGTTGGAACAACATGAATCAAGATTTGAATTCCTGGTGGAAGAGCTACACCATCCCATATTTGACTCATCTAAAAGTCATGTCATTTGTACCCTTGTCACACATGAGTCTTCCTGCTATGGTGCTATTTATTCATATCTATGTGATGGCATCATCCCTGACACTTTCAACCATTCTGAATGCTGAAACCTCATCCATAATGCCTCTCACCACACCCTTATCTCTGGTGATTTATATAGGAGGGGTTTAGATGGGACACTTCTTAGGTGCTTGGAAAAGGAGGAATCCAACCAAGCGTTAGTAGACATTCATGAGGGAATTTGTGGTGGACACTCTAATGGTCTTTCCATGGCCCAAAGGTTGCTTAGGGTGGGGTATTACTAGCCCACAATGCAAACTGATGTAGTAGATTTCTCTAAATCTTGTGAGAAATGTCAAAAACATGGAAACCTGATTCACGCTCTGGGGAGGGAGCTAATTCCTTCTATTTCTCATTGGCCATTTTAGCACTGGGCCTTTGACCTTGTTGGGAAAATTCACCCCAACTCATCAGGTGGACATAAGTTTATCATCACAACTACTGATTATTTCACAAAATGGGTAGAGGCAGTCCCTCTTTCTGTTGCCTTGGGCAAAATAGTTTCACTCTTTATCCTGAATCATATTATTTGCTGATTTGGAATGCCTTCTGAGACTATTACTGATAATGGAGGACAATTCAAGAACAAGGACCTAAAGCATTTATGCAAAAATTTTAAAATCAAACAACATTGGTCCTCTATCTATTTTCCATAAGGAAATGGATAGGCAGAAGCCTCTAATAAAACCATTCTTAAAATCCTTCATAGAACAATACACAAGAATGGTAGAGATTGGCACTTACAAATCAATCTAGCACTATGGGCTTATAGAACTAGCATTCGTACACCTACAGGAGCTACTCCTTTTGCTCTTACCTATGGTGCTAAAGCGGTGTTGCCTTTAGAAGTAGAGATACCTTCACTTAGAGTCTCACTAAAAGGTTTAATTACAGATGAGGATTACCGAGCCATGAGGTTACAAGAACTAGAACTTCTAGATGAGAAGCGTAAGGCTTCCTTTGATCACATGAGAGTATACAAGAAGCATATGTCCAAAGCATTCAACAAGAAGGTTCGCCCTAGGGAATTTTAGATAGGTGATCTTGTTTTGAGAGAGAACCCTAAGAATCAACAAAACAGAGCACAAAAGGGCAAGTTTGAACCCAATTGGCTTGGACCATACATTATCATAGCGGCTTTTGGTACAGGTGCATATTTACTATCAGATGAAGATGGAGAATAGCTCCCTGAGCCCATCAACATTGTGCACCTCAAGAAGTTCTATCATTGATGCCTATTCTATCTGGGGGCATCCTTTGTACATATTTTATTGATCCTAAAAAATACCAAAAAAATTCATATATGATGCTGAAAAAAATCCTAAAAAGCATAAAAAGTCCTAAAAAAATACAAAAAAATAAAAAAATGCAAAATTTCAAAAAAATAGAAAAAGTGCCTTGGTGAAAACTTGGAAACAGGCACCTTGGTAGCAAAAATACAAAAAAATGAAAAAAGAAAAAGAAAATTGCAATAAAAATCCAAGTAGTGAAAATCTGGAAATAGGCGCTACTTGAGGCCTTTGCACCCTTGTCTCTTAGCATGCATCCTCGACATTGAACCTTTCTCCATCATGCCTTGACCTTATTTGACTTGGTCTAGAATTGGTCTTTGTCTTTGTCTAGGGGGCATACCTGTTAGCATAGGTCCTTTAGGTGTGTTTGTCTCTTGGGGCATTTCACAACAAGTGTTTTTTTTTCAACACCACCCCAAACAGTGTTTTTCAACACTACCCTTGTGTCGAGTGTTCCTTAACACTTATCAAATGTCTTTCCCAATACTCTAAGTATGATGCAATATTTCTCATTAACAGATGTGATGATCAAATTTTGACTCTATGACCAACACACACGCACTTAAAGAATCAACTTGCTTGAGATATGTTGACTTTATTTTTCTTTGTGTGTTGTTTATGAGGATTTCTTTGATGAGTGCTCTCTCCCTGAGAAGTTTTTGATGATGTATAGCTAGAAGACTGAGGGTATGAGAACATGTTTTATTTCTTTATCTGCTTGTGGGTATATTTTGTTGGTCCTAATTGTCATGAGCATTTTATGCTGGTCTTACTTGACACTATGGATTGACAAGGTATTATCCTTGACTGTTGTGCGAGTGTGTGCTTCTAGTTATCCTAACTTTCATGTGTCTTGATACAAGCATAATCTTGCCATATCAAACTTAGGTAATCTCACTGCATTAGTCATCTTGACCTCCATGTCTTTGATGCCTAAGTGGGATTTCCACATTTCTATCTGATAAAGATCATATTCATATCCACATAGTTATGCTGGTGTGCATTGTATGATCTTACGATGCTACCAATAACACTCGATGATGATAATTAGATGTCTATAAGCATTGTGACCTTGCAAGTCAACAACCTTTTCATAGTAGCTTGCATTTTTAGGTTCATATTAGTCTAGTTTTGCATCCTGCATATGGAGAGAGCGCTCCTTTTCATCATTTACGGACTACTCGGTCAACTGTGCTCATCTTTCCTTCTTCTTGATCACATCTTCCACTCCTTATCTTTTTCATCTCGAACCTACTCCTATCATCAAAAGGGGTTAATCATATCATCATGTCTATCTTTCAAAAAATGTCATTTTCAGAAACATGAGTCTATATCATATATATGAGAATCAAACATACATCTATGAGAAATAACATACATAAGCACATACATAAACATTTTGAGCGAAGTAAGACAAGACAATACATATGAAAACTGATACACATCCAAGTGAGACAATCAAATATGATACATCAAAAATCTAGTATATCTCATATATAAAAGCAAAGTCATGGTACAATGTCGTCACTAATATAAACCATACAAATGAGATCCCAACTAGATCAAAAGTCTCAATAGCATCATCTAAAATAAATCTAAACCTAAGCCCTAACCCTAGGTCTGACTCTCCCCATCACGTGGTGGTGGTGGAGGTGGTGCTGCTGCCCTGTCTGGCACCATGTCTGATGCCCCTACCCTCTAAGAGTAGGATGGTGCTCTCTGACCCTCTGGCACTACCTGGAGATAGAGTCTGTGATAATATGCAGCTTTGGCCATCTCCCATTAGATCTCTAGTGTAGCTGCCTGTATGGCCATCTTGCGGTGTGCTATCTCTGCCTTGAGATCTCTCATCTGTTGATCTGTCTTTGATCTCAGATCTACTAGATGCTACTCATGTACTACTATAGTGACCCTTAGCTACTAAATCTTTGCCTCAAGAGTCTAAATGTGGGCTCTCAAATCATCCCTTGTAGCTGGATCCACTTGTCCTTGTACCTACTCTTGAGAAGGTCTTTGTACCTCTTCACTCCCCAAGCCCTAACCTCATGGCCATTTCTGGCCACCAGCTCTAGATCCCTCTCCCACCTCTCTAACCTGGCCTCCTCCTCTGCCCTCATCATCTCCTCTATCTCCTCCTCCTGGGGCAACCTATGTTGCATCTAGTACAATAAATCAAGGGAATGGTACCCTCTGTCACTCTACCCTGTATGTTGCATCAACTCCTACATCGGTCATGTCTGGGAGATACTCCCAGGGCTCCCTCCTGATCCCAGCTATCTCCTTGATAGCCTGCTGATAGTCTAACATGGGTGGCCACCCATGTCCCTCCTCATCTCTAGCCCTCACATATGTAGTGGTCTCTGTAGAGACTCGCTACTACCTCCCAAACTATCACCATACCCGTGTGATACAGAACAACTCAACAATATCTAAGTGTTGGCCTACCAGTGATCAGGTACATAGCATGTAGCTCAGCTCATCCTCTGCATCACCCCATGCCTCAACATCTCTGTATGGCCTCCATGTGAATGAGGTCATCTCATCCAAGATCCACCTGTAATGTGTCACATCCCCTGTATGGGCATGTGATATGAAACCTGCATATCTATATATATATGGGTATCTCCTCTATCTTGGCTGAACCCTAGGGTGCATCATAGCAATGTGCTCCCATGCCCACACCTATGCCAGGATGGCCCCACATGCCCATGTCTGACCATCCTTGTAGATGACCTCATGCAGCTCATGATACATCTCTGCTAGTATGGTAGGACCCCATGCCATATGTCACGGTCTCCCTACCAAGTCCACCAGTAACCTACCCCATCCGAGAGGAAATCCCTTCTGACTACAGTTAGTCATCATGATCTATGAAATGAATGATGCCACAATGCATGGCACTGGGAAGTCTCTACCAAAATCATTTATCAGCCTCTCCCAGTTGACATGCCTATCCAAAATGGTCACATCCTGGAACATCTCCTGTATCAATCATCACCCCTCGGTGGCATCCTAATCATAATACACCTGTGCCAACACACAAATCATGTTAGTTTTCATCACATGAAAACTTTACACTTACACAATTACATCTCAAAACATGATTTTACTTACAAGCTTGCCATGGCATAGTACCCGTAGGATCCTGTAGACATCCTCTAATGTGATGGATGCCTCTCCTATCGGCAAGTGAAATGTGTTGTGCTCACTATGCCATCACTCTACCAAGGCCATCAGTAGCCCATGATTAGCTCTAATGTAGGGGAACCTCAGTAGGTACCAAAATTCCATCGCTCTGATGTCATCCTCACCTAGATCATCTAGGTTCTGGACACATCTCAATCCCACCACCTTCGGTGCTCTGATGATCAACACCGGAAAGACCTCCTACAAATCATTCAACCAAGCCATATGTCAGTACATACTATGATGAAAATCAATACAAGAAACTTAAAGCACAACTATTGTCTAGACCCATGTCTTACTTTGCTCAAAATGATCCAAATTTTAAGTTTTACAGAGAAGTATCATGCGATACTTCTCTCTATACCAATGTGATACACCTTTGGCCATGTGATATTTTGCCTGGTATCATGCGATATTTTGCCAGATATCATGCGATACTAGTGTCTATATACACGCGATACTTTAGGGACCCACAAAGTATCACACGATGTTTTTTCCAAAAGGGTGCGATGCTTCTAAAGTATCGCGCAATAGTTTGCCTAAAACTAAAAATTTGAAAATTTAAAAATTTCAAAACATGCTAAATTTGCATTAAATGCTATGAATGACTCAAACAATGGTTAGTTTTCGGATACATATCGGGGCACCATAATGTGGAGGTCGGTTGTGCAACTGAGAGCGCTCAAATCAGTGTCTATGGATGGGAACTCCTACTGGTTGAGCCATCGCTATCTCTCAGAGCTCTCGATTCCCAAATATTTAAAATTCAAATGATTTTGAAAATGACATTTTTACCCCTTATATAGCATTTTGACTTTTTGACCAATTTTCAAAACACCTCAGAATTGCATGAAAATTGCACCCCTAGCTAATTTTGATGTCCTGGATCCATTTTCGGACTCAAAATAGAAATTTGAGGTCATCTTGATAGTCAAAATTGCATTTCAAATCTTCTCCCTCTTCTACATAGTTGACTGACTTTTTGAGGGATAATCCAATTTTCGATGGACTTTCTTCCTTTCCATGTCTCTCCATTTTCTAGTCTTCCATTCACTCTATTTCTAGTCTTCTATTTCTATTCATCTCCTTCCTCACTAGGGCATGTTTTCATGACCTAATGGTTATCCTGTTATCATTTCATTTCGATTTGATCATTTTTTTATCAATTCATTGTTCTCCTCTATCTAATTTCGATTTTGATTCTAAGGGGACAGTAGCTATGGGATTCTCATCCCTGATTCTCTTGATTTTTTTGATTCGGACATCTTTTGTGAGCTTTTGCTCAAATTTGAGATTCTTATCTCTTACTTTGAATGTGATCCCGAATCGACCTCATGTTCAAAGGCCTTTGTTTATGTTTGTCCGGGTGTGATCCCAAATAGACCTCACATCTAAGTTGTTTTGTGATCCCAGATCGATCTCACATTTCAACTTCATTCTTTGACTACATGTGTTCCCAAATCGATCACACATTAGTCAAAGAGGGGAAAATGTATGCACCCAAAAATGGTCACCTAGACTTTGGGCCCCATTTATTTGATTTATCAATGCTGAATCAGTTTTATCAATAATCAATATTTTCAACATTATCAATTTCTTGATCAAATCTTAATTTCGATCATATATTGGATTTTTATCCTATGGGCTAACCATTTTATCCTAAAGTCTTTATTTATTCAAAAGGAATATTTCCTCTCCTTTTATTAAATAAAAAGCCCCACCTTTTCCTCTTATCCTAAGTTGCACAAATAAAGCATTATTTTTATTTATAAAAAGATAAAAACACTTCTTTTGTCTCATATGGACACAAAAGTCAACCCTTATTTTTCTATTGGAAGATACTTGTGCACATGGATTGCTCCTCTTTCAAGCTCCACCGTTGATTAAGTTTTTTTGCCTCTTAATCTCAATGGTCCATTTCACCTCATTTCTTATAAAAGGAGATCTCTCTCCTTCATTTGCATATCCATCTCCTTTATGCTAATGTTATGCTAGAGGTTTTCTAGGTGTATTTGGAGCTTTTGGAGATCATTGCTACATCAAGCTTTTCTTGGATTTTCTCATTGCTTCATAGTTTAGACTTCATTTCTTGCATTATCATAGCATCCATAGCTTCATTGCATAGCTTATTTTCTCTTATGCAATAGATAACTTCACATAGCTTAATTAGGAAGGTTGTAATCCTTTGTATTTCCTTTCAATAGCTTAATTTGTACTTTCATTTCCATAGAATAGTTTGCATTCTCATTTAGATTTGCATTGCATTGCATACTTTGATTTCATTGAAGATGTTGGTACTCTTTCCCTTGTCTTCATTGTGAATCTCTCATTGTATGGTTGACTAGAAAGGTCACTAGTTTCATAGCTCTAGCTGAGAGCAAATCTATCAAGTTCCTTGCAACTCCATGCCTAGAGAGCTATGAGTCACTTTGTGAGGCCTCATTGTTGAGCAACCTTGCATGTAAGGATTTATAGAAGTGTGGTCACTTTTGATCCATACAAGACAACTTCTATCTAGTAGCCATGGGAGTACTTACTAGCCTTGAGTCTTCCATACCAAAGGTTTTCAGTATCTCATGAACATATTTAGACTGGGTGATGAAAATTCCTTTCTCCATCTGATATACTTGCAAACCAACAAAAAATTTGATCTCCCCAAACATACTTATTTCAAATTCAGATTTCATTTCATTAGAGAATTTCTTACACAAGGCATCTTGTCCACCAAATATAATATCATCTACAAAGATTTTGGCTAACAGGATTCCTTTACCTTCTTCATCTTTCATGTACAGATTGCTTGTGTCATTTGTCCTTGAGAATCCAATCTATATTAGGTAGTTGTGCAATCTCTCATACCATGCTTTAGGAGCTTGCTTTAATCCATATAGTGCTTTATTCAATTTACAAACCATGTGTCTTCTATTTGGATCAACAAATCCTTCTGGCTATTCAATATATACTTCTTCTTCCAATATACCATTTGAAAATGCAAACTTGACATCCATTTGGTATACCTTGAAATTTTTATAGGAAGCATATGCAAGCAGAGTTCTGACTCCTTCCAATCTTGCTACAGGGGAAAATGTTTCCCCATAATCTATTCCTTCTTCTTGTGCGTAGCCTTTGCATACTAGCCTAGCCTTGTTTCTTGTGATTTGACCATGTTCATTCAGCTTATTATGAAATACCCACTTTGTCCCAATGACATTCTTATCTTCTGGTCTCGACACTAGAGTCTAGGTATCATTCTTTTCTATCTGGTCAATCTCTTCATTCATTGCTTCTATCCAGTCTTCATTTTCTAATGCTTCCTTTGTTGTCTTAGGCTCGTATTCACATAGTAAACATGTTGGATCTCTTACCTTGCTTGTTGTCTGAATTCTGGTATCTTTATCTCCAATAATCTATTCAAGCTTATGATGTCTCCTTACATATTGTGCTAGAACAGGTTTTTCTCTTCTTTCATTAGGCTCATCAAGTTCTCCAACAAGATTGTCAAATTCAGCTTCTGAATGCTTGGCAACCTCTTCTTGATACTCGGTAGCTTCTTCCTATCACTCGGCACATTCTTCTTCTCTCTCAACATTTTTATTCTAATGCTTGACATTGCTTACCCGAGACTCAGCATCAGGTGCAAGTCTGTCACTTGCCTCTTCTTCCTCTATATACACAAAAGATCTATAATCTTTTGGTACTCTGTTACTGTCAACTTCATTTTTCTCTACATACTCATCAACTTTGACATTTACACTTTCCACAATTTTATTAGTGTTAGAATTCAAACACTTATAAGCTTTACTTTTTGTGGAATAGCCTAGGAATATACCCTCATCACTTTTAGCATCAAAATTTCCATTCCTACTATCTTTCAATATGTAGCACTTACTTCCAAAGATTCTAAAGTACTTTACATTCAGTGCATACCCATGCCATAATTCATAAGGTGTCAAATTTGTACCTTTTTTTATATGTACTCGGTTAAGAGTATAAACAACTATATTTACATCTTCTTTCCAATATGTCTGTGCAACATTCTTTTCAATCATTAATGTTTGTGCATAGTCCAAGATAGATATGTTTCTTCTCTCTGCTATATCATTATGTGGAGGAGTTCTAGGTGCAGACATCTATCTTTTGATCCCTCTATCATTGCAAAATAGATTGAACTCGTTTGGTGTAAATTCTCCACCTCGGTCAGATATCAGACACTTCAGGTTCTTACCTGTCTCTTTTTCAACCTTAGCCACATACCACTTAAAAATTTGAAAAGCATCAAATTTTTCCTTCAAGAACATTGCATGCATCATTTTGGTATAATCATAAACAAACATGATAAAATATCTAGCACCATAATAGCTTTGTACAACCATCGGTCCACAAAGGTCAGTATGAACCAAATCTAAGATATTCTCAGAAGTAAAGGTTTTTCTCTTGAAACTATACTTATTCATCTTACCCAACTGACATTCTTTGCACATTACATTCTCAAGTTTCTTCAATCTAGGTAGACCTCTCACTTTCATTTTCTTTCTAATTTCTACCAGATTTGACATAGCCGCTTATGCCATAACCAAATATCATCAAGTTGTGCAATCATACATGTTTCTTCAAATAGGTCTAGATAGAACAAATTACCTCTTGTCTGTTCTCCACTTCCAATCAGTTCACCTGTGGCATCAAATATTTTGGCCTTCCTGTGATGAAATTCCACTTCGTAGTTAGTGCTATTAAGTTTTGCAAAACTCAGTAGATTATAATTAAGACCCTCAATCCAATAAGAATTTTCACAAGAGATCTTATTAGTCAGCTTAATCAATCCTTTTCCTCTAACAAGACATGGTGCATCATTTCCAAACTTTACACTCCTACCTTTATAATGGTTTAAGGTAGCAAACTTACTCTTATCTCCAGTCATATGATGTGAACAACCACTGTCAATAATCCATTTATCATTTTTGTTCACATAAGATATTAATGTAGTTTTCTCATCCTCATCAAATTCATCTTTCATTACAACATAGACAACTTCAATTTCAAAATCATCACTATCAGTGTCAGTCTCTTCTTCAGCAATGTAGCAGGATTTCTTACCTTTCCCTTTGTAGTCTTTGTGTCTTCGGTAACCTCTATCTTCTCTTTTGTCTTTATGCTTGATGTCTCTTTCTTCATCCTTATTATCTCTATCAGGACATCTAGCAGCTATATGACCAACTTTATTACATGAAAAATATATAATAGGGAGTTTACCTTTGTACCTTTCTTTTCCCCTTTTCATTCTTCTAGCCATAAGAGCTTCTAGATCCTCAAGTTCTTCATCAGATGTGCCACTGTCACTATCACTTTCACTGATGCATCTTTCTTTTTCCTTCTTTGACTTATTCAAAACCATCTGTGACTTAAAAGTAGATTCAATACCACCAACAGTGAAGTTATCATAGTTTGAAAGTTCAAAAGTAGTAAGCTTGCCGACCAAACTTTCTAAAGTAAGGGCATTAGGAGAGTTACATCTAGATTCCTAGATTGTAGAAATTTTGATTGCATAGATAGGATGCAGAGTTCTCAATACTTTTCCTATTATAGTTTCATCCTGAATAGTTCTATTTGCTCCTCTAATAGCATTTACAACTTTTTTTATTCTACCACAATATTGTGCAATATTCTCACCTTCTTGCATTCTCATTTCATCAAATTTACCTCTTAGGCTCTCGAATTTTGCTCTCAACACATTCACATCACCACCATAAATTCTTGCAAGGGTGTCCCACATTTTCTTTACAGTACTGCAGTCTTTAATGTCTTCAAATTCTAGATAACTTAGGGCAGATGCAATCTCCAACATTGCTTGGTTGTGCTCTTGTTTAGCTTTCATTTCCTTGGTAGTCAGAGGTGTAGCAGGTGTGACATAGTCATGTTCAATGTAATACTTAGCAGAATCACCAATACCAGCTAGATGCAGCTTCATCAAACTTTGCTATGCTGGAAAGTTTTCCTTATTCAGCTTAGGTACCTCCTTATACATCTTCATCATTTTCTTCAAGTACCTTCAAACTTGTTCTCTGTAAGCACCAACAGCTCTGATACCAATTGTTAATATGATTTAGAACAATAGAGAGGGGGGCTAAATCAAGTGTTCTTAGGTCTAGATGTATAAAATAAACTTTTAAACTCTTCAACAAATTAGATCTAATAACCAACACCTACTCGGTCATTACTGATTGCATAACAGAAACATATAACAGTGCAATCCACTTATCCAATATTATCTAACTTGTAAAACACAAAAATGTTCAAACCAAAATATTCACACAAGTATCAACACTAGGATTTATAGTGGAAACTCAATTCGGGAAAAACCACTTTGTAACATGTTACTATTATGTTCACTCTTCTGAAGTGAGCTCGGTGAAAAACCAACCCTATCAAAGGTTACAAACACACTATCAGGTGTGACCCGGTTAAAGGATTTCAACCACTCTGTTAAAAGTGTTCCTTGTTATAGGACTTACATACACTCCATTAGAATGCAACCTTGTTCAAAGGATTTATACCTATGACTGTTAGGTCAACCTCTGTTAAAAGGATTTTGAATGTTATAATGGTTAGAAAGTAGCATTAATATTGTTCTGAGAAACATACAACTCACTTTGCAAACATCAGATCCAATTCTGTACACATATGCTGGCTTACTGACTATGAACCTTTTCCATCTCCATCACTGATCTTCTCGAAACCCTTCAAGTGATCACAACACTTCTCCTTCAGTCCTTTCTACTTAGACAGTCAATAACACTTCCAACTTTCACTTCTTTCTCTACACACATTCAACCTCTCGCTTAGGTTTCCTTAATACTACCTCTATTAGGTCAATACATCTTTTACCACTTAATCTACTTCGTAGATCTTAGGGTTAGGTCAAATTCATTGAATCCATCCTACATTATGTTCTTCAGCTTATCTTTAAAGAAATATCTCAAATCTCTTAAAGATTTACAATAAAACATTTTACAGTGCCTTAAATGCTTTCATACAATCAATAAATAAAGTCAACATGTTTTACATAATTCAATAATTCAACGATGTCGGCTGGAAATTTGAATTCTTCAATAAATGCAAAATACTGACACTCGGTCAATACTGTGTCCAACTTCTCAGTCTTCTTTGGAAAGCTCGGTCACCACATAAACTATTTCCTCAGCTAACACTATCTTCCTCGGCAATTAACTGGATTTCAATCAACACTGATTTTACTTGTCATTCACTAGCTTGGTCGACACAAACAACACTCAGCTTAAACTAGATTTCTTCACTTATGCTCGGTTAAGCCTACCAGTTTAGTCTTCATTCTTACTTAATTAAACAATGCATTGTCTTATCATTGTGCCACATAATCAAGTACTCATTTAAGTATCAAGATAACTCAACCTTTCCTTAGGTGTTGTTGTTACCAACCTTGCCTAGCCCCTTAGCAACACTCAAATAGATATAGTACTTTCTTAAATAGCAATAGTCTTACCAATTAAGGTTTGACATCAATGACAATACAACAATTGCTTCAATTGCAGTTTACAACACAACTTTGATGTTCATTACATTAAGAGTAAGGAGAATGTGGTTGCAGATGCTTTGAGTAGGAGATGTCATGAGCTTCCATCTATGTCTTCTAGCACAGATTTGAGAGGACATATTTTGTAGCACTTGCCTGAGGATGGGTTCTATTCTGAGCTTTGTGAAATGGTTCAATAGCAGAGACCCCTTGAGGGGAAGTTCTCAGGATATACCCTAGAGTCTGATGGTCTTCTTTGTCATAGAGGACGTATTTATGTACCTTCTTCCAGTGGGTTGCATGACTTCATTGTTATTAAGGCTCATAGAACTCCTTATACAGTGCACCCAAGAGTCAAGAAGTTACATGCAGATTTGAGGCAGCTCTTCCATTGGCCAAGTATGAGATTGTACATTGCAGAGATCATGGCTATATGCTTGGAGTGTTAGAGAGTTAAGGTAGAGCACCACCATCTAGGTGGGCTTCTTTAGCCGCATGAGGTACCTAAGTGGAAGTGGGATATTATATCCATGGACTTTGTTTTTTGTCTTCCTATGTCATCTCATCACCACGATGCCATTATGGTGATAGTGGATAGGTTGACTAAGGTAGCCCACTTCTCACCTATTCATACTACCTTCATAGCACCGGTAGTGGCATAGGTATTCTTGTGAGATATCATCAGACTTCATGGCATTCCTAGTAAGATTATATCTAATAGATATTCTCTTTTCACATCATCCTTTTGGAGAGAGTTATAGTTAGCAATGGGCACCATGCTCAATTTCAACACAACTTATCACCCTAAGACAAATGGTTAGATTGAGAGGGTAAATCAGGTGTTGGAGGATATGCTTCGTATGTATGTGATGCATCACTAGACTAGATGAGAGAAGTGCTTTCACTTGGTGGATTTTGCCTATAATAATGGGCATCATTCATCTTTGGGTATGCCACCTTATCAGGCCTTGTATGGTAGACCTTGCAGGACACCTTTGAGTTGGGATAGGATTGCGGATAGAGTAGTTGTGGGACCACAATTATTCAAAGAGATGGAGCAGTAGGTAGACTTGATTAGGCAACGTCTTAGAGAGGTTCAAGATAGATAGAAGAAGTATGTGGATGCAAAAGAGGACTGATCATATCTATATGGTTTGAGACAAAGTCTTCTTGAGAGTGCGACCACATAAGAGCCCAATCCACTTTGGAAAGGATTCTAACCTCGCACCTCATTTTGTTGGACCTTTTGAGATCTTAGAGAGGATAGGCCCATTTACATATCGACTAGCTCTACCACCTATCCTATCGCGTATCCATGATGTCTTTCATATTTCTATTTTGAGGAAGTATATCTATGATGAGTCTCACATTATTGATTGGGATCCTTTAAAGGTGGAGTCGAATGAGCAGCTAGCATTGGAGCCCATACATATTTTGGCTTATAGGACATTGGCCCTTTGAGGCCAAGAGTTGGACCGGGTTAGGGTCCAGTGGGATTGCTAGGATGAGATTATGACATCATGGGAGGATGCAGCACATATGAGAGCATGGTATCCCCATCCTTTTGATGAACTCCAGGAGGAAGTTCATGCCTAGGGGGGAGGATGTGAGGTCTCACCCTGTGCCATTGTTTCATAGTAGTTTATTTTCCATCTTATGACTCATTTTGGTACTTTATTTTATCATGTTAGACTATTTGGATAGAGACATTATACTTTGACACTATGTGATGACCCATGATTATGTGATGATCATTTAGGACTTTACTTCCTTGCTTGATTATTAGGTCCTGATTATAGTTTTTAATGAATCTTTGATTTGAACATGAAACTTTAATTTTACATTTATGTTAGGAAAATTTATGAGAAATGGTCATGATTAATATATTAGGTGAATTATCATTGTATTCTTGATTTAATATGCTTTGAAATTTAGAAATGTAATGTTGGAATTAATGTGAATTATCATGAGATGCAATTGGAAATTTATGATGATAGGAATGTGATTATTGAGATATATTCTACTTACATATATTGACATTTGATGAGCTACTGATATTTTGTCAAGTGTGCACGTAAGACCATGGTTTATATCAGGGAAAATTAAAGATGGATACTTTTAAACATCTTGTTAAGCCAAGGTTATCCCCAAGGGGAGAAATTAACCTCGTTGTAATGTTTATTGTTGTAAACGTGATGCATGGTTGTATTATTGGAATATGTTATTTTTTTTTAATGTATATCCACTTGGCATGCCATGTGCATCATGATGTGTTGTATTTTATTTGTGGTGTCAATTGACACATGCATTGTGAGTTGGCATGGCCAAGTGCATTATGTTTGAGTGGTCTTCTATTTTTGGAGTCTTGAGTGGGAATCTTATTCATTTTCGTGAGTTCTCTTTAGGTGGACTTTTGAGAGGCATTAAGTGACCCTATAGGTTAGAGGAGGTTAAAAATAGACTACCCCATAGGTGTGCCATGGGTTGGGGGTCAAATTTTGACCAATGAGTTGTTTTTTGGCTATTTTTGCCCCTCCAAAAGATACCATTTTGAAATGTGGCGAATTTGGAGATGGATGCCAAGTCCTCTCCTCATTTTGAATTTTGAATTTTCCCTCTTGTTGAGGGAAGTAGGGTTTTTCCTTTTAAGGAGTTGGAGGGAAAAATGGTAGGGTGATTGCCCACTCTCCAATTATGGAGACTTGTGAGATTGTAGCAAGTTTTTGGTTTTGTCTTAGCAAGGAAGGAGGCTTGTAGGTAGGAAGCTCTTCTCAACCCACTTAGCCTTAGCTTGGATTGAGGTTGGTGATCTTGATGGCTCGTGTTTCCTTGTTGTATTGTGAAGATTTTACTTTCTTATGTTTGTGTAATTTCGAAGCTTCATATGTATTTTTATGGCTTCTTAGTCAATGTATACATGCTGGTTTTTATTTCTTAGTGTTGCATTTTATTTTTTGGGTGTGCAAGGCCAAACTCACCCTTAGAAGGGAAGAGAGCCTTAATGGGTGAAGGGCTAGAGTTGGGATTACCCATCTAGTGTAGATTCCTTCCTCAACGAGGAAGGGGATGGGGCATGGATGTATGGGCATTCATGTTTCCATTCTTGTGAATTTTATTTGGGGGTCATAAGGGTGTTGATTCTTGTGAGGAATTGTGATGGGTTGATGGTTTTTTTCTTTGGCCTTGTGAAGGCATTATGTGCATATTATTGGCCTTTTTGAAGGCACGCTATTTCTTTGTAAGATAGTTTCTCTTAATTGGGTAGATTCCACCTTCACCTCTTTTATGGGTCCAAGGTGACCCATTATGTGATTAACCATGGGAAGGGACTTTTGTGTTCTTGTGTACTTGTTGGTTTAAGTAAATTTTTTTTGGTGTGTGTGTGAATCCCTATCCATCTTTGTCTCCGCTAGCTTGGGCATGGCCATGTAATGGCCTAGGTTAGGAGGTGAGCCTCCATGGTCTATTGGTTTTTTTTTGCAGATTCCTAAGGGCAAGGCTTGCTGGTTTCAATGGAGTATTTGGGAATGTTTGACAAGTTCCTATTTGTATTCCATGTTGTTTGGCTAAATTTTCCTCATGTAAAAGTTGGGATTCAAGGCCATGCAAACGCCTAGTATGTAATATGTTGTGATAATTTTATTATTCCTTTCTCTCTTCTATCATCTCTTGTATTGAAATAAGAAAAGATTAGGATCTTGCTATCTTTATGCTTTATTGAAATATATATATATATATATATATATATATATATATATATATATATATATATATATATATATATATATATATATATATATATATATATATATATATATATATATATATATATATATAGTGGATGTTTTTAGTATTTAATTCTATGTAAGGAATGAAAGAATAGTACATTATTTCAAGAAAAAATGAAATCTTGTTTGTACTTCATTTTATGGTCAAAGTTTGTAAATGTGAACTTGCATATAAAAGAATAGAGGACTCTCTTAATATGTGTAAGAATTCAAAAAGGAAATTACATGCCTTTATGTACAAAAGTTTTGAAGAATGTTTTATTATGCTACTTAGCAAGAAATAAAAGTTTCTATTTTTCTATGTGAAGCAAAATAATTCTTATCTAGCATGAATATACACATAGTGTATATATATCCCGTACATAAAGAAAAGGAAATTTAGTAGTCATGCTTCTGACTTTCTCATATTCCTTATTTGGTGAAATATTTCCATGTATATACATATATATTTATATAATTATATTATCATATTCTTAATGTAATTATATAATTATATAAATATAAGGACAAGGTTTTCTCTTGTTACTTGTAATCCTTGTGTAAAAAATAATAATAATATGCTTAGTATACTTAGTACATGTTTATATTATTATATATATCATAATATATATATATAATAATGTTTAATGTAATATCTTATCATTTATACTTTTATTCTCTTTTACCTGCACATATATATAATATAAATATGATTCTTAATATGTATATATATTTGTTAATATGTGTATATTTAATTTTATATATATATATATATATATATATATATATATATATATATATATATATATATATATATATATATATATATATATATATATTAACAAATATAATATATATTGTCAACAAAATTTTACATGCCTTACCTTGCGTTTTACTAAAAACTATTTACAATGAAATGTTTTCAAAACAAAATTCTTCCTTGAAATTTTCTTATCTCGTGTTGTCCTTTGTTTTCAGGCTGAAACCCTAGCGCAGATGGTAAGCTCTATACCTCTGCCACCCATCAACAGGAGCGAAGGCTAGACCCCTCCCATCATCCCCTATGAAGGAGGATGGCTAACAAGGAGCCCCCCACCACATTAGTGGTTGTGGGAGAGGCTCAACACCCCACCGCACACAACAGTGATGCGGGAGGAAGGGCCACCACGACAGGGAGCTGTGACTGGTGGCCTTCTTGCGGTAGCTGGCCACTTCGTGTGGTTCAATTGTTTAATATTTTATTTTTAAAATATTCTTTTTTATTATTTTATGTAAAGTACTTAGTTTTGTTTGTAGTGCTCTCCATTATAAGAAAATAGAGAACATATAAATCATTTTAGCATATAAAAAGAATAGAGAAAGAGACCATCATTATAGTTGGATAAAATATACTTAATCTGCAGAATAAATTGATAAGAAATGTAAAGTGTATTTGATGCCCTTAATTTTAAACAAAATAAAGTCAAAATTAAACAATATCCCTATAGAGAAGTTGATTTACCTTCCAATCTGATGATCAACCAGTATTATTTTTAAATCTCTATTGAATAGTAGAGACTTATTTAATGAAAAGCTTAATATTTTACCTTCTTTTGTTGGCATTACATTGGGAAACCTCATTTTCTCCCCTGTGATGTAAGTCTCTCGTATTGTATATACTCAAGTATGTATGGGGGTATATACACACATGTGTATATATACACCCATATATATTTGGGTCTGTACTCTTCCTTGTCTTTTTCTTCCTTTTCTTTTTTCCTAGCCCTTGGCCCAACCTACAAACCCAAAAATAATGAAGTTAGGGTTTGGGGCCATGTTTTATTTGGGTCCAAACCCTTATTTCAGATTAGGGTTAGGGTTGGCCAATGGAGCCTTTTTTTATGTTTTTTTAAGGTGTATTTTGAAATTTCATTATACTCTGAAAAGTCATTGATTATTTAATAATGTTGACTCTTTCTTGTTTCTTTAAAATTTAAATTTCTTTTTATTAATTACTTCTACCTTTTAGATCTCAAGATTCCCTATTATTGGGGATTTGAAATGATTTTTGGACAATGATGTTATTTTAATTTTAATTTCAAAATTATAAATTATGAGGATTAATTTATGGTCATTTCATTTATTTTATTAATTAATTGAGATTTGTGACAATGGATCTTGTATTATTATGTTTTAATATTATTGAACGAAAATTATTGATTTAATTATGGATTAATTGATCTTTATAATTTAATGCCCTATTGTTTCTCTTGAATATTCTTCATTCTTAGAGCTTTCAAGATAGGCCCTCTTGTGAAAGGTATAACCCTTCCTAATGGTGAAGATTTGATTAATGCACAATTTGTTTATGATATTGCTATGTTCCTAGAGCTCTCTCCTAACAAATTTGATAATATCATGCATAGACTATAGTTTTTGTGTCGTGTAGCTAGAGCTAAGGTTTCCTACACAAATCAATTGTTCTCAAGTGGAATGAGAATGCTCCAGATTAGTTATTACATAAAGGTTTGATGTGGAATGGACCTAATACCATTGTAAGATATCTTTTCATCCCTTTTGTAATTGAGCCTACACTTAAGGATATGTGGCAGTGGATTTATTCCATAATTGAGAAGAAGCATATAAAGTGGAAAACTCACATGTTATCTCTGGCTCGAAGGGTTCAAGTTGTACAAAAAATACTAGCATCTCATGCTATATATTATGCTTCATCATGGCTATTTTATAAATACTATAATAATAAGCTTGAAAAAATTCTAAGAGACTTCCTTTGGTCTAATGGAATGGGTACTAAAAAGTGGCACTATGTTAAGTGGGAATGGTGTTGCACTCCAAGAAGGTTAGGGGGGCTTGGTCTCAGGTCGGATTTAAAAACACATAGGACAACCCTATCCTCTAAATTGATTCTGAGTAGCCTTTCTAGAGAAGATCCTTGGAAGGTTTTGATTAGGAATAATATTCAAAAATCTATCATCAAAAAAGGTAAAAAATGGAAAAATGTGCCTCTTGCTAATATTATTTTTGGACAGTTTGAAATTAAGTGCTTTAGATCCAAGGTTTTTGCTTCCACCTGGAAGGCATGGACTTAGCTGAGAATATTTCTTTGTTCTAATAATTCCATAGGGAGAAAAGGGAAATTTGAAATATTAAAGGAGATCTATTTGTGTATATATCAAGGGATTCTATAATGGAGGTGTTCATATCAAAATATTCTCATGACCAACCTTTGGTATTGAAATATTTAGAAGAAGAATATAGGATGATAGACACTACATATCATCAATGGACACTTTCATTGCATAGACCTAGAATGAAGAACCAATTGTAGCCTTCAACAGAGGAGGTTATTCCCTTTAACATTGATTTGTTTAGTCAATATTTAAAATTCACCTACTATAACATTAAGAAATTTATGGGAAAAGAGGCTCCTGATTTCATGATAGTTGGTCTCATGGTTGTAGTTGCAAATTTATAAATGCATGAGCCCAATCCTTTTGATTACATAGAATATATTACAGAGGAGATTGGTTCAGTGCTTATTTCTCTTAAAGTTCATTCGGATCATTTGTGATTTAAACATTACTTAGTCTTGATGCTTATAATTTTATTTTGTGGAATAAACTGAGGTATGTGGCCAATGGAGCTTAAGCTCACAACAATTGAGAAATAAGGAGAGGAGTTACCAATTCAATTGTGGAAATCTATATGGGACTCTAGGTATGATGGCTCACATTATGTTCATTTTGAAGATCAATTTGTTAAACCCTCTACATATTCTATGAGTACCTTGTGATTATTCAATTTCCTTGGAAATTAAAAAATTCTTGAGACCGAAGGAGTATGATGAGAGAGAGATAGTTGATCATAACTGGGGAGATTGGTATGTTCATAAGAATTTTACTATGTTCAAATTTTTTGATTTTGAAGGAGCACTCTACAAACTCCCCAAAATAATTCCAAATAGAATTTCTTATCTTGAGATCATTGGAAAATTAGATTATTCAAGTTCCAAGAATCTAGGGTCTCACCACAAATAGACTTTCGTGCCTAGGACATTAAACTTTGGTGATTTCACCATTGAATCAATAGAGTCATATAACTTGATAATAAGTAAGTTATTTAATGAATTCACATTAAAGGAGCATACATAAATAATTAATTATGACCTTGAAGAGTACATACACTCTTGTAAGAAAAACCAAAACCTTAGTGATACACCCATGTTCCTATACTGGGGGATGGTGTGTTTAAGACCAAAGAAGACAAAGAAGTAGGGGAGGTTATAGAAAATTTCATGGAGTTAGAGGGGAAATTTTTTTTACAAGAAATGCATGATTCATTTGAAGAAGAATCTACAAGAGGAAATGAAGCACAATCACAATAGAGAACAATTTATTGGATGATGATTAATGAATATGAAGAACTCCCTGATAGGGACTTACAAGTATCCAAGGAATTGTGTGTAGATGAAGATGATAGGCTTACAGCCTATGAATCTTTTTTTCTGATAATGAGTTTTTCAAGTCAAGAGAATTTAAATTTTTTTTATATAATTACAAAGGAAAAAGGATGAGGGAATCCATTCCAAATATTAACCCTAAAAATGAACAACAATTGATGAAATGGTTGAAAGATGATATAAATAGTGAAGTGAAAAGCATGACCCCTAAAAGGGGTGGACAGTTGTTACTTGAAGATGGTGTAATAGTATTTCTTGGTTGAGACCTCAGTGCATCTTTAATTTTTGATAGTTTTTTTCATAACAAGGAAGGAGAATACAAGTTAACATAGAGGGTGTGAATGAAATTCACATAGAGTCAAGATTCAATCTTGATGAAAATTCAATGTTGATATGGGCACTATACCCACCTCACAAAAGGCCAAAGATCATCAATATCAAAAAATCCTTTGGACACAAGATGACCCTTGAAATTGGGGAAACTGATCATGTGGATTCAACATACATGGGCATGAGCATTACGAAGCTCAATAGGGAACAAACAATACAGATGATGAAAAAAAGAAATTATTACAAAATTAAAAGTGAAAAAATAGATTTGGAAATTACACCCATGAAAGATGCCATAATTGGGATCACCTCTGGAGCTGATACAAAGTTGTAGAGTAAATACAATAAGTTGCAAGAAGAACATCAACAATTAGTAGAAAAGATAAAGAACCTTCAATTTGACAATGTGGCAACAATTTTGCACAAGATATTTATAAACTCAAAGATATGCCTTGATGATTTTTGGCATGTTCATAGAAAGAACTATCAAGCCATTCTTTATCATGGGAGAGTGAAAAATAGATTGAGTACTAAGAGACATGATATGCAACTACTGGTATCCGACACAAATTCCATCTTAGTCATTAACAAAATCATGAGAAAGCATGACAAATATGATGAAAACTTACACCTAGATTACCCTAGGTGTCTAATGTAGGAGCATCCAATGGTGTTAGGGAAATCCTGCATCATCCAAAAATATTATTTGTTTCTATTTTCTATTTGATTTTTTTGTATTTCTAAATATCCATTTGGGAAAAATAGAGATTCCAACTCTTAGAATCCCACTACTACATTTCTAGGTCAACTTGCTATTTTTTAGGGAATTGCTACATTTTAGAGAAAATGGGCTATTTTGTAGGAGATCATGAATTATAAGGCCAATGAGCTCATGAATGAAAGATAATATTTTTAATGGAATATTACACCCTTTGGAAAAATAATCAAGTCAAGATCCTTCACCATTTGAAAGTTATTACAGTTTTTATGTTTCTGAAAACCTATTGAAAAACCTTTAGATTTTGGTTTGAGGCATTAAATGGTATCATACAACCTCAAAAATGGGTGAAAAACCTTTTCTATCCATAGGTATATAGATAATTCAGAGATATTTCTAATGATGAAAATGCTTCATCAATCAGACTCTCGAATCAAAAGTTATGCATCCTAGAAATTGGACCACTTTTCGGGAATTGCCCTATTTTTAAATTCTACAAATTTAAATATTAAAACTTCTATTTTGGAACCCAACCACCATATTTCATAATGTAAATTTCAATTTGGCTCCAAAAATAAAAATAGGTTTTATTTAAGACCCATCTTCAAGGTGGAAAAGTAATTTTTGAGAGGAGGTATTGGGAGAAGGATTTTTCTCCACAATCTGAAAGTGTTGTAGCCAGGGAGGCATGTAGTTTTTATTTTTTATTCTAATGTGCATGTGATAAGAATATTTATTCAGATAATAAAAAGTATCTTTCTTATTGTGTTCTTTTTCTCTCTCGAGTTCTATCCTCGTCAAGTGGTATGAGAGTGGATTATTCCTGAGTGTTTCGACAGAGTGTCAACTATGAGACAATTTTCACCTGGACTTGTGATTATGGGGTCAAGGTCAATATGCCTCCTAGAGTGATGCATGGTGTGCAAAATGGCATAAATTCACTAGAGGATGAGGATTTTAGGGCCCTTTAGAGACATATTAATGCATTGTAGGAGGATTTTAGAAGAAGGATCAACCTAGGTAGAGGGGAAGAAAGTGAAGATGAAGAAGAGGTTGAAGATCCATCTGAGGATGAAGTGGAAGAAGTTGAAGATCAAAATAAACTATGGCTAATAAGGGCCATTTCTAAGATAGGAAAAAGACCCAAGATTTAGGTTTCCTATTACTCTATAAATCAAAACCCAGAAGAGCTTATCGAATGGGTAAATGAGATGAAGGAATATTTTGAGTATGAGGATATAGAGGACCCAATTCAAGTCAAGTTTGAAAAGAAAAATTTGAAGGGTAGTGCTAGTATCTAGTGGAAGGAGGTCCAGCTAGAAAGAAATAGGAGAGGAAAAGGAAAGATCACCAAGTGGGATCAAATAGTTAAAAAACTAAAGAAGCAGTTCATTCCAATGGACTATGAGTTGGATTTTTTGAAGAAATCTAAGGGTTAAGACAAGGGAGAAAAAATTTTAAGGAGTATACAGAAGGCTTTCAAAAAATAATTATCAAGAGAGACCATGAAAATGCCAACAAGGATAAATTTTCTCATTACCTTAATGGGTTGAGGCCAAGTATTTGGGAGGAGATAAGCCTGGTCAAAATGACCAATATTCAATATGCATACCATTTTTCTTTAAGGGTGGAAGAGAATCTAAGAAAGAGAGTTGAAGGAAAGAAAATAGGGACAAGTAAAGGAGAAAGGAGTGGTGGAAGATCCTTTGGGAATCTAAATGAGGAGCAGAGGAAAAATAAAGATGTGGGTACCATTCAAAATAAGAGGAATGATAATTTCAATCGCTCTTGTGATCAAAACAATGGTGAGGAAAGAGGAAAACTTGGAAAAGGATTAGGAGAGGTAGATTTAGAGGAACTTGTTTCCATTTTGGTGAGGAATGGCATCAAGCCTATGAATGTCCACAATACCAAGGAAGGACGGATAGAAGGACTTAAGTCCAAACATGAGTTGCACATGTAGATGAAGAAGTTGAATCAAAGCACTCAAATGATGTTGAGAGAGGAGAAACCTTCATTATCAAGAGAACCTTGATAAATGAAGAAAATGAGTTAGGTTAGAGGAAGAGCCTATTTCATACAAGGTGCAAGTATGAGGATAAGTGTTGTGATGTGATTATTGATAGTGGAAGAACTGATAATATAGTATTATAAGATATGGTCACAAAGTTAAAGCTCAATAGGGAGAGACACCCACATTCGTATCAGATTTCTTAGTTTTAAAATGACCACAAACTATTGGTCAGTGATCAATGTCTAGTGAAGTTGAAGATTGGAATCTACGGAGATGAGGTACTTTGTAACATCATACCCATGGATGTGTGCCATATGTTGTTAGGGAGGCCATGAAAATTTGACAAGCAATCCATACATGATGGTTGAGAAAACAAATACTCTTTGACAAGAGATGGAGTTTTTCATAAGCTGAAACACCTCACAAAAGAAGAAGAAAAGGTATGTCGTAATGCTAGAGTATATTTTTTTGATGGGAGAAAATTTATAGAAGACATGAAACATGAGCACATGTTTTATTCTTTAGTTCCTAGAATGGTTAAGGAAAATAGTAGGGAAGTTCCAATAGAGGTTTTAAGTCTATTGAATGATTTTTAGGAAATTCTATCTTATAATTTCCTTGAGAAATTACCACCAATAAGGAAGATCCATCATCAAATAAACTTAACCCTTGGAGCTATTTTTTCAAATAAGGAAGCTCATAAGATGACTCTTATTATGAATGAGGAGTTGAATAGACAAGTTCAAGAATTATTGAGGAAGAGACTGATTCATGATAGCCTAAGTCCATGTGAGGTATCTACAGTACTAGAACTAAAGAAATATGGGGAGTAGAGGATGTGCATAGACTCTAGGGCCATAAATAAGATAACAATCAAATACAAATTTCCCTTGCCAAGGATGGACTACTTGAGTGGATCTCAATATTTCACAAATATAGACCTCAAGAGTGGATACCACCAGATTCAAATCAGAGAGGGTGATGAATGGAAGATTTCATTTAAGACAAAATAATTCATATATGAGTGGTTAGCCATGTCTTTTGGAATAATCAATGCACCACGCACCTTCATGCAGCTCATGAATGATGTACTTAAGGAATTTGGGGGAAAATTTGTTATTGTGTATTTAGATGATATTTTGATTTTCACTAAGGAACTAGATGAGAACTTAATGCATATTCATAGAGTCTTTGAGAAGCTAAGAGAAGAGAAAATTTTGATTAATTTGAAGAAATGTAGTTTTGTAAAAAGGGAACTAGTATACTTGGGGTTTTTGTCTCACCAAGCGGTCTCAAAATAGACCTAGAGAAGATGAAGGTCATTCTAGAATGGTCTTCCCCAAGGAGTGCTACTGAGGTGAGATCCTTCCATGGTCTGGCTAATTTTTATAGTAATTTGGTTAGAAACTTCCATAGTATTTATGCACCCTTGATTGAGACAGTGAGGGGGAATAGAAAAGAGTTTAAATAGGTTGTAGGAGATGCAATAAGTTTTGAAATGTTAAAGAAGAAGGTGAAAAATCAACCTATTTTAGCCCTCCTAGATTTCAATAATGTGTTTCATGTGGATTGTGATGCCAATGGTAATGCCATTGGATCTTTTTTGAGCCAAGAAGGTAAGCCCATTACATATTTCAGCGAAAAGTTAAATGATGAAAATTATTCTATTTATGATATAAAAAAATGATGCAATAGTTCAGGCATTGAATAAATAGAGGCATTATCTATTTCCCAAAGAAATTATTTTTAATACTGATCATCAAGCATTACAATACTTAAATAGCCAAGGAAAATTGAAATAGAGACATTTGAAATGGGTAGAGTTTTTGCAAAGCTATAACTTTGTTTCTAAGGATAGGAGTGGTAGGTATAATAAAGCTGCAGATGATTTAAGTAGGAAGAAAATATTTTTGACAAAAATGCATATTTAAGTGGTTGGGTTTAATGAATTCAAGACCTTGTATCCTAAGTATCCTAATTTTGTGGAGGCTTTGAAGGCTTTCAAGGAATGGTTACTTTAGATAGGATAAGGTGGCTGGACTACACGATCCAAGATGGCATGTTGTTTAATGGAAGTCAACTATGCATCCCAAGGAGTTCCATGAGGGATAATTTGATCAAAGAGAAGCATAGTGGAGGAATGGTCAAACACTTTAGTCGATACAAGAACATTTCCATTGTCAATGAGCATTATTATTTGCCATAGTTGTCATAGGATGTAAATGAATTTTTGTAGATCTATTGAGTATGCCGAATGAATAAAGGAGTAAGTCAAGATGTAGGACTTTATCAGCATTTACCTGTACCATCAAGGCCCTGGGAAGACATAAGTATGGATTTTATTCTTCACTTTTCAAGGACATAGAGGGGTAATGATTCAATATTTGTGGTGGTTGACAAGTTTCCAAAGATTGCACATTCCATTCCTTTCCAAAAGACTCATGATGTAGTTCACATTTCAGATTTATTCTTCAGAGAGGTGGTGAGACTAGATGGTCTTCCAAAGAGTATAGTTTCAAATTGTGATCAACCCAAGGGATGGGACTTAGTTATACCACATGTAGAATTTTCCTACAATAATTTTGTGAACATGAGTACTATTAGGTCATCATTGAAAATTATGTATGGAGATAGTCTAAGGACTGTACTAGAACTGAGGAAGATGGACCAATGAAGCAGGACAAGTGCTGAAGTAGAAGACTTCACAAAGAACATCAAGAATCTACAAGAGGAAGTGTGAGAGAACATAAACAAGATGAACATGTAGGAAAAGGATAAGGTGGATCAAAAGAAGAGACATAAGGATTTTCAAGTTGGGGATGAGGTCATAGTGTATTTGAGAAAATAAAGGTTTCCAATAGGAACCTACATCAAGCTAAAGATGAAAATTTTTGGTCCTTACAAGATTCTAAAGAAGCATAATTCAAAGAATGCATACGAGGTGGAGTTGGAAGATGCAATAAATATTTTTCCTATTTTCAACATTGCAAATTTAATAGAATATTGAGATGGTAGAATAGAGGAAGAATCTATACTAGAGCAACTTAGCATTCTAGCACCTACTTTAGGGAAGGAGGAGATTGAAGCAATCTTGGATAGTTGTGTGGGAAGGAGTACTATAAATAGGAAGTATAAAGAATATTTAGTGAATTGAAAGGCTATACTTGTAGAAGACTCCACATGGTTGTCTAAGGTAGAGGTTTTATCGCTTGGGTTGTCCTCAACTAATTGAGAAGTAGCAGGGTCACTTTTCAAATTACCCTAGGTATCTGATGTAGAAGCATTAAGGCGGTATATTATTTGTTTCTATTTTTTATTTTTTTTCTTGTATTTATAGATGTCCATTTGGGAAAAATAGAGATTCAAACTCTCAGAATCCCACTACTACATTTATGGGTCAACTTTCTATTTTTAGGGAATTGCTACATTTTAGGGAAAACATTCTATTTTATAGGAGAACATGAATTATAAGGAAAATAAGGACATGAACACAAGGGAATATTTTAAATGGAATATTATACACTCTGTAAAAAGAAGCAAGTCAAGATCCTTCACATTTTGAAAGTTATTACAATTTTTATGTTCCCAAAAACTTGTCGAAAAATGTTTAGATTTAGGTTTGAGGAACTAAATGTTCCCATAAGGCCTCATCAAAGGGGAGATGAGATTTCCATTCCAAAGGGATTTAGATAGATCATAGATATTTCCAATGATGTAAACAATTCATCAATCAGAGTCTTGGATCAAAATTTATGCCTCCCAAAAGTTGGACCACTTTTTGGGAACTACCCTATTTTTGAATTTGATGCAAATTTGAATTTTGAAACTTAAGTTTTGGTACTCAACCACAAAATTTAAAAATTTAAATTTCAATTAAAAGGCTCCAAAATTAAAAATAGGTTATTTAAGACCCATCTTTAAGGTGGAAAAGTATTTTTTAAGAAGGGAGAAGGGTTTTTCTCCAAAATCTAAAAGTGTTGTAGCCCATGAGGCATGTAGTTCTTCTTTCTAATTTTAATGTGCATGTAATAAGAATCTTTATTCAGATAATATAAATTATCTTTCTTGTTGTGTTATTTTATTCTCTCGAACTCTCCCCTCATCAGTTTGATGATACTGTGAAGTTTGGATTACCCAAATTATTTGATAAGAATGGGTTTATAAAGGAATGAGATGATTGTATGGATGAATACAATAGGATACTTTAAGAAGCATTGGATGTAGTCAAATTAAAAGGGCTATTTTTGGATGGAGCATGCAAACATATGGAATTGATGATAAAATTTAAATATGAAGCCCAAAATGCAATGCATGATGTAGATACCCATACCTTGGAGGAGTATAAAAAAGTTCTCTCAGTAGCTAAGTCAATGTTAGGAGAATATTAAATTATTTTATAAGTTTAATTAAGATCGGTAGTTTAATTATTTGCAAAAGAAAATCTAAAGAGACACCTTTGTTGGGTCTTCTTCTTATATATATAAAATTTTAATTGTAATATTTGATCATCAACACTTTTAAATATTTTAATACTTTTCAGAAATGAAAGACTTATTTTCTAGAGTAATACAATTCCATTACTTTTCTATTTGTGTGTGGAAGATTCTTTCATTTGGACTAGTTCTCTATTATTTCTTTTCAAGCAATTGAAGGAAATGTAAAATATATTATAATTAATCTTCATGACCATCTTATAACTACCTCTCGCTTTCCTCAATCTACCTTTCCCCATCAAGTACTCCACTTCAAAAAAATTAATGGAGTTGGGCTCCCAAATGCAATCTACATGGATCTTTGTTGTGAACTAAGGAAGATATTCATTAATTTACACCATGGTCTAGTATATCATATATCCCTCCACCACAAAACCCTTAGGATGTGCTTTTTGTCTAGCCAAAGCCTTCAAAAATTTCAAGTTCCTCTCAACCATCCACATTGACCTTGTGTGTATAGGTCCACACAATTCAATCTCCTCAACTTGGTGTACAAGGTAGCATTCTTGTGCATTAAAAAATGTCGAAGGTAGACACTTTTGCATTTCACACATTAGATGAGGGATTTTTATCTTGCAATAATTTATATCTTCTTTATGAATTTCTTTAGATGACATCCATCTACAAGTGATTCAAGGTGCAAATATATTAATGAGATTTAATAAAAATATACAATATATTACATCACAAGTAAAACAAATTGAAAATATAAGATCTATACAAAAAATAGAAAAAATATCATTACTTCCCTCATGTATTTTCCAAGATCATATATAACTTGCTTGACATTATTGTTGAATTTGTCTCAAAGAGATAAAGGTAGAGTGCACCGCAACAATTATAAAATGATCTTTTCATTATTTTTCCAAAACTAGTAAACATAATACACTGAGGAGTACATGCAATACAAATATGTGTGTGTGTGTGTGTGTGTGTGTGTGTGTGTGTGTGTGTGTGTGTATGTATATGTATATGTATATATATGTATATGTATATATATGTATATGTATATATATGTATATATATGTATACATATATATATATATATATATATATATATATATATATATATATATATATATATATATATATATATATATGTATGTATGTATGTATGTATGTATGTATATATATATATATATGTATGTATGTATATATATATATATATATATGTATGTATGTATGTATGTATGTATGTATGTATGTATAAAAGAATAATTCCATTAATGAAGGTATGTCAATCATTTTTTTTACCCCTGACCTAAATTCACCTTTCTTTGTTATGATATTATTTAAGTTCGTAACAAATCTTATGTGAAATCAAATTTTTAAAATGAATTCTTTTATAGCATTGTTTTGTTTCTCTTTTAATATCCAAGAAAGGGTGCTTATATTAATTTGGTCTCCATCACTATTTAATTGAATGACAGTTTTCATTACAAGATTGGCTTCTTGAATGTCACTAAACATTTTGACAATTTTTTCTTTGTCATGCCTTCCATCTAATATTTTCCATATCATTTTTTTATATTCTTTCTTATATGCATTATATTAAACAAATGCACAATTTGTAGCTACTCATAGTAGGGAAACCTACTAAATTATCTAGGATAACTTTTCAATCCATATGGAAGCTGATCATTAATGCCTTGATGACCTTCATGAAGCATATAAGTTAAACAAATTAACAATGACAATCATTTTCAATTAAAACATGAGTAAAAAAAAACATAATATAAAAATATGAATACCAAACATATTATATATGATAGATAAATAATTTGATTTGATGTATAACTTTGAAGAATTAATTCTATTATATTCCAACTTCCATAGGTGAGATGTCATTATTAATGGTTTTGATGTAGTCTCTTCTTTCCCATTGAAAATATATTTTGTAGTACTTCAATACTTATCATTCATAAGGAGGAAGTGCCTATACTCATAAAAAACCTACTTTCCTAAACTTGTTGAAGGATAAGATCTCATCTTTGGACCATAAACTGGACATGCAAATTTTCCCTTTGTTTGAAGACCTGTAAGATCATATATAATTGTATTAAATATGTCAAATTTTATAATTATATATAATGAATAGATTATTTGAAAAAATTCATGATATCTACTTCATAAAATTAAATATCGTTAAAGTGCAGTCAAATGTTATAACATACCACAAAAATGTGTTGGCCCTGGCACATCATGAATTGTCCATACAAGCATTGCATGAAATTGGAATTATCTTTGTCCTATTGGTCTAGAGATGTCATACATAGTGATGTCATTTCATAATTTTAGTAACTTGTCGATAAGAGGCTTGGTATATACATTAATATCCTTAACTTGGTACTTACCTAGTTGAATGAACATAAACATTACATAATTATTATAACCATTTTACTATAATATATATAGAAGTTAATGTACAATACTATTAAATGAGAAAAATATAAGTGATTATGCAACAAATAAGGCAAATGAGATGCTACTATGTTAAAGAAATTTGATGTAAACAAATACCTGGAAAAAGCATTGCCAACATTATGTGCTCCCTCTTTATCAACATCCATGGAGGAATGCTATTGTTGATTGTTGGAAATATTCAGGAAGTAACCGAGTTACTGAGAGGGGAGGGGTGAATCAGTAACTCCAAATTTTCTTTCCATTTTAACATGTAATTTACTTTTTAACCTTTGCATACAGAAAGCATGAAACTTAAAAACATTTACAATAATGACACATAGATTTGGTTACCCAGAAACCTTCCAAAAGAAAGTAAAACTGGGGTGGGGATGAAACCCACAAAGCTTTAATACTGCAGAATAAAGTTGGCCGGTTAAGGCTTACAATTTGATCACTTCTGATGATCTGCCCTGTTAGGAGCAATAAGGATTGCTAAATCCACCCTGTTAAAGGATTTACAAACATACAATGAAGTATGCACTCGGTAAAGAGATTTTACAAAGACTGTTAGGTCTACCCGGTTAAAGGATTTAGTACTGATTCACCTGTTAGAATGAAACAGTAGATCTCTGCTTTGCAACTGGATTGCTGAATTGAGATTCGCTGATGTACTGATCACCTTCTGTGATGAATTTGTCTTTGCTGTATCTTATACTTCTGAAGCCTTCTGTAATTCTCTTATCTCTGCCTTTCTTTCTCTTTCACATATGTTTTTCTTTCATATCTTTCATTTCTCTATCATTACATTTTTACAACATTGTTTATATACAAGTCTTAAACAATTAACTACAATTATAATTACACAGTCAGCTTGACAAGTAAACATAAGTGCTACTAAGTCGGCCCAAGTATGGTTACACGGTTCCTGCAAACTGACTCGGTGACTTTCTGATACTCGGCGTCCACTGCATTACTCGGCATCGTCATGCACTTGGTAGAAGTGAAGGCACGGTTCATACTGATCACTCGGTAGGTTTTGAACTCGGTAAGTACTAGTGACTCGGTAAACATGATGTTACTCGGTTTACACTGTCCTGTTCGGTTTGCTCGATTTCCACTGTCTGCTTAGTTTGCACTGTTTGCTCGGTTTCCACTGTCTGCTCGGTTTGCACTGTTTGCTCGGTTTGCACTGTCTGCTCGGTTTGCACTGTTTGCTCGGTTTGCACTATCTGCTCAGTTTGCACTGTCTGCTCAGTTTGCACTGTCTGCTCGGTTTGCACTGTCTGCTCGGTTTGCACTGTCTGCTCGGTTTGCACTATTTTCTTGATTTGTATCCAGAATGCAAATAAGTGTTGTCACTAGTGGCAATTCTGCTTAATGCCAACAGTTGATAACAAAAATAGGCCACACCGAGTAAATAGATCTCATCTCTCCAAATGGATTGACACCGTCCGCTACCAATAAAAGCTTGAGATTATGAGGTTCTTCTTCAAAGTGTGGCCATTTTTCCTCCATGTCCCTAGATATAGATCCATCCATAGGCATTCGAATAATGTCATCTCCACTTCTATTCCGTGCATGGTAAACCATAAATTGTGTTAAGTTTTTTCACCTAAATAATCATTGCATACATGGAATAGTGGCAATATAACAAAGAACCTTGCGAGGCTTCATTTTTGGTTGTTGATATGTTCAATATCTACTGATATGACATTTTGTGCATTCTTTTGAAAATTCATGTTGTTTATGATATATAATATGATCATTGGCACATGCATCTATTGCTTGATACTCCATTCCAATATCCTTCATAATGGAAGATAAATCGCAGTATGAGTGAGGTAAAATATTTGATGACGATAATAAAAATTCACCTATCAATCTATAACAAAAAAATTATTTGTTAATATAAAGAATATTAATGGGACATGTTTCATCCTTTATTTACTAGTGATGAATTAAAAACAAAAATAGATGAAAAAAGATGACCTATATGACATACCTTAATATCTGTGAGATTGCTATGTTGGATAAACCATTCGTAACCTCCAAGTTCACTAGCAACAATATAGCGGAGAGAATATTTATTTGGGAGCCTTCATAAATGAGATCGTATAGCTTCTCAAGTATAGGTAAATCATGAAAACCATCAAAGTTATCTCGATCATCATGATCAATTACACCACTAAATGTGTCATGGGTCAATGTATTTGTACTATCATCTTAAACTATGTTTTCTAGCTCATGATCGTATTCCTCCATAGGAACATTAACTTCATCTTTGATATTCACAACTCCATGTTCCTCTACTTGTAAAACCACATTCTTTGGGCTGTGGTAATCCATATCATGTACCCTAGGGCACCCCACCTTTATAATAATGATCAACATAAATAAGCCATTATCGTGATCAATTTATTTTTTATATATATAAAAAAATGTTAAAAAGATATTTAAACATTTACAAATTTAATCAATATAAAGACATAATGAAAAATTTACCAATAGATGATAATCATGTCCCCCTTCAATGTGACCATGTTGCCTACATTTTTTCTCAATTTTTGTGATTAAAAGTCTTCTCGTCTTTAAGCCCTTGCAATTATTACAAGGACAATAACATTTCCCATCACCCTTTCTCTTCAATCTAGCCCACATTCTAGCAATTGTCTCTTCATTTTGTTCTAGAATAATATCATCTAACATGATTTTTCTTTACCAAGCTTGAATATTTAGATCTTTAAAAAATATAAAAACCACACTCCAAGAATTTTTAATCATAGACATGTAACAAAATATAATAATTCTAATATTTTGCACCAAAAATATTAGGCCTATAACAAATTGTCCAAGTATAGAAAAACTTAACATTTTCATCAAGATGCCATAAATATTAAAGCTATAGAAACACCAACTGGAAGTTTGTAATTAAAGAACTTAGCATTCAACCAATAAAGTTAAGAATTACCATTATTGAAGCTTCTAAGTATATACAAATTTGATTACAATAGATCAAGTTGAAGAGTCAGCCACATAAGTGCATACAGTTAATTTGATAGAAGGTAAAAGACCCTCAAAGGTCATGAATCATAGACCTAAGATCTAACTCTACTATTGACAATTAATTGTAGAGAAAATAGGGGCATAAATCATGATAAAACACATCCAGTGTTGCGATAAGTTTTCCTAGTGAGCTAATTTGACCTGCGGTCCTGTTAGAACTCCTTGTTCAATCAAATCATATCTAAAAACCATGCTCAATGATGAATATTACTGTCAGTGCACTATCACAAATATAGATAAATTGTTAAAATCGCTTGTATTTATTAAAAACCATTCATCAAAACTCCAATGAACGCTAAACATATACCTATTGGCATACAATTTAATGTGATGCTAACCATATACCCTTTGGCCCACAAATTTAAGTGTATGTTGAGATAGAACCGAAAATCAACAATTGTCGCAATTTCGACAAACATCAGGCCTAATTTTTTTTTTAAATGAGAATTTCAAATTAAGTAAACAAGTACCCAATAATAAAATTAATTATTAGACTTGCCTTGAAAAGTCTCATCAGATTTTGCAATCAAATGAGTTGGTAACCCCCGTCTGTAGAGACGTTGATCAATCGATCAACGTTTGCATAGATGTTGATTAGGTGATCAATGTCTCCCCCACACCCCCCCTCCTAACCATGTTTGTACCATCCTAAAGGTCATACATCCCTAATAAATGCAACATTGAAAAAAAAATGCAAGCACAAAAGTAGGTCTCTAGTACTGTAAGATATAAAATATATATAAAGATATATTTTTATATCTATGTATGTATTTTATGTGTAGATTTATGAGGTGGAAAATGTTGTGGACATATAAAACTAGAAAAAAATAAACGCTTATCTTGAGATGTAGCAGATCTAGAAAATGTTGTTTTCTGGTGTCTGTTCTCAATTCTAGAAATTCTAAAATTGAATCTGGCCTGGAAACACAGAGATGGAGAAAACATAGAAATCTTTTACTTTTTTGAACCAGGTCAAATTTGACCCAAATGAAGGTCGACCTTGACCCCTTTATGTCAACTTTGACCTGCACTGCTCTGACAGAAATTATATTCGCAGATCCTGAAAGTTTACCGAAAAGAGTGTCTAAATCTACTTTATAATTCATTGTTCTGCACCTGTTCCTACAAGAAAAATGGTTTTGTTGTTTGGATGAGGGGTTTTCCTTGGTCAAACCCTAGTTTTGGAATTAACCTAGAAATATAATTGAAATAGAGAATGCTAGCAAGTAGTAGAAGTAGATCTAACAATGAAGCTATGATATTCAATAGATATGCAATTGTATTTGAAATGTAAACAAGTATATTAATATGAAAGCTTGGACTCAACACTAAAAACCATAAATGTAAATGAAAACCTCCATGATTGTATTCTTGGAATCCACCTTGAAAGAAGAATGAATAGATCTTGAAGATGAACAAAGGATCTTGAAGGAAGATCACACCACCATGATGGATAGATTTAGGGTTTGAATGATGAATCTTGAATACTTGAACCAAATCCCTTCAAAGGCTTGAACTCTTGAATCCTTGATCTTTAATGGATAAATTGAATGCTTGAATGCTTGAATATAGATGATTTCTTGTTTGATTCTTATCTTGCTTGGATACTTGATTGAGTTGCTTGCTTGATTGAGTGATGATTTTTGGTGGATGGAAATGAGAGGAGAAGGCCTCCTTATATACTAGTCTAGGGAACAGATTTCTAGAGAGGCCAACATAGGAGAAATAAATTCCCATTAATCCTATACCCTTGGAAGTAGACCTAAACTAAATATCATTTAAGAGTTTACTATTTTGAAGCCTGAAACAGCCGACTTGGAAGTGGTAAAATAAATCTTTTCCAAAATCTGACATCTGGAAACATTCAGAATTTGAAATTTAAACCTTGGGTCAAGGTTGAGGTCAACCTTGACCCAAAAGGTCAACCTTGACCCTGAGATCAAGAACCTTAAATTCTCAAAGCAAGATGCCAGAAATAGGCAAAAAAGAAGTGAAAGACAGGGCAAGATAGGGGAAAAAGATAGATCCAAGTCAAAGACCCATTCAAGGTATTTGACATGACCCTAAACCACTTACTCAGAGGGTTAAACTAGTCCTAAATGGACATGCTTCCATTTTTTGATGATACATTTAGCCCCCACTTTAGAAAGAGTATGGACTCAATGCAAACTCTTGGTAAAGGAGAAGAAAGATTATAGTAGATCACAATGAGGTATAATATCACTTAATTGAGGACATGAGCCCCCGAGCCAAGGATTCTAACTCAAAACAAATGCACGAGGGTGCAAAAAAAAGAGAAAATAAAGACAAAGCTAAAAGACACAAAAAGAGGGGTTAGTACAAAAACAAACCCAAATCAACTAGCAAAGGAAACCTTTCTAAGAAATGTTTCCTATACTAATATCATATTTGGAAAACTATCATAAAAGGATAAATGATTACATAAGAAAGACAAGAGAAACACTAAAAATAACATAGCTTCATGATCTAATCCTACTAGCATGAAAGAGAAAAGAGAGAGAATAGAGAATGATTACCTCACCTAGTAAGATGCCCATCTTACCATGAATCACCAAGTAGGGAGAGCCCAATAGGTAGCCAAACCTGATAGTTCACCCATAAACTATTCTTTGTAGTTGTAATGCATCTTATGGAATACCCATAGATCCACATTCTTGTATCACTATGGAATATAAAATGCATGTCTTTTTAGGATTTAACAACTTATGTGTGTTACCTTCCGAGGATTTAGCATATTTGAAATTGAAACTGCATGTCTCTTCAAGATTTAGAAACTTATGTGCATTACCTTCTGAGGATTTAGCATATTTGAAATTGAAAATGTCTGTCTCTTTAGGATTTAGTAACTTATGTGTGTTACCTTCTGAGGATTTAGCATATTTGAAATTTAAAATTATAGCATAAGGGAGACCCCATATATGCCCCCCTCCTTATTGTTGCTACCTACTAGCCAAGATAAGGAAGAGAAGGAGGCTACCTACTTCACAAAGTAAGGAGATATCATGTTAACAACAATGTACACTATATTCTTAGTGAAGGGTATTGACCCTTACATAAAAGAGCATAGATAATCATGAAAAAGGATATGTCAGTTATGGAAAAAGGATCCTCAAAGAGAAAGAGATCTTATCAACAAGACCCCCACTATAGAGGAGTGCTTTAGATAATTTATCATCTTTCAAAGAAAAGAAAAGAGAGACCAAAGATTCAATCAACAAGCCCCCTGCAATCAAGAGGAAGATGAATCTTTGAATGAAGGAATCAAAATCTAACCCTTCAGCAAGGGAAATAATTTATAAAGAACATAATTTGAAAAATAAAGAAGAGGTGATGACCTATGACCACAACCTCTCACATAAAAGGATATTCATAGCCAAAACATCATTCAGTATAAAGAAATAATGTTGCAGAAGAAACAAATGCCACTAAGCTAAGGAAATAAGATCCCTGGACAAAGAGAAATAAGGAAGACCTTGCCCACTAGGGATGAAATAAATGGATACCTTTACAAAAAAAATGTCTTTAGAAAATATATCATGAATTATAAAAGAGAACTATGGATGATTATGATCATAGTACAAAACCATAGGGATAGAATATAGAAAGAATAGCCAATTATGCTCAAAATAGAATACATGCTACAAGAATAATGGATTCTAGAGAAATGGAAGAGATACCTCTTGGCCCCCAGTGAAGAGACAAGAGGATAAAATATCTACCTTATAGAAGAGTGAGGGGTATTCCCTATATCAAAATTATGAAGGAATTGTAAAACTCCACGAGAGTGAGATATAATTCCTAAAGTGGCTCTTTCTCTAACATATAGCTTGAAATGTACACAATCAAAAAGTAAATGTGAATTACTATAGTGAAAATGACATTTGTACTTGGAGAGAGCATCTTTCAGCATAGGTTTAAAGATTTCTTTCTTAGAATTCATTAACTGAACATACACCTTCTTAGCCACATCTTTAGGAGTATCAGGGTAATCTAAGGAAGGTGTTGAAAGAAGAACATGAAGAGGTGGGCGATGATCAAAATCAACCATCTTAAATTGAGATAGCGAAAATCCAAGATCACGCATATCTTGATTATGGGGTAGATGAACTAGATATTTAATATTGTGTTCATTAACACCAAGTGCTAAACCCTTATAACCTTGTTTAACCATCATATTGTATCTTGTAGTGTACATATCTTCTAAAGCTTTTGCAGGAGGTGAGTGTTTACATTGATCATGAGAAAAGGTTGTATAATGTGGAATAATAGGTTTAGAGGAAGTTTATTTTCTCTTTCATTTAATATCATCATGGGTCAGATAAGAAGGGGAAGGTAAATCCAAGAGTTCTTTCACATCTGCATCATGAACCATAGTTTGAGCCTCATTATACGTGTAGGAAGAACTAGGGATAGAAGATGAATAAATAGGAATAGGAATATTAGGAATTGGATTAGGAAGGATAGGATTAGGATTAGGATGATTAGGAACTAGATTAGGAAGGATAGGATTAGGATTAGGAAGATTAGGAAATGGTGTATCATCTACCAAATTCTTCACATAATCCAAAAGAGCAATAAGTCTGCCACACAAATCCTTAATGAAAGTGTTGAAAGTAGGAAGGCTAATATTAGTCAATCTCACAATAGCATAAGCAAGTGAAACATGAAGAGTGAAAAACATAATGAAATGGATGATACTCTCATAAACATCATAAGTATGATAAAGAGATGCTAAGAGGAGAATAATAAGGAAAATAGTCATACACCAAAGCATCTTAAAGATCTTCATAGTAAATGAAATGCAAGAAATATTTTTGTATTTCATAGTGTATAGTTTTTTTGTTTTTGAATTTTAAAATGCAAGAGCATAAAAGAAAACTAATCTAAGCTAATCTTAAGGAAAGGAGGCAAAGCATCCAACACCAAAAAGAAAGATTTGTCTATCGTGGGTTCACCAAAATGTAAGATATAAAAATATATATAAAGATATATTTGTATATCTATGTATGTATTGTATGTGTAGAATTATGTGGTGGAAAATGTTGTGGACATATAAAACTAATAAAACATAAACACTTATCTTGAGAGGTAGCAAATCTCGAAAAAGCTATTTTCTGGTGTGTGTACTTAGTTTTTGGAAATTGTACTATCGAATCTGGCCTAGAAACACAGAGATGGAGAAAACCTAGAAATATTTTTCTTTTCTGAACTAGGTCAATCTTGACCCAAATGAAGGTTAACCTTGACCCCTTTGTGTCAACCTTGACCTGCACTGCTCCAACGAAAATTTTGTTCACGGATCCTAAAAGTTTGTCGAAAAGGGTGTCTGAATCTGCTATGTAATTCATTGTTTCACACTTGTTCGTGCAAGAAAAATGGTTTTTTTATTTGGATGAGGGGTTTTCCTTGGTCAAACCTTGGTTTTGGAATTAACCTTGAAATAGAATTGAAAAAAATAATGCTAGCAAGTAGTAGAAGTAGATCTAACAACGAAGCTATGATATTCAATAGATATGCAATTGTATTTGAAATGTAAAAAAGTATATTAATATGAAAACTTGGACTCAACACTAAAAACCATAAATGTAAATCAAAACCTCCATGATTGTATTCTTGGAATCCACCTTGAAACAAGAATGAATAGATCTTGAAGATGAACAAAGGATCTTGAAGGAAGATTACACCACCATGATGGATAGATCTAGGGTTTGAATGATGAATCTTGAATACTTGAACCAAATCCCTTCAAAGGCTTGAATGATTGAATCCTTGATCTTCAATGGAGAACTTGAATGCTAGAATGCTTATATATAGATGATTGGTTTCTTGATTCTTATCTTGCTTGGATACTTGATTGAGTTGCTTTCTTGATTGAGTGATGCTTTTTGATGGATGGAAATGAGAGGAGAAGGCCTCCTTATATACTAGTCTAGGGCACAAACTTGTACGAGGCCAACATAGGAGAAATAAATTCCCATTAAGCCTATACCTTTCGAAGTGGAACCAAATTAAATATCATTTAAGATTTTACCATTTTGAAGCTCGAAACAGTTGACCCAGAAGCAAGAAAATAAATCTTTTCTGAAACCCAACATCTGGAAACCTTCAAAATTTGAAATTTAAACCTTGGGTCAAGGTTGAGGTTGACCCTAACCTAGGTTAGGGATGAGGTCGACCTTGACCCAGAAGGTTGACCTTGACCCTAAGGTCAAGAACCTTAAATTCTAAAAGCAGGATGCTAGAAACAAGCATAAAAGAAATGGAAAATTGGGTAGGACAGGGGAAAAAACTAGATCCAAGTCAAAGACCCATTCAAGGTATTTGACATGACCCCAAACTACTTACTCGAATTTCTAAACTAGTCCTAAATGGAAGTGCTGCCATTTTCTAAAGATACATTTAGCCCCCACTTTAGCAAGAGTATGGGCTCAATGCAAACTCTTGGTAAAGGAGAAGAAAGATTACAGTAGATCACAATGAGGTATAATATAACTTATTTTAGGACATGAGCCCCTAGATTGATGATTCTAACTCAACATAAGCGTACGAGGGTGCGAAAACAAAGAGAAAATAAAGACAAAGCTAAAAGACACAAAAAGAGGGGTTAGTACAAAAACAAACCCAAATCAACTAGCAAAGGAAACCTTGCTAAGAAATGCTTCCTATACTAATATCATATTTGGAAAACTATCATAAAAGCATAAATGATTACATAAGAAAGATAAGAGAAATACTATAAATAACATAGCTTCGTGATCTAATCCTACTAGCATGAAAGAGAAAAGAGAGAGAAGAGAGAATGCTTACCTCACCTAGTAAGATGCCCATCTAACCATGAATCACCAAAGAGGGAGAGCCCAATAGCTATCCAAACCTGATATTTCACCCATAAACTATGCTTTGTAGTTGTAATGCATCTTCTGGAATACCCATAGGTCCACATTCTTGTATCACTATGGAATATAAAATGTGTGTCTCTTCAGGATTTAGCAACTTATGTGCATTACCTTCCGAGGATTTAGCATATTTGAAATTCAAAATGTGTGTCTCTTCAGTATTTAGCAACTTATGTGCATTACCTTTTGAGGATTTAGCATATTTTAAATTGAAAATGCATGTCTCTTCAAGATTTAGCAACTTATGTGTGTTACCTTCCGAGGATTTAGCATATTTGAAATTAAAAACTATAGCATAAGGGAGACCCATATATTCCCCCCTCCTTATCATGGCTACCTACAAGACAAGATAAGGAAGAGAAGGAGGATACCTACTTCACAAAGTAAGGAGATATCATGTTAACAACAATGTACACTATATTCTTAGCGAAGGGTATTGACCCTTACATCAAAGAGCATAGATAATCATGAAAAAGGATATGTCACTAATGGAAAAGGGATCCTCAAAGAGAAAGAGATCTTATCAACAAGACCCCCAATGTAGAGGAGTGCTTTAGATAAAATGTCATCTTTCAAAGAAAATCAAAGAGAGACCAAAGATTCAATCAACAAGCCCCCTACAATCAAGAGGAGGAGGAATCTTTGAATGCAGGAATCAAACTATAACCTTGCAGCAAGGGAAAGAATTTATAAAGAACATAATTTGCAAAATAAAGAAGAGGTGATGACCTAGGACCACAACTTTTCACATAAAAGGATTTCCGTAGCCAAAACATCAATCAGTATAAAGAAATAATGTTACAGAATAAACAAATGCCACTAAGCTAAGGAAAGTAGATCCCTAGACAAAGAGAATGAAGGAAGACCTTGCCCCCCAGGGATGAAAGCAAGGGATACCTTTTCAAAACAAATGTCTTTAGAAAAGATATCATGAATTATAAAAGAGAACTATGGATGATTATGATCATAATACAAAACCATAGGGATAGAATATAGAAAGAATAACCAATTATGCTCAAAATAGAATACATGCTATGAGCATAATGGATTCTAGAGAAACAAAAGAGATACCTCTTCCCCCCAATGAAGAGACAAGAGAAGAAAAGATCTACATTATAGAAGAGTGAGGGGTATTCCCCGAATCAAAATTATGAAGGAATTGTAAAACTGCACGAGAGTGAGATATAACTCCTAAAGCAACTCTTTCTCTAACATACAGCTTGAAATGCACACAATCAACAAGTAAATGTGAATTACTATTGTGAAAAGGATATTTGTACTTGGAGAGAGCATCTTTCTACATAGGTTTAAAGATTTCTTTATTAGAATTCATTAACTAAACATACACCTTCTTAGCCACATCTTAAGGAGTATCAGGGTAATCTAAGGAAGGTGTTGAAAGAAGACATGAAGAGGCGGGTGACGATCAAAATCAACCACCTTAAATTGAGATATCGAAAAGCCAAAACCATGCATATCTTGGTTAGGGGATAGATGAACTCAATATTTAATACCATGTTCATTAACACCAAGCCCTAAACCCTTATAACCTTCTTTAGCCATCATATTGTATCATGTAGTGTACATATCTTGTAAAGATTCTACAAGAGATGATTGTTTATGGTGATCATAAGAAAAGGTTGTATAAGATGGAATAATAGGTTTAGAGGAAGTTTCTTTTCTCTTCCCTTTAATATCATCATGGATTGGATAAGAAGGGGAGGATAAATTGAAGAATTTTTGCACATCTGCATCATGAACCATAGTTTGAGCCTCATCATATGTGTGGGAAGAACCGGGGATAGAAGATGAAGAAATGAGAATGATAATATTAGGAATTGGATTAGGAAGGATAGGATTAGGATTAGGATGATTAGGAACTAGATTAGGAAAGATAAGATTAGGATTAGGAAGATTAGGAAATGGTGTATCATTTGTTAATTTGATTTAGAACAATAGAGAAGGGGGTGAATCAATTATTCTCGGGGCTAGATGTATAAATAAACTTTCAAAACTCTTCAACAAATCAGATCTAACAAACCGATAGCTACTCGGTCATTACTGAATACATAACAGAAACATATAATAGTGCAGTCCACTATCCAATAGTATTTAACTTGCAAAACATAGAAATGTTCAAACCAAAACATTCACACAAGCATTAACACCAGGATTTATAGTGGAAACCCAATTTGGGAAAAACCACTTTGTAACATGTTACTTATATCTTCACTATTCTGAAGTGAGCTCTATGAAAATCCAACCCTGTCAAAGGTTACAAACACATTGTTAGGTGTGACCCGGTTAAAGGATTTCAACTAGTCTATTAGAAGTGCGCCTTGTTATAGGACTTACATACATTCCATTAGAATGCAACCTTGTTCAAAGGATTTATACAAATAACTATTAGGTCAACCTTGATTAAAGGATTTAAAACTAATACAATGGTTAGAAAGTAACAATAGTGTTTGATCTAAAAACTTACAACTCACTTTGCAAATAACAGATCCAATTTTGTACACATATGTTGGCTTACTGACTGTGATCCATTTCCATCTCCATTACTGATTTGCTCAGAAATCCCTTCAAGCAATCACAACTTCTTCTCCTTCACCCTTTTCTACTTATACAGTCAATAACATCAACAATAAATCTAGCATCCTCTTTCCTCTCAACCTCATGCTTAGGTTTCCTCAATACTTCCTCAATTAGGTTGATCCAACTTTTTTCGCTTAATCTCCTTTGTAGATCTTAGGGTTAGGTCAGATTCATCGAATCCTTCCAAATTTATGTTCTTCATCTATCCTTCTAGAAACATCTAAAATCCCTTTATGGATTTACAATAAAATAGTTTATAGTGCATTAAATGCTTTCATAAAATCAATAAATAAAGTCAACACGGTTTACATAATCCAAGAATTCAACTATGTCGGCTAGGAATCTGAATTCTTCCTCAAATGTAAATTACTAGAACTCGATCAATACTGTGTTCAACTCCTCATTCTTCACTGGAGAGCCCGATCACCACTGAAACTGTTTCCTTGGCTAATACGGTCTTCCTCGGTAATTAACTAATGTTTGGTCAACACTAAATTTACTCGACATATACTGGCTCAGTTGACACTAACATCACTCGACTTACACTAGATTTCTTCACTTTTTCTTGATTAAGCCTACTTTTTTAGTCTTCCTTCTTACTTAGATAAGCAATAAATTATCTTATCATTGTGCCACATAATCAAGTACTCATTGAAGTATCAAGATAACTCAACCTTTCCTTAGGTTCTATTGATATCAACCTTGCCCTAGTCCTTCTCAACAATCAAATAGATATAGTACTTTCTTAGGTAGCAACAGTCTCACCAGTTAAGGTTTGACATCAATGACAATACAAAAATTGCTTCAATTACATTTTCCATCATCTACCAAATTCTTCACATAATCCAAAAGAGCAATAAGTTTGCCACACAAATGTTTAATGAAAGTGTTGAAAGTAGGAAGGCTAGTATTATTCAATCTCACAATATCATAAGCAAGTAAAACATGAAGAGTGAAACACATAATGAAATGGATGATACTCTCATAAACATCATAAGTACGATAAAGAGATGCTAAGAGGAGAATAATAAGGAAAATAGCCATACACCAAAGAATCTTAAAGATCTTCATAGTAAATGAAATGCAAGAAATATTTTTGTATTTCATAGAGTATATAGATTTTTTTGTTTTTGAATTTTAAAATACAAGAGCATAAAAGAAAACTAATATAAGCTAATCTTAAGGAAAGGAGGCAAAGCATCCAACACCAAAAATAAAGAGTTATCTATCACGGGTTCACCAAAATGTAAGCTATAAAAATATATATAAAGATATATTTTTATATCTATGTATGTATTGTATGTGTAGATTTATGTGGTGGAAAATATTGTGGACATATAAAACTAATAAAAAATAAACACTTATCTTGAGAGGTAGCAAATCCAGAAAATGCTATTTTTTGGTGTCTATACTCAATTTCTAAAAATTATGCAACCGGATCTAGCCTAGAAACACAGAGAGAGAGAAAACCCAGAAATCTTTTTCTTTTCTGAATCAGGTCGACCTTGACCCAAATGAAGGTCGACCATGACCCCTTGATGCAGAGAGTTTGGGTCCTAGTCTTTTCCCCAAGGTTCCCAACCTTCTCTAATCATCCAATGATTAGTTTAGTGTGATCTTCACCATTTAGTATCTCCAAGACCCTCTTCACCAACTTTTCATCCAAGGTATAGTTGGTATCTAGAAGATACACTTCCTCCAAGACCAATTAGGCCTTTAATCCACTAGGCTCCTACACTAGGACTTCTCCTTTAGAACCCCAAACCCCTACTTAGGATCTTCCCCCACTTCTTTCTAACTTCCAACTAGCTTCTTGACCCTTCAAAAACATTTAGAACCAACCCATACACTTCTGGATACTTACCAAGTCATTAGACATCAAACTTAACAAGAGGCCTAATTGGCTCTAATCCTATTAGGCCTATTTTCTCTAATTTTGGCTTCTAGATTCCAAAATCCCCAAACACTCTCATAGAAGACCTTGAAAATCCTCAAGGCACCTATCAACCTCTTCCAAATCATAAGTTTAAGATTCTAGATGCACCCACAACCCTACTAACTAGCAAGCCCTAGTTTTAAGCCTATTAATTAGGCCTCTAGACCAGTTTGCATAAAAGACCATCAAATTGGTCACCAATCTTTCAAAAACCTTCCCAAACCTCTTGAATCCTTTAGGATACTCTTAGATCTTCCCACAAATGCATCTAAGTTCTTTCCCCAAAATTCATGGGTGCACGTGCCAATTCCTTCTATACCTTATCCTGGCTCACCTATCTTCAGTAGTTAGCCATAAGGCTTCAAATTTGGCCTTGAAGCCTTGGTGCCACAATACAAATGGAAACAAAACTATAATTACAAACTCTAACCTAACATTCCCCATGGTTTCATCCATTTCCACAAGTGGATGTTCAAGTTAGAGCTCTTCCAAGCATGGTGGCTCTGCAAATGATTTTCACAGACCAGTGGCTTGAAAGACTTTCCAAATCACACTGCTCTAACCTATACACAAATGAATCAATGTAGAACAAATATGGAACACCAAACTAAACCTCCATGGATTTTGATCATCCAACCAATCCGTACAGGTCGTACAACTCATAGTGAAACTCTACAAATAGTGAACAATCAATACATGGCATCCGTACAGGAAGATCTTAATCATGAAATTTGAATCAAAGCTTCATTAACCTTCAAAATATTTCATCCTCATGCTCATATACCGAGAATGAGTGGTTATAACCAACATAACCACCATTTGAGCAACTTTACAAAAAGTTGCTCGAGCAACTTTTTGCCCAAGGTCTCATTTGGCTTATTAGGCCTATCCAAAGACTAGGGATGATTCCTAAGTCATAAAAAAAGTCATTTAAGGTCCTAAGACCTTTATTAGGCCATTTCTAACAAAATCGAACATCTAGAGACTTTTAAGGCCATTTAGGCCAAATAGACCACTAATCTTCCTTGAGCTCATTTGGCTCTTACAATCAAATGAAAGGATCCAATCCAATGGATCTTTCTTCCAAACTCCTAAAAAAATAAAACAAACTCCTAAGACCCCTAAAAACTCATTAAATCATCATGGTGGTAGGTGCTCTACACCACCCCTTTATGTCGACCTTGACCTGCTCTGCTCTGATAGAAATTATGTCTGTGGATCCCAAAATTTTGCTGAAGAGTGTGTCTGAATCTGCTCTGTAATTCATTGTTTCGCACCTATTCCTACAATAAAAATGGTTTTTTTGTTTGGATGAGGGGTTTTCCTTAAACCCTAGTTTTGGAATTAACCTTGAAATAGAATTGAAATAGAGAATGCTAGCAAGTAGTAGAAGTAGATCTAACAAAGAAGCTATGATATTCAATAGATATGCAATTGTATTTGAAATGTAAACAAGTATATTAATACGAAATCTTGGACTAAACACTAAAAACCATAAATGTAAATCAAAACCTCCATGATTCTCATCTAGACTTTGTGCCCCATTCTTGCAATTTATCAATTTCCTGAATCAATATTTTCAAAATTAAATCAATTTCCTTGATCAAATCCTAATTCTATCATTTATTCGATTATATTCTATGGATTAACCATTTTATCCTAAGTCTTTATTTATTTAAAAGGAATTCCCTCCCCTTTTATTAAATAAAATGCTCTCACTTTTCCTCTTATCCTAAGTTGCACAAATAAAGCATTATTCCTATTTTATAAAAAGGAGAAAAGGCCTTTTTGTCTCACATGAGACTCAAAATTCAACACTTCTTTCTCATTGGAGGATACTTGTGCACATGGATTTCTCCTCTTTCAAACCCCACCCTTGATCGAATCTTTTGCCTCTTAATCTCCATCATCTGTTGATTCTCATTTATTATAAAAGAAGAGCTCTCTTCTCATTCTAGATACCAATTTTTTATGCTAATCTTATGCTGTAGGATTTCTTGGAGACTTTGGAGCTTTTGAGATCTTCTATTCTAGCCTTCATTCTTGCATCATAGCTTCATGTTTATGCTTTCTTAGCTTAGATTTCCTTTCAAGTTCTAGCTTAGCTCACATGGCTTAATTAGCACAGATTTGTAATATTTTCCTTTCATAGCTTAGTTTGCATCTTCATTTCTAGCATAGCATTGCATTGCATTCTCATCTTGATTCTTAAAGATATTGGCATTCTTTCCCTTGTCTCATTGAATCTCCCATTGTGTGGTTTACTAGCAAGGTTATTGGCTTAATAGCTCTAGTTGATAGCATTCTTAATATCCTTGTGACTCTCTGCCTAAGGAGCTCTAGGTCACTTTCTCAAGGTTTCCCATTCATGGATTCTCTTTGAAGTAATGACTTACAGAAGTGCACATCTTAGTGTGTACACTTTTGGCACCCATCATGGGGCAGAACACTCTTGTTTTGTCCTCCTTTTCATGCATTTCTACTAATTTTTCATCATGCTTTGCTTGCTGTTTCGGCTATTTTTCCATACTTTCTAATAGAGTTTCATACAATAGTCTTCCAGTATCATATGATAGTGTATCATATACCCATGCAATACTTTTCCAATAAAATTATCATACACTTATACAGGATTCTATCACACTGGTGTTTTGTAGTCTGTCGCATGTAGGTAGTGCGAAGTATCATTTAGATAGAAAGTATCACACCAGTATACAATGAAGTATCGTATGATTCATTCTCTAACAGAACTATCACACAGGCTTGACAATGAGTGATTTTGACCATTTCTTTGCAAGATTTGATTGGGTTGTTTCGGATTTCTGATTTGTTGTGGTAGAACAGAGGCTTACTTGCAGATTTTGCTTGGTTTTTATTGTGCTAATTGTAATACCCCAAAAATGGGCTATAAGTTCATTAACCTCCTACATTGACAAATCAAACAAAATCAACATCGAAGTCCTAACCTAAGGCACATCTGAACATCATCAAATCTAATTGATTATCTTAAATTCTGCATCAGGGAATATTCCTAGCAATATTCCTAATCATCATAATTATCTTTAATTTTATAATTATTTGGCAATAAATCACATTTATCCTAAAGTTTGATTAATTGAATATTTTCATATTTAATTAATTAGATTTAATATTTGCCACTTAATTGTGTAATTAAATTTAATTATATCTATTATTAATTGTATTATTTAATTTTGACAATAAATCTAATATCATATGAATAATTGATTAAATTCTTATTTAATTAATTAAAACAAGTTGTCATTATTTAATAATATAGTTTTTAATAAAAGTTTGATTAAATAATTGATTAACCCATAAATCAATTGTTTTATTTTTAAAAGTAGTTAAGTTGAGCATAAATCACTTTATTATTAAATTAATTCATAAATAAAACATGCACAATCATAAAAGCAGACAACTATCAATTATCAATTAAAGCTAAACTCTATTTTGAGTTAAAACTTAGCTTTTGCATGTTTTTGTGAGTTAATTATCCTTTATTTATAAATAAATAAAAAATCAACCTGAGTTATTTGAGTGATTTATGGCTTTTTTTTCCCATGCACCTCCAAAGCCCTGGATTTCTATAAAAACACGGCTCAGCTCTTCATAATTCATCTCTCAAATTTGCATCCATTCATCTCATATTTTTGCATAATCACGCTCGAGAATTGGAATTGAAGAATCAAAGTTCTTGCGAATCGACATCTTTGTGAGATCAATCTTATTTTTGCATTCATATTACATATCATTGTTAGATTAGCATTGCATATCAATTTTCAATAGCATTCATAGCATATCAATTTCATCTAGCATAGATTCATATCAAGTTTTCATTCCTTATTGCATCATAAAATCCAAAAAATTAGATTAATTGCATTCATATTTCATATCTAGATCAATTGCATTCAAATCCTTCATTTAGGTGTTGTCTAGGTCACTGATCTCGATTACAATCTGAGAACATTAATCTCGCACCTATTAGAAGGCAGTAAATTGCTTGGTTAGATAGTTTTCAATTTTGCACGATCTTGATTATCACTAACCTCTAATGTTTTACTGAAGTGTTGTGTCTATAGATTAGGTACAATTTTCACACACACATTTCTAGCGCCCACTGTGGGGCAACCCACCTTTGCATGCTGGATTTGATTTTTTTTGGGAGCTAAAACCCTAAAGTTTCAAAGATTTAATTTTATCTCCCAAATGGCTTAGAATTTTTTTCTGAAAGTTTTTTTGTAGGTTGGTGACATATCGGGGAAGCTTCGATAAAAAATTAAAAATTTTCAAAATTCTTTTGAATTTTTAATAAATTTTTTTTTATTTTTCATAAAAAATTAATTTTCGGTGCAAATCAGAATATTTTTTGGAAATTTTTACATTTTTGGAAATCTCTTCAAATTATATATGGGGTCTATTATTTTTGTTTTAAATTTGGATGCAATTTAATAGCTCAAATAGTCAATTTGCAAAAACTAGTCTATTTTGATAAAATGGGTCTCTAGGGCACAAATGAAGAGATTTTTCCAAAATTTTTGCATTTTTGGAAAGTTCTTTGTTTTTCAGTAGGGTTCTCTATTCTGAATTTCTATTTTTGTGGCCAAACTCATATCAAAAAAATTAGATCTTGTTGACTAGGTCAAATGCAGTGCAAAAAAATTAAAATTTTGTGATGGGTATGCACTTATTTTTCATATGATTCAATGCATGATATGAGTTGTCATTTGGATTAATTTTTGGTTATTATTTCTCCTAACAATTTATTTTTAGATCTAACCCTAGGGTTTTCATAAGTTGAATATACCTTGCATATCTTGTTTGCTTGTTGGCTTGTTGGAGAGTTCGTAGCTTGCTTGCGTAGTAAAGCTCAACAAAAATTGCTAAAAATCAGGTAAAATCTACTAAGCGCATTGCAAGGATCCCAGGTATTCTCCTTCATCTAATAAAATTTTGATTTGGGACTTAAAATAAATCTCTTATGTGTCAAGTTTGTGTGCATCTTTTCATGCTTTTGATCTATTTCTACACACTTGCATAATTTGATACTAGGTTGTGATCCCTTAAGGATTCATTAAGTAGTCTTAGAATATGTGTGATTGATCTTGATTGCTATCTTGGGTTATTGGATTTTCTAATCCACCGGCCCCTCATTTCTACCCCGTGGTTGCAATCTCGGCACCATAAAGGGGAGGGGTCAACAGGACAGAAGCGTTAAGTGTTCCACTTGGCAACCCTTTTGTGCTTTTAGGAACTCACTTGTTTTCTAAGTTAGGGACTTGTTTTCAGCTTGTGTGAGGTGTTAATTATTCCACCTTGTGGACTCATCTCATATTCTCTTTAAGCGTTAAGTTCTCCTCTTTCTGCTTTTTGGGTACTTTTGGTAGATTTGCTTTCGGGAATATATCTATGCTCACATAGTAATTAGGCCCTATGAACACTATTTGTGATTCTTGAGAGATTGGATTCCTAGCAAAATCTTTCTTGATGATAGAATCCTTGTAGGTAGGGAGGATACTTAGTGTGGTTCACATTCAAGTTGGTTAGTGTGTCTTCTCTTATTGATCGATACATTCTCTCCTAGGAGAGGTTGATAGATCATGTGGGGTTGACATCATGAGCTTTGGTGAATCAAAATTGGTTAGTGTGCCTTCTCTTATTGATTGATACATTCTCTCCCCAGAGAGGTTGATAGATCACATGGAGTTGGCATCATAGACCTTGGTGAAGAAAAACTTTGTCTTAGCATGTCGGATTAATCTGCTTGCTTTGTTTGGGTTAAAAGTGAAAAGGTGTCAAATACCTTGGATCTGGAGCCAAGTCCCCTTGTGGTATACTATTGTGAGTCATCTTTAGAGAGGGTTAACTGTAGCAGACAATCCCTTCATAGGGAAAACTACGTTGATGGAACCTCAAGCGGTAATAGCCATTTTCACCATGGTAGTGACAGCCGCTATATAAATGTCCTTGTGGAAGAAATCTCCATGGGTATGGTTTATTGTTGGGTTGTCAGATCTCCCTAGCAGCTCTTGAAGATTAAGTTCTCAGACTATGTCAAAACCCTGGTGCACCAGGATTGGAGTTCACCCCTTTGAATCATAAAAGTTGCAAAGTCAAACCATTACTAAAAACCCTAGAGAGGCCAATTTTTCACTTTCAGGTAGATGTGTGTTATTGCAAAACTTTTCAGAACATACACAATTAGTACTCTCAGGGATTAGCACAATTTGGTCACTTGATTGTTCATGCACAAGGTTGCTTTTTCCCTTGTTCATTATTTTCAGACGTGCTTGGAATCACTTGCTTGTTGTTCTGCGTGCTTGTTTATCTACTTGGCTATTAAAAATGATCAAATCTGGTATAACCTTCAAAATCTAGATAGTACAATTTGCAAACAATCCAAAACTGAAGACCTTAAATTTTGCAAAAATTGACGTAAAATATTTCTGGAGTCAAAAGTCATTTCAAGAAGTCAAAAGTCATACAAGTTTTGTCAAGTGTCATTTTAGTATTGCCCATCTGTCGTACGATTGAGAACCCAGTGTAGTACGAGTTTTCAAACCAGCAAATTCAAGAAAGTCAAAACCCTGTTAGCAACTGTCGTATGATATTGACAACTATCGTTTCATTGCTACCCAACTGTCGTACGATTTTAGCAACTATCATTTCATAGACTACCCAATGTCGTATGAGTCTGCAGAGTGTCATTTGGAAAAATTTGAGAGAGTTGTCAGAAATTGTCAAATTGCTAGATACCCATCTTTTTCAGCCTAGTTCCAAAATCTGTCATACAAATCACTATGTCAAGAACAAAGCAATAGCTATTGAGAATCAGTACACATGTTTCAAAGAATCAGTACACAAGAGGAAGAAGCTCTAATCACCGCTATGATGAAGCAGCTGCAAGCTATGCAAGTCCAGCTTAACAAACTTGAGAAAGAAAAGGAACCCAAAGAGTTCTCCATGGAATCTCTATACTCTTTTCCATTTGATAAAGACTTGTACATGTCACTATGCCCCCGGAAAAAATTTTGAGCAACGTGACAACCCTTATGATACCTCTTCCACGGAGAGTGACACATCCAGCTTTGGAGACTATGATGACAGACAATGTAATGATACCTATGACACCTCTGTTCCTAAGAGTCCTCCTCGTCATTCATTCCTACTTACTACAAATGGGCCATCACATTGGATAGATCGTGATGGTGATCCATATGATTCTGATTTTGAAAGAGATTTTGATGGCTTTTGTGGACAATACCTTGATGATGATCCATCTACTACTTCTGAGGACTATAAAATACATCGTGCTAGCTTGAAACGTCAATACTATAAGGATCTCTCCTCTAAGAACTCTCAGGCTGAAAATAAAGATTACACTCTCAAGCAAGATCATGTTAATGTTGGACCTTTGTCTTGTGATGGTTCCCTTCCATCCCCTACTTCCTCCAATACTCATACATTTTCTAAAGCTTCTAAGTCTTTCAAATCTTTCACAGAACCTTCATTCAACACAAGCCCTGATACTTTTCATGTGGTTCCCTATAGTTATCCTCCAGGGCTACCTCTTAAAGAAACTCAAGCTATCCTTCACTTGGCTGCAAATACTTTCAATGATGATAAACCTAAAGAGCCTAAGCCTTCATATGCTATAATCCCTACTTTAGCTAGTCCTCCACCATCTCTTCCAAAGTCATCCATACAATCCCAACATGCTTCCTTGTCCTTAGAAGTGGCTCCATGTCAAGAGGACTCTAAAAATGATAAAGAAAAGAACATAAAGAAAGATCAAGATCAAGAACCCTCCATGTCATCCACTCCTTTTCCCGATGTCTCTTATTCTCTTCATGATTCTTTTGATCCTGTACACCCTTTTTCATGCATTCCATCATGTCTTAAGTCTTCTCCTAAGCAAGATCAAGCTACTACTTACACTGTTGAGCTTATTGGCAATCAAAATAACCTTACTACACTTGCATTTTCCAAAGATGATACTTCCATTAAGGTTGTTAAAAATAGTGTTGTTACTTCCAATGTTAAGCCTATTGAAAATCAAAAGAAAAATTATGCACTTGTGCTATCCAAAGATCCTTGTCAAGATCAAAGTCTTCCATCTTCTTGTTCTACCACTCCATGTTCACTTCCACTTTCTACTCTTCCTAAGTCTTTGCAAGCTTTGAACAATCCTATCAAAGAAGGTGCTCATATTCAAGATGTCCATGATTCTATTGAAAATTCTAATGCTCACTCTAAAGATGCTAATATCCTTGGTTGTCATATAGATGCTGATGAACTTATTGATTATCCTTTTGTGTCTTCCACTTCCATCCTTGGACCTCTTCCACCACTTCAAAGATCTTCACGCCTTCCTTCCATCTTGGGTCCTTATGTCCCTTCACTTTCCCCTCCTAACTCTCTTGATTCGCCATCCATCTTGGGTCCTTACATACCTCCATCTCCCATATTTCCTCAAGATCAACATAGATGCATACCCTTGAATCCTTTTCATCCACCCACCCATCTAAACCAGTCATATCCTCCCTTTTCCACAAATTCCAAGTCTTTTGGAAGTAACTTGAATGTTCAATACAAGAAAAAGAAGCAATACAAGAATCCATCAAAAAGAGAAGATCACCATGTCTCCTCTAAACGACATGGAGGCATAAAGTCAAAAGAGATATCTAAAAAAAAAACTACAAGACAAGTATGGGTTCCAAAATCCATCATTGAAGATATTCTCTCTAGATCATCAAAAGGAAATAAAAAGCCTATGGCTATATGGATTCCAAAGTCTCTCTTGAAAGAGTCTGGTGTTGAGAAAAAAGTGAAATTGACATTCAAGCTTCTAAAGGCTTCCACTTCATCTCCCTCCAAAAATATTCTTCCATTTCATGTGCCTAAACCACAACCTCTGCTATCCATTCGCCATATTCCTTCACGTATTTCATCATTCATGATTCCTCCATTCTCTCACCACCCTTCAAGGTATGTGTTGATGTTGAACTTGTCTTCCTTTCCATCTACCCTTTCACAATCCTTCCATGCATTATCCTTCTACCTCCTATCCTTTTTCCTCACTTGCCTATTCCTCCTATCTTCCAACCTCACTCGCTTTACATAAAACCTTATCCTCCATTTTTCTCTTTCATCTCCCTTTCCCTATCAGCATCTTTGAGTGTGTCATTTTGAATCCTTGGCATATCATGGTTTATCCTTTCAAGGAGCATTATCTAAAAAGCTTGCCTTCTTCCAAAAAGAGAAATGAAAAAAAAAAAATTGAAAATGTGCCTTGGTGAAAACCTGGAAACAGGCACCTTGGTAGTAAAAGTAAAGAGAAATAAATTCATCCTATGGTGAAAGCCACTCCCTTGTGGCACCTTGGATAAGTACCATGATGAAAACTTGACAATCAGGCATCATGCGTAGTTCTTCTACATATTTCATCCATTCCATCTTCTCTCTTTGATCTTGACAATGTTGATCTATACACAAACATTTGGCTATTTTGTGAGCTATCTTACGATGATCTTGCTTTCATTCCTTCCATGTTTAGCCTTCATATCCATTTTCCTCCATTCATTTTCACCTATCGCTATCCTTTTCCCTTTTGGTCTTGATCTAATAAAAAAAGAAAGAAAGAGTAAAACACAGTGCTATGAAGCCTCTTGACATGTATACTCCTTTGGACTGCATCCTGTCCTTTTTTGGCATTATGCTTTTGTGACTTATCCTATGCTGGCCTTTCATTGCTTGTCCAAATGCACTTTACATGAAAATTTTTCCCTAGCTTGAGTATTCTTGAGGAGTTTTCCCTTGAGGATTTCTCCCCTTCATTCTCCTTCATTCTCTTGTCTTCCATCTCTTCCACTAGCTTGCCAATCCCTCTTGTTCTCCACCTTGCTAGACATTGGGACTGCACGATATGATATTGCTTGAGAGTTTGCAATGGAAAAATATGCTATTAAGTATACCAAGTATCAGAACAAGTATCAGTACCAGTATCAGAACAATTATCAGAATCAGTATCAAAATCAGTATCAGAACTAGTATCAGAACAAGTATCAGAATGAGTGTCAGAACAAGTATCAGAACACCTACTGGGGCTACACCTTTTGCTTTAGTTTATGGGTCTGAAGTGGTACTACATATTGAGGTTGAAATCCCATCACTCAGAATCAGAATGCATGGACTTGTCACTGATGAAGACTACAAAGTGTCTAGGTTACAAGAACTTGAACTACTAGATGAGCACAAACAAACAGCGTATGATCATCTCAGAGTGTATCAAAAAAGAATGTCTAGAGACTACAACAAGAAAGTCAGACACAGAGAATTTCAGGTTGGTGATCTAGTGTTGAGAGAAAATCCTAAAAATCAATCACATCGAGAACGCAAGGGGAAGTTTGAACCCAATTGGCTAGGTCCCTTTATTATCACTGCTACTTTTGGCTCTGGTGCCTATCAACTCTCAACGACTGAAGGAGAATAGCTCCGAGAACCAATCAACATTCTCCATCTGAAGAAATTCTATGCCTAAGGCATTCAGTGCTTGGTAAATGTCCTGAAAAAATCCTAAAAATTAGAAAAAGTCCTGAAAAAATGAGTATCTTGGTGAAAACCTAGCAATAGGTGCCTTGATGATTCACAAAAAAATCAAAAAAAATCAAAAGTACAAAAAAATTAAAAAAAGAAAAAAAAAAGAAAAAGTGCCTTGGTGAAAACCTGGAAACAGGTGCCTTGGTAGCAAAAATAGAATCTCTACCAAGATGGTGAAAACCTGGCAAATAGGTGCCACTTGTTCCAAACGCTCCATCTATTAGCACAATCTTGGTCTTTCCCAGCTTTCAGTCTTGCTTTAGTTGTACATATCTCTCGGTTTGTTTCAACATTTCCAGTTTTCAATAAGTTGGTTTGTACACCAATCAGCTTGCGCGTCTGTATCTTATCAATGTTCAAACTTGGGGGCAATCAATGTCATATCCTATGGTCTCCTATGTATCTTAGACGTGTCATATCTGCTCAGAGTCCTTTGAAGCTTCGTGTTGAGTCAGTCAAGTCTGTCTTGTCTCTAGAAAGGATTTTGCATCTACAACAACATAATCAAACATCAAAACTCAACTGAAAACAATCTATACTTTTTACATGCTTTTATCTCCTTGTATGCTTACTGATTCAAATTGAGATTTTTGCATATTGTGTCCCTTTGAGCTCTTTGATGATGTCCTTTATAGGATTTAGAGAGTGATGACTAGGGGCATAATCTTTTCTTTGTTTTCTGCTTGTATGTGAAAATCTAACAACTTTGGAAATTCCAGATTGAAATGGTGTCCGACTATAAGAGCCTCTATCTCGAATTGGATGGCCATGCATACCTCGACCATTGATACCCAGACAATTCAAGGAAGTTTGATCTAACTATTGTCTTTTTGAGTAAGTTCTTTCTCCTACTGTGGAACGCGATCTTGCCTAAGGATGTGAACGATAAAGGGTCACTACGGGTAATTCACATTGGATTTAGAATGATCTCTTGACTGTTTGATGTGTTTGTCATACAAGGCGTATTCAAGTCATCATGATGTTCATGTTTTGATGCTTATACAAATTGCTATATCAAAATGGACATGATATTCAGGTCATCCTAGCGTTTGTGCCTTGATACTTATATCTAATCTGACATTCCAAAAATAAAATCAATATTCATATATCCATGGTTGTTGACCAGTGGGTGTTGTATTGATTCTTGCACATACAAATCGATATTCATATGTCTATGGTTTCATGGCTAGTGGGCATTGTATTGATTTATCCAGTTACCTAAAAGTTCAATGATGATAACAAATCGACATATGATCAGTGCGTAGGTCCTAGGTCTTAGGTTGCATTTCATTTTGCATGTCTCTTTGCATTTTTCATCTTTGCATGATCTCACAATGATTAAACGAATTTCAATGCTTAAAGAATTCTTCAAATCGCATTCTTCAAATCTAACAAGAGTTAAATCTCACACGAAGGTCCCTCCAATGAAACAGCAAGTAGAATCCTTTTTCAGGATCAAAATTCAAATCTGAGATCATTCATATTATTAACTACTTGCATAATCGACCTTCCATCTTCACAGAAATCTAGTATTCAACTTAACTGATTATCTTACATCAAACTATCAAAATTTCAACTTGGTCAACCATGGTCAACTTATGGTCAAACCTAGTCAAACTTAGTCTCCAGGACCTCTAAATGATGTAGAATGCATTCATCGAATGTGTTTAACCACTTCTCTAATCAATTAACATGCTTCTAAACTCTCAACACTGACTTTTCTTGTCAAATTTCAATTTTAATCCCGAAGGGGGCATGGTATTACACATCAATTCAAAGTCTGTAAATCAAATTCTATCGATCAAATCTATCAATATCTTTCATCAGTGATCAAGACAACAATAACGTCTAGTTGCTGATTCATCAAAAGTCCTCATCGCTCGAGGCAAATCTATTATCACTTGGGGCATATCAGATTCATCGATCCATATCAATCTGGTATTCTCTTAATCTTGTAAACTGTATCAGTTTTTGCAACCATCAGATCATAGTGTTCTTTCCTTGGTTCTTCGGCAACTGAAGGGTTTGGATGTGATACCTGCTAGTTCTGCTAAGACAATCGAGTCTAGAACGGGTCACTCACTTCTTTGCAATCCTAAGGTTTGGAATCAAGTGTTTTGACACTTTCTCACAATCATAGGTTCATTTGCTGTTATAGTGAACATTATCTTTGGTCATTCAAGACCTATTATCTTCATATCAAATTCAATATCAATCAACTCCTATCTCAATATCTTTCAATCGATTTCTATCTTGAGATCGGTTTATCTTTTGAATCAATTTCATATCTTTATCAAACACAGACTATCTTTGAACCACTGTGCTTCGCACAGTAATTCAAAGAGGGGTAAAATGTAATACCCCAAAAATCGGCTATAAGTTCATTAACCTCCTACATCGACAAATCGAACAAAATCAACATCGAAGTCCTAACCTAAGGCACATCTGAACATCATCAAATCTAATTGATTATCTTAAATTCTGCATCAGGGAATATTCCTAGCAATATTCCTAATCATCATAATTATCTTTAATTTTATAATTATTTGGCATTAAATCACATTTATCCTAAAGTTTGATTAATTGAATATTTTCATATTTAATTAATTAGATTTAATATTTGTCACTTAATTGTGTAATTAAATTTAATTATATCTATTATTAATTGTATTATTTAATTTTGACAATAAATCTAATATCATATGAATAATTGATTAAATTCTTATTTAATTAATTAAAGCAAGTTGTCATTATTTAATAATATAGTTTTTAATAAAAGTTTGATTAAATAATTGATTAACCCATAAATCAATTGTTTTATTTTTAAAAGCAGTTAAGTTGAGCATAAATCACTTTATTATTAAATTAATTCATAAATAAAACATGCACAATCATAAAAGCAGACAACTATCAATTATCAATTAAAGCTAAACTCTATTTTGAGTTAAAACTTAGCTTTTGCATGTTTTTGTGAGTTAATTATCCTTTATTTAAAAATAAATAAAAAATCAACCTGAGTTATTTGAGTGATTTATGGCTTTTTTTTCCCATGCACCTCCATAGCCCTGGATTTCTATAAAAACAAGGCTCAGCTCTTCATAATTCATCTCTCAAATTTGCATCCATTCATCTCATATTTTTGCATAATCATGCTGGAGAATTGGAATTGAAGAATCAAAGTTCTTGCGAATTGACATCTTTGTGAGATCAATCTTATTTTTGCATTCATATTACATATCATTGTTAGATTAGCATTGCATATCAATTTTCAATAGCATTCATAGCATATCAATTTCATCTAGCATAGATTCATATCAAGTTTTCATTCCTTATTGCATCATAAAATCCAAAAAAATAGATTAATTGCATTCATATTTCATATCTAAATCAATTGCATTCAAATCCTTCATTTAGGTGTCGTCTAGGTCACTCATCTCGATTACAATCTGAGAACATTAATCTCACACCTATTAGAAGGCAGTAAATCACTTGGTTAGATAGTTTTCAATTTTGCAGGATCTTGATTATCACTAACCTCTAATGTTTTACTGAAGTGTTGTGTCTACAGATCAGGTACAATTTTCACACACACACTAACCTTTGTGGGGCTAACAAGTTATGCTTGTCGGTGCTCTCATTGCTTGAATATTTTCCAAAAAGAATGCATGTCAAAGTTTCAAATGCACAAGGGCTACTAATCCTTTCTTGCAGGGCTGCCCTAAGCATAAAAACAATCGAGTTCTTGTTCAGTGCTTTCATTTTAAGTGTGGCATATACTAGTTATTTATTTTCTTAGGCACTTAATATCTTGTTGTAGGAGTCTTTTGGTGGTAGGAGAGTATGCTCTTCACCCTTGTGGTGAACCAGAAATCTTGACCCATCTTTAGATTTTGAAAGCAAGAGGGCTAACTAAACTTTTCTTGGTGTGTTTGGGAGAGAATTTTGAGATAGGATAGTATGCTCTTCACCCTTGAGGTGAACTAGAAATCTTGAACCTCAAAGATTAATCCACTGTTTGTTTAGTTTTAGAATCTTTTAGTGGGCTTTCTCTTGAGCAATCAAGAGGAACGACCCAAGTGGGGACAAGCTAATACCAAGCTATTCTGACCCACTATAAAATCAAGGCTATCAAGGACACAAAACCTTGGTAGACATAGTACTTGTCTTCACTTAATGTGAGTACTTGTGGTATTGTGACCATGAAGAAAATGTTGAGCAAGAATGCTTAAGGTAATCTTGTGGCCACGAGGTCTGTTACTTGCCATAAGGTAAGGAGTCCCTATGGGGAGTAAGAGGGGTATTACGAACGGAAGCCCTTACTAAGAACCATAGATAGAAGCTACCCAATTTTTCCACTTAGCATCTTGGTGCAAGTATTGATCCTAGTGGACTAACCTAGATCACCCCAAAATTACTCACCATCTGTGTTCCTTTGGTTGTGTCATTGGCATTTCCATGACAAAGCCAATATCTATTGTGGACAACCACTTTGTGTGAGGCAATGGGACATCAAGTGTGGGCCAAGTTGTTAAGTATTGAGCCTTTGTCTTTTTAGCTAGTAAGTGCTTGAAGTGTTCTCATTTTGATCTACCCATGCAAACGTTCTCAAACATCAAACATCTCGGTAGCATTCATAGGATTTCTCGCTTTGATATCACAATTACTTGTCTTGGCAAGGTTGATTTTGCCCTTGTGCAAGTGTATTATGACATGTTTGATCACTTACTATTTGCAAACCTATCTATTGTCTTCTGTTACTATATTCTAAACTGTGACATTGAACCATCAAAATGAAACATTGACCAAATTGCCTTTAAAACTAAGATTTTTACATTCACTGGTAAAAAATTGTACAATACTGAACAATCATCGCAAACTGGTCTGAGTTTTATCATGCAATACTTCGTTGCTACACAACTATCACATAGCTTGCCTAGAAAATATCACATCTATTGCCTAGAAACTGTCACACTGCTTCGTGCAAAATATCATTTTGGAAGATTGTATCATTTTGTTAGCCTGGAAACTATCACATAGAGTAAATTTGATGTCTATCTAATTTGTGCCATTTTTAGTCTTCCTTTGGTCGATCCAAATTTTAGTAGGTCTCTTACCTTGCAGTTGGAAGCCTGTTTGTACCTTGGGTTCCTATGTTTTGACCCCTTGAATTAGTATTCTTTGGTTTCACAAGTAATCTTGCTTGGAATCAATAAGTTAGAAGTCATCCTTGTTGAAAAAGTAAACCTGTAGATCCTTTGGTAACACACTTGGAGAGTCTTAGTAGTCTCTTGTATAATTCACTTCCCACAAAAATCAATTTCAATTTCAAATATAATTTGTGTAAATCCATCCACCTGATCCATATGTGCTAGGATACTTATCATTTGATTGGGCACCTCTGTGGAAGTGTTATTTTACACCTTTTGCAATTTTCTATCTTACCATCTCTTTTTGGACAATTGAACACTTTTACTATCCTAGTTTTGTATTGATGTTTCATAGGGTCATCTTATCACCAAGGATCTTTTCTTTCATGTCAATTACAACAAGGTATCAAGTCAATCAAGGAAAATGACCTCAAGTTGTCTTTGACCAATTACCCTTAGTCCAAACCTGTCAAAAGTGAAAGGCAAAATAGCCCATCTTTGATCAATCCCCTAGGAGCAAGTCTGAAGTTTGGTTTGAACTTAAGAGAAATCCTAGTGAGTTGAGTACCTCTTTAGTACCTTCTCAATCAGATATGGACATGAGTTACACCATGACTAGAAATTAGAGAGAAGCAATGGATCAAAATCTTGATGACATTTTTCAGAGACATAGGGATAACATGCTATTTGGTGATGACAATCAACCAGAAGTACCCCCTATCAACACCAGATATTTAGATGCCCATCAAAGAGCTGAAGGTATACAAGATGAGCTCACCAAGATGAATGGTCACAACATGAAGACCAAAACAATGAACCTTGTGATGCTCATGTGAATGCAGTGTTTACTAATGACTTGTTCAAACATTTGAGGCAAAACTCTCCACTCCAAATGACCTCAAGGTATGTGAGTGAAAGGTTCAAAAGAATTGAGTGACAAAGGAAAGCCTTTTTTGATTAAAAAGTTGCAAAAGAAGAGAAGCTTAGACTCCTAGAGGTGGAGAGACAAGCTTTATTAGAATTGGAAAGAAAAGCATTTCAAGAAGAACAAGATAGGCTTTTAGCCCAACAAATCAATGATTGTATCCTCTTAAACTGGAAGCACTTCCATGATAAGAGCATTTATCCATCTGAGTAAGTGGTTTGGGGTCACATCAGATGCCTTGAATTGATCTTTTCTTTGATCTGGCTTTCTCCCCGCTTTCCACTTATTTTCTGCTTCATTCTAGGTGAAATTAGGGTTAGGATCTTAAGGATTCTATTGATTTTCCCTCCTCTATGTCTCTATTTTCTAGGTAGGATGTAGAAATAGATCCTCCTGGCCTTCATCAAAGTAATCATAGGATTTTATGTCTATCCTTGACATCCTGTCATGTTCTGGCATCAGTTTTAGGTTTCTAGGCATCCCCGAGACCTCCTGACTTGGTTCTGAGTCAATCTGGAACCAGGGTCAGGGTCGAGGTTGAACCTGACTAGGTCAGGGTCAAGCTCAAACCTGACTAGGTTAGGATTGACCTCAAACCTAACTAGGTTAGGTCCAATCTTGATTTTTCCCCCTTCCTTCAAATCTCCAATTTCCATGATTTCTGGGCATCAGGCTTTTAGGAGATTTATTTTCCCGCCTCTAGGTTAATCATTTTAGGTTTTAGGATGGTAAATACTTTAATTGCATTTAATCTAGGTATATTTTCTAAAGGTTAGGACCTAATTGAGATTTAATTCTCCAAGGTGGCCCCTCTAGAAGATTGTGCCCTAGTTCACTATAAAAGGAGGCCTTCCTCTCTCATTTTCTCATCCACAATCAAGCAATTGACATCTCATCCTCAAGAAATTTCTCTCAAGCTCTCAAGGTGATCAAGCAAGCATCCATTCAAGCATTCAAGTCTTATTCTCCATCCAAGTTCTCCATTGAAGATCAAGGATTCAAGCACTCAAGCCATTGAAGGGATTTGGTTCAAGCATTCAAGATTCATCATTCAAACCCTAGACCTAGCCATTATGATGGTGTGATCTTCCTTCAAGGTCCTTTGTTCATCTTCAAGATCCATTTCATTCTCTTATCAAGGTGGATTCAAAGCATACAATCATGGAGGTTTGATTTACATTTATTATTATTTTCAAGCTTTCATATCAATAGACTTATTTACATTCAAAATACAATTGCATACCTATTGAATTGCATAGCTTCATTATTAGATCCTTTTCTACTACTTGCTAGCATTCCTATTTCAATTTCAATATTAAGGTTGATTCCAAACCAGGGTTTGACCAAGGCAAAACCCTCAAACAAACAAAAAAATCCTCCTTTTCTTGCAAGTACAGGTGTGGAATTTTGGATCTGAGAGTGAATTTGGATACCCTTTTGGGCAAACTTCCAAGATCTACGAATAGAATTTGAATCGGACTTCAAATAAAGAATGTAGTATTTGACCTTTTATGAGGGTCAAACCTGAGCTGAGCCATCTTGGAGAAAGATTTCTAGGTTTTCTCTGTCTTGACATTTCCAGTCCAGGACAAGTTTCAAATTTTCCCGATAGTGTACACAGACATCAGAATTCAACATTTTCCATATCTGCCCTAATTTGAGGTTAGTATTTGTATTCCAATTATTTTAGATTTCCAAACATAATATATATATCCTCCTCCATAGGAAAATATTGGATTTACTCTCTCTCTCTTCCATATTCTTCACAAAATTGATTCAATTGTGTATTAACCTTTTGGTTGATCAAATTGGATCTCTTCTTTGGGGAATTTGGGTTTGAGAATAGATCTCATATTTCCCCCTATACATTTGAATAGGGTTGAATCCATTTTACCTCTCTTCATTTTGGTGAACCTGACAAGCTTACTCTCTTTCTTTTTGGTGTTAGATTTCCTTTTTAGATCTAGTTTATGCTCTTGCATTTCAAAATTCAAAAATACAAAAAAATCTATATATTCAATAAAATACAAAAATATTTTATGGCGATTGTTAAGATGATTTGGTGCATGGTTATGTTCTTTATCACTCTTCTTTTAGCATCTCTTTATAATACCTATGATGTTTATGAGAGTATCATTCACTTCCTTATGTTCATGATTCTTCACTTTCCTCTTGCTTATGCTTTTGTGAAGTTGACCAACACTAGTCTACCTACATTTAAAACTTTTCTTCGGGATTTATGTGGTAGCCTTATTCATCTTTTGGATTATGTGAATAATTGGGTAGATGACACACCATCTCCTAATCATCCTAATCCTATCAATCCTAATCCTAATCCTATCAATCCTAATCTTCCTATTCTGATACCTAATTCTCCATCTATTAATCCTCACTCTTCCCATACTTATGATGGGATTCCAGCTATCGTTCAGGATGCGGATGTGCAAGATTTCTTTGATTTACCTTCTCCTCTTATTCATGATGATATTAAAGGAAAGGGTAAAGAAACTTCTTCAAAACCTACTATCCCACCTTATACAACCTTTACTCATGAACATGATAAAAAATCACCTCCTATAGATGCTTTACATAATATGTACACTTCTAGATATAATATGGTGACTAAACAAGGTTATAAAGGTTTAGGGTTAGGAGTTAATGAGCATGGTATTAGGTTTCCAGTTCATATACCCCCTAAACTAGATATGTATGGTGTTGGTTGTTCAAAGTCTCACGTTAAAGTAGGTGATGCTAAACATCATCCTCCTCTTCACCTTCTTCTCCCTACACCTATATTAGATAACTCTACTACTCATCAAGAAATTGCTAAGGTATATGTTGAGCTAATGAATTCCAAGAAAGAAATATTTAGACCTATGCCAATAGATGCTTTATACAAATATAAATGTCCTTTTCATTATATTAACAAACACTTACTTGCTGATTGTAAACATTTCAAGTTATATGTTAAAGAAAGAGTTGCTTTAGGAATTATATCACACTCTCGTGTAGTTTTATGATTCCTTCATAATTTTGATATAGGGGATTCCCCTCCTTTAGATATAATGTAGATGTTCTTTTTCCTCTTGTCTCAAGACTGGGGGGAAAGAGGTGTATCTCCATCCAGTCTCCTAGGATCCATTAGGTCTTTTTATTTTGGCTTAATTGGTATTCTTTCTCTCCTATTTTTCTATGGCTTTGCATTATGTTTTTAATCATCCATAGAATATATCCTTTCTTTTCAAGATATCTTTTCTAAGACATTTTTTTTGCAAAGGTATCCCTTGTCTCTGGGGGGCAAGGTACCTCTTTCTTTCTCTTTGTCTAGGGAATATCTTTCCTTAGCTTAGTGGTATTTGTTTATATTGCACTATTATTTTAACATATTGATAGATGTTTTTTACTATGGATAACTTTCTTATATGAGAATTTGTTGTCCTAGGTCATCACTTCTTCTCTATGTTACAAATTATGTTCTTTATAAACTCTCATCCTTGCTTTGTGTTGGAGTTGTTTCCCTCATTCTAAAGATTCCTCTTCCTCTTCTTTGCAGGGGGCTTGATGATTGAATCTTTGTTCCCACCTTTTGAAAGATGATATTTTATTTAAAGCACTCCTCTTTGGTGGGGGTCTTGTTGATAAGATCTTCTTCATTGAGGATCCTTTTCCATGAGTGACATATCCTTTTCACAATGATCTACATTCTCAAATGTAGGGGTCAATATCCCTCGCTAAGGATATAGTATACATTGTTGTAAATAGGATATCTCCTTGCTTTGAGAAGTAGGTATCCTCTTCCATCTTTGTTCCTACACTTGGGGGACACAGATGCCATCTCCTTCTTTTCTATTTTTCCAGGATTCACCTCTTTCCTTGGGTAAGCAATATTTATCTATTATGTGACATTCAATCATACATGAAAATTTTGGTTTGCATTAAGGAGCCATGTCCTTGATCATACCCCATTTTATTGTTTGACATTGGGTTTCCATGGTTGATATATCTCTCACCTTGCAAACTAAAAAGTGTGCTATCCCTCGTAAGGGTTACTTTCTTTTCACTTAATGCATGATATCTCTTTACATTCATCCCTTCCATGGCCTCATAGGAGCTGTGACCTTCTTGGCTTGGACTGGGTGTTGTTTGTGGATATTGTCTTGATGTTGAAGAAGGCTTTATCCTTGTTCTTTTCTTTCCTTAACATGTCAAAATAGTATGCTTTTTCCATATTAAGGAGGCGAGCATATATAGGGCCTCCCTTGTACTATAGTTTTTTATTTTTACATGCTAAATCTTGGAAGGTAACGCACATAAGTTGCTAAACCCTGAAAAGACATGCATTTATATGCTAAATCTTCCAAAGGTAACACATAAGTTTCTAAATCCTGAGGAAACAAGCATTTTTCTAATTTTTCAAATATGCTAAATCCTTTGAAGGTAATGCACATAAGTTGCTAAATCCTGAAGGGACACACATTTCCAATTTCAAATATGCTAAATCTTGCAAGGTAACACACATAAGTTGCTAAATCCTAAAAAGACATGCACCTATATGCTAAATCTTCTGAAGGTAATGCACATAAGTTCTAAATCCTGAGGAGACATGCATTTTATATTCATAGTGATACAAGAAGGTGGACCTATGGATATTCTAGAAGCTATCAGAAGATGCATTACAATTACAAGCACAGTTTATGGGTGAACCTATTGGGATCTTCCTCTAGGGTGATTCACAGTAAGGTGGGCATCTTACTGGGTGAGGTAATCACTTTCTCCTTTCTCTCTTTTCTGCTTTCATGCTAGTAGGGCAGGATCATGAAGCTATGTTATTTATAGTGTTTCTCTTGTCTTTCTTATGTAAATATTTATTCTTTTATGATATCTTTCCAAATATGATATTAGTATGAGGAATATTTCTTAGCAAGGTTTCTTATGCTAATTGATTTGGGTTGTTTAGTGCTAACCCTTATTCTTTTAGTTGTCTTGTTTCGCACCCTCATGCATGTATGTTGAGTTAGAATCCTTAGTCTAGGGGCTTGTGTCCCTAACTAAGTGTCATTATATCTCATTTAAAATCCACTTGGATATCCTCTTTCTTCTCCTTTACCAAGAGTTTGCATCGAGTCCATACTCTTGCTAAAGTGGGGGCTTAATGTATCATCTTAAAATGGAAGCACTTCCATGATAAGAACATTTAGCCCTTTGAGTAAGTGCTTTGGGGTCACATAAAATTCCTTGAATTGATCTTTTCTTTGATCTGGCTTTCTCCCCGCTTTCCACTTCTTTTCTGCTTCATTCTAGGTGAAATTAGGGTTAGGATCTTAAGGATTCTACTGATTTTCCCTCTTCCATGGCTCTATTTTCTAGGTAGGATGTAGAAATAGATCCTCCTAGCCTTCATCATAGAAAGCATAGGATTTTATGTTTGTCCCTAACATTATATCATGTTCTAGCATCAGTTCTAGGTTTCTAGGCATCCCCAGGACCTGTTGACTTGGTTCTGAGTCAATTTGGGACTACGTTCAAGGTTGAGGTCAAACCTAACTAGGTCAGGGTCAAGCTCAAACTTGACTAGGTCATGGTTGAGCTTGAACCTGACTAGGTCAAGATTGACCTTGAACCTGACTAGGTCAGGTCCAACCTTGATTTTGCCCCCTTCCTTCAAATCTCCAATTTCCATGATTTTTGGGCATCGGGCTTTCAGGAGATTTATTTTCCCACCTCCAGGTTAATCATTTTGGGTTTTGGGATGGTAAATCCTTTAATTGAATTTAATCTAGGTATATTTTCTAAAGGTTAGGACCTAATTGAGATTTAATTCTCTAAGGTGGCCCCTCTAGAAGATTGTGCCCTAGTTCACTATAAAAGGATGCCTTCCTCTCTCATTTTCTCATCCATAATCAAGCAATTGACATATCATCCTCAAGAAATTTTTCTCATGCTCTCAAGGTGATCAAGCAAGCATCCATTCAAGAATTCAAGTCTTCTTCTCCATCCAAGTTCTCCATTGAAGATCAAGGATCCAAGCACTCAATCCATTGAAGGGATTTGGTTCAAGCATTCAAGATTCATCATTCAAACCCTAGATCTAGCCATTATGATGGTGTGATCTTCCTTCAAGGTCCTTTGTTCATCTTCAAGATCCATTTCATTCTCTTATCAAGGTGGATTCAAAGCATACAATCATGGAGGTTTGATTTACATTTATTGTTTTGTTCAAGCTTTCATATCAATATACTTGTTTACATTCAAAATACAATTGCATAGCTTCATTGTTAGATCCTTTTCTACTACTTGCTAGAATTCCTATTTCAATTTCAATATTAAGGTTGATTCCAAACTAGGGTTTGAACAAGGCAAACCCCTCAAACAAACAACTAAAATCCTCCTTTTCTTGCAGGTACAAGTGTAGAATTTCAGATCTGAGAGAGAATTTGGATACCCTTTTTGGAAAACTTCTGAGATCTTCGAACAGAATTTGAATCAGACTTCAAATAAACAATGTAGTATTTGACCTTTTATGAGGGTCAAACCTGAGCTAAGCCATCTTGGAGAAAGATTTCTAGGTTTTCTTTATCTCGGCATTTCCAGTTCAGGACAGGTTTCAGATTTTCCCAACAGTGTACACAGACATCAGAATTCAACATTTTCCATATCTGCCCTAATTTGAGGTTAGTATTTGTATTCCAATTATTTTAGATTTCCAAACATAATATATATATCATCCTCCATAGGGAAATATTGGATTTACTCTCTCTCTCTTCCATATTCTTCACAAAATTGATTCAATTGTGTATTAACCTTTTGGTTGATCAAATTGTATATCTTCTTTGGGGAATTTGGGTTTGAGAATAGATCTCATATTTCCCCCTATACATTTGAATAGGATTGAATCCATTTTACCTCTATTCAATGACCAATTCAACAACAGGGGTACCAACAGTGGAAACAACTCTCCACCATCTACTCCTTCAAGAAGCCCATGAAGTAGAAGGTGTTCAAGAACCCCTTCAAGATCTCATAGTCGTAGAGGAAGAACGACTTCACAACACGTTCACTATAGGAGAAAAACACCTCGTAGGAACTCAAGACAACCCTCCCAATGAGCTCATCATGGCTCCCAAAATGGAGGAAGTAGTGCAAGTTTTGATGCTCAATACTTTATGAGGATGCAACAAGAGACACTCTTCCAACAATATGTGGAGAGGTATCTAGATCAAAACAAGGATAAGTTCCTAGAGAGCTTGATTAACAAGGGTGCTAGGGTTCCTTACAACTTTGATGTGGATAGAAAAATCAAGAAACAAGGACCATCCCAAGAAGAGGAGATCAAGAAACTCAAGTGTATGATGGAAAAGGTGTTGGCACCTAAGAGTTCCTTTTCACTTGACTCCATCTATCCTAATCCCTTTGACAGGAGTGTGAACATGAAGGATTTTCCTAGGAAGGTGGAAATCCCCAATATGATAAGTATGATGGTAATGGGGATCTGCATGATCATGTGTGCCAATTCTACACCATGAGCTTTGAATTCCACCAAGATGACTCCTATCTCATGTGGTTGTTTCCAAGGAGTCTCAAGGGTCAAGCAATGGAGTGGTTTACCAACATAACTCCCCCTGTCAAAACTTTCAAAGAACTTGTTCATAGATTCATCCAACACTTCGCCTACAATCTTTTGAGATCTGTCACTATGTTGGACCTATGTAACTTGAAACAAAATCAAGGGGAGTCATTTGTGGTTTTCTTGCAAAGATGGAGATTTCAATGTTCTCATTACTCTAGGACCATTCCTGAGAAGGAGAAGATTGACATTCTCATTAGCAACTTGATTCCTAAGATGTGGTACAAAGTGAGGAAGATGGTCTTTGACTCCTTTGATACCATGGTCGAAACTGCATGTAGAATTGAGGACGTGTTGAAAGAGCATGAAATTTTGACCAACAATAAGAATAACAACAATGGTAAAAACAACGAAAATGCTAATAAAGACAAAGGGAAAAACTTGCACTGGAATAAGAACAAGCAAGTGGTTAACGATGGAGTGGTGGACTCTTCTCAACCTAAAGATCAAGGTGTTCTCCACTTATCTAGTGTTGTTCAAGCAATGAAGCTTAACACATCCAACCAACAAGAAAATAAGCCAAGGTACCAAGAAAAGCCTAAGAAAGAGAGGCATCAATTTTCAAAGCTTGGTGATTCCTATGAGGATGTTTTCAAAATGCTCATTGCCAACGATCTTGCACATCCTCAAGATCCCACCAAACACCATATTCCTGATGTTAAACCACATTGGTGGGATGAAAAGGCTTTCTGTAAGTTCCACAATGGTATTGGACATGACATCAAACATTGTTGGAAACTAAAGCATATTATCCAAGACCTTATTGAGAGTGGAAAGCTTAAGGTGGATGGTTTGAACACTAATGCTAATAACAAGGCTTTCAAGGAGCCTTTGCCTAAATATGAGAAGGGGGAAACCTCTAAGCCAAAGAATGGCAAGGCTGAAATCAATTATACCTACACAGCTGCAGAAAATGTGGTCAATATGCTTGAAGTGGTGGAGGAAAATGTCAACATGATGAGGGACAAGGATCCTTATGGTTATGATGTGGGCTCTCCTATATTTGGTGAAGAACTTGTGGTGGTGCTAAGGGTTCCTTACTCTCAAAGCTCATCCCAAGCTCTTAATGCCATCACAAGAAGTCAAAGTCAAGGTCCTATGGTTATTAGAGGTCCTAGTTCCAACCCATCTAGTAAACCAAAGAAAGTGACATCCAAAAATGTCACCACTAAATCAACAGTTAATCCTGAAATAAGCTACAATCTTGTTGACCAATTGCAGAGAACCCCAACTCAAATCTCAATCTTTGAACTCTTTGAATTATCCCCAAGACATAAGTGTGTCCTTGAGGATGCCTTGCACATGGCCAATGTCCCTACCAACATAGATGTTGACCAATTCCAAAGTATGGTGAATCATATTGCTAGCCCACATTACTCACTTTTTCAGAAGATGATGACAAAGCTTTGAGCCATCCACATAATCTCATTCTTCACATTGAAGTCATGATCCACAAGACCCATGTCAGGCATGTGTTTATTGATGGGGATGCTGGGCTCAATATTTGTTCTTTAAGTCTATTGAAAACCTTGGGTTACTTAGAAGAGGTCATAGATGTCTGAAAGAAGATTACCATAAAAGCCTATGATGAGGTAGAACGAAGTTCTAAGGGGTTGGTTGTTCTTCCTATCAGGATTGGCCCCATTGAGAGAGACATTTTTTTTCAAATTGTTGATGCTGGTCCTTTAGCATACAACATTTTACTTGGTAGGCCATGGATCCATGAGATGCAAGCAGTGCCATCCACCTACCACCAATGTGTTAAGTTCCTCTATAATGAAGTAGAAATTTGTATACCTAGGGATAGTACATTGTCTATCAATTCCATTTCAATAGGGACTCATGTTCCTCTCAATAGAGAAGTGGAGGATTTCAATGCAACTCTAGCTCAGTGCAAAGATATATTCAAATCAATGGACCTTGGTATGGGGGGGTACCAACTTGACTCCTTTACAAAACTTCCAATTTCACCCAGGTCATATGGCAAGCCCTCCCAAGAGATGAGACCCTCCTCTTCAGCCATGACCTTGTTCGGCACATCTGTAGAGTCCTCAGTTCCTATCTATAAGGAAACTCAGGTGCAGAAATAGCTTCCCACGCTAATCTCTATAGGAGAGTATTGTGCAAATTCTTATAAATCCTTACAATTTTAGATTTGTTAACTACTTTAACAAAGATATTGCAACCACATACCATGCATACAGAAAAATAGAGAATGACACAATGATATACCCTGGGGAAACCTTTTGGTAAAAACCCCAGCACTCCAAAACCTGTACAATGTATTGATCAAAACTATTATAGCTTACAATACACTTGCAATGCAAGTTCTTTCAGAAGATTTCCAAAACCTTGAAGACAAATCACGGTAGCATAAAAATGTTCCAACCATACACTCACATCACATCTCTTCACAACCCTAAAAAAGCTTATATCATGCACTTCACTTTTTAGGGCTACTCCCAAAGATAACCATATTAGGGTTTTACCATTCTCTAAGAAAATAGGAACCCCAAAATTTTTTTCGGGCTGATGTCCCAAACCCCACGATTGGAGAAGAGTGTACAGTACTCAAATTTATCAATTGCCACATGTCTTCACCTATCATTGAATCTTCCTGACATAGCTCTTACGTGTCATAGGAATCCGTCATAACCATTTTAGCCATGATCTCCTTACACACAATTCAAGATGCCGACACATCAACATTATTTGCAAGAAATACATTTTACAAAACAAATAATAAGAATAGGAATTATCCAAGGTTGAGACACCTTATTCCTAACACTATCCAGGATGAAAAAGAGGAGGTGGCTGTTAGAAATTAGATTTATAAAGAGGAAAAATATATGCACAATGAGAATTTCTCTCCATCTCCTAAGGCTTATCGGAGAGGATGCACTTTGGTCACAAAAATGGGCTATCCCGACCATGGCCCTCTAAGTCAAAGATTGGATGCTAGAGTTGAACCTCTCAATCATGCTCTTTTTGGGTGCAACTCTAAGAAGACGGTTGGCCTAGGTTTTGAGAATCATAACAAGAAAACTACTCCTATCCTTGCTGTGATGGATAGTGATGATGAATCAAACTACATGCCCAATTTGACTAAATAGAAAGATCAGTGTGAAGATTGGGTCCCTTCCACCAATCTCCTTTGGGGAGATTCAGACAATTCAGCTGCCCATACAACAATTTCAAGCCTCAAACAAGAAGAATCCATTGTTGGAGATCTTGTCCAAGAACATCAATACACAAATGGTGCTTGAGAAGGTGTCACCCTTGGTGATATTAGAGCCTCCACCTCAAGGTTTTGTAAACATGCATGGTGTAAACATCCCAGTCGAGATTCAGATACGGATTCACACAAATATGAATGGGAGTCTCTCTCTGATTCTTCCACAGTTGACATGGACATTGATGTTGTCCATACTTATAGTTCTCATCCTGAGGTAGCTAACAAGTCTCGTGTAGGATTAGAGGATTGGAACCCATGTGTTGCTTTAGTGGACAATTCTTCACTTGGTAGGAGGAATCTTGATTTGGGTAACTTAGAAGGATACTTGACAGACTCTAACTCTTGAGTCACTAGTGATAATGTCATCCACATCCACAACCTTGAACCTGTCATTGACTTACCTCTTGCTAATCCTCATCTCATTGATTGGTCCCAAAGATATCAAGAACCTAAGCTCCTGACATTCCAGAATGACTATGAGATAACCTGCTACCTGAATGTAATCAAACATGTAGTCTCTTCCACTAGCAAACCAGCTACAAGTATGACAGAGCCTGACATCAAGTACCTCAGTTGAAAAATAAAAAGAAAAGAAAAAAAGAATAAGATTTATGATGGTGAAAACCACTGTGTGGCATTGTTAGAACCAAAAATAGTAAAAATAAATGACGTATCCAAGGGTGAAAACCTCTCTAAGGCACCTAAGGATGAGGTACTTGATCATCTCCCAAGTTACTTTCAAGATAGATCTTTAGTGCTTGTAGAGCCAACTCAATCAATCAACTTGGGTACTGATGAAGCTTCGCAAATTGTGCACTTAGCTCAGTCCTTGTCACCTCTAGAAAGGGAATCATACACCAAGTTCTTACAAAGGAAGAAGATTAACTTTGCTTGGACCTATTTAGATATGCCAAGGTTGGACACTGATCTCATTATGCATCACTTGTCCATAGCTCTAGGTGTAAAACTAGTTAAACAAAATTTGAGGAAAATGCATCCTCATATAACTCTTTTAGTCAAAGCGGAATTGAAAAAACTCCTTAGTGCAGGATTTATAAGAGCAATCAATTTTTCTGAATGGATTTCAAATATTGTACCAATTTCAAAACATGACAAGTCCATTCTCATCTGTACAGACTTTAGAGATCCCAATAGAGCATTCCCAAAGGATGATTTTCCACTCCCAAACATAGACATGATAGTGGACATGACCGCAGGTTATGAGATCTATTCTTTGATGGATGTTTTTTCTTGGTATAATCAGATCAAGATAGCTCCTGAAGACTAGGAAAATACTGGATTCACTTGTGCATGGGGTACCTATTGTTGGAATGTTATGCCATTTGGATTAAAGAATGTAGGAGCTACCTACCAAAGAGCTATGACAACTATCTTCCATGACATGATGCATAAGAATATGGAAGATTATGTGGATGACACCTTGGAAAAATCTAAAAAAAGGGATACACACTTAGGAGATTTGGAAGTCATTCTAGATCGCATGGAACAATTCCAACTGAGATTAAATCCAAAAAAGTGTGCATTTTGTGTTACCTCTGGAAAACTTCTAGGATGTATCATTTCATCCAAAGGAATAGAGGTGGACCCAGAGAAAGTACACGCAATCTTGGATATGCCACCTCCCAAAAACATCAGTCAAATGAGGAGTCTTTAGGGACATCTTCAATCAATAAGGAGGTTCATTTCACAACTGGCAGATAGAGCTCAACCTCTCAATAAGAACTTGCATAAGGGAGTTAAATGTATCTAGAATGAGGATTGTCAAAAAAGCATGGACCAAATCAAACAATACTTGGAAAATCCTCCTATTCTCATACCTCCTATCCCAGGAAAGCTGCTCATTCTATATGTTTCAGCAACATAATCTTCCTTGGGGGCATTACTGGCTCAACTTGATGAAAATGGGAAAGAAAGAGCCGTATATTATATTAGTCATACTCTTGTTCAATATGAGGTTAATTACACCAGTATTGAAAAAGCTTGCCTTGTAGTGGTGTTTGTTTCCCAAAAGCTATGACATTACATGCTTGCGCATACAATACACCTCATAGAAAAAATTGATCCTCTCAAGTATTTGCTTGGTAAGGCTACTCTCATAGGTAGACTTGCTAAATGGATGATGATTCTTTCAGAATTTGACATAGAATACATTGAGGGTAAAGCTATAAAAGGACAAGCCATTGCAGATCAATTGGCTGACTTTCCAATTCAAGATAGTGTACCAATTCAAGTTGCCTCTCTAGATGAGCACATCATGTACATGATTGAGAGAACATGGAAGATGTTCTTTGATGGCTCTTTTATGCAAAATGGCTCAGGAGCTGGAGTGTTGTTTGTTTCTCCTCATGGTTACACAATTCCTAAGTCTTACAAACTATTGTTCCCATGTACAAACAACATTATGGAGTATGAATCTTTGACCAATGAGCTCAAAATGGCTATAGAATGGAGAATCATAGAGCTACATATCTATGGGGATTCTTAGGTAATAATCAACCAGGTTAATGAAGACTATCAAACAAAAGATGACAAACTAGTACCTTAAAAGAAAATGGTTGATTCATTGAGATGGTATTTCACATTCATCACATTTCAGCAAATCCCTAGAGTAGAAAATAAAGCATTTGATGCTATGGCTACACTTGCTTCACTCCTCTAGTTAGAACATCATGGGTCCAGATTTAAATTCCTATTGGAAGAGCTACATTATCCTATCTATAAATCCCAAGAAAGCCATGTCATCTATACCCTTGTTGGTCATGAATCATCCCGATATGGTGCCATTTACTCATACCTCTGTGATGGCATTATCCTTGATACCTTCAACTACTCTGAATGAAGAAACCTTACCTGAAATGCCTCTCGCCATACCCTTATCTCTAGTGATTTGTATAGGATGGGTTTACATGGGACACTTCTTAGATGCTTAGAAAAGGAGGAATCTGATCAAGCATTAGTTGACATTCATGAGGGCATCTGTGGGGGACATTCCAATGGTCATTCCATGGCCTGAAGGTTGCTTAGGGTGGGGTACTATTGGCCTACCATGCAGATGGATGCAGTAGCTTTTGCAAAATCCTATGAAAAATGTCAAAAACATGGTCACCTGATACATGCTCCAGGCAAGGAGCCTATTCCTTCTATTTCTCATTGGCCATTTCAGTGTTGGGCCCTTGACCTTGTTGGGAAGATTCATCCCAACTCATCAAGTGGACACAAGTTTATCATCACTACTACTGACTACTTTACCAAATGGGTAGAAGTTTTTCCACTTTCTGTTGCCTCAGGCAAGACAGTTTCTCTTTTCATCCTAAACCATATCATCTGTCGATATGGTGTGCCTTCTGAGATTATCATTGACAATGGAGGTTAGTTCAAGAATAAGGACCTAAAGCAACTCTGTAAATAGTTCAAGATTAAACAACATTGGTCCTCCATTTACTTCCCACAGGGAAATGGACAAGTAGAGGCTTCAAATAAAACCATTCTTAAAATCCTCCATAGAACAGTTCATAAGAATGGTAGAGATTGGCATTTATAGATAAATCCAGCCTTATGGGCTTATAGAATGAGTATTCATACTCCTATAGGGGCTACTCCTTTTTTCCTTACTTATGGTGCTGAAGCAGTGTTACCTTTAGAAGTGGAGATTCCTTCACTTCAAGTTTCCCTCAAAGGTCTAGTTATAGAGGAAGATTGCCATGCCATGAGACTTCAAGAGTTAGAACTTCTTGAATGAGAAGCGTAAAGCATCATTTGACCATATGAGGGTCTACCAAAAGCGTATGTCCAAAGCCTTCAACAAAAAGGTTCACCCTAGAGAATTCCAAGTGGGAGATCTTGTCCTATGTGAAAATCCTAAGAACCAACAACATAGAGATCAAAAGGGAAAATTTGAACCTAATTGGCTTGGACCTTACATTGTTACTATTGCTTTTGGGATAGGTGCTTATTTGTTATCTACTGAAGAGGGAGAGAAACTCCCTGATCCTATCAATATCTTGCACCTTAAGAAGTTCTATCCATGATGCTTGTTCTGTTTGGGGGCATCCTTTGTACATATTTATTCATCCTGAAAAAATTCCAAAAAAAAATTCATATATGATGCTAAAAAAATCCTAAAAAGCATATAAAGTCCTAAAAAAAAATACAAAAAAATTGCAAAAAATTCAAAAAAAATAGAAAAAGTGCCTTGGTGAAAACCTGGAAACAGGCACCTTGGTAGCAAAAATACAAAAAAATTAAAAAAATCAAAAATCTGTCAAGTGGTGAAAACTTGGAAACAGGCACTAGTTGAGGCCTTTGCACCCTTGTTTCTTAGCACACATCCTCGACACTTAGCCTTTCTCAATCATGCCTTGTCCTTATTGCCTTGGTTTGGAATTGGTCTTTATCTTTATCTAGGGGGCATAACTATGTTAGCTTTGGTCTCTTAGGATGCGTTGGTCTTTAGGACATCTTGCAAATGGTGTTTTTCAACACCACCCTAACTATGTTTTTCAACACTTTCCCAGCGTCAAGTGTTTCTCAACACTTATCAGATATCCTACCCACAGTCTACCATGATATGATATTTTCCATTGGTAGATGTGATACTCAAAGTTTGATTCTATGACCTACACATGCACACTTACACACTTAAATCACTGAGACTTGCTTGACCTTATTTCTTTGTGTGTTGTTTATGATGATTTCTTTGATGAGTGTTCTCTCCCTAATAGTTTTCGATGATGCTAAGCTAGAAGACTGTGGGCACAAGGACATGTTTTATTTTTTTCCTACTTGTGGGTATATTTTTTTGATCTTATCTATCATGAGCATTTATGCTTGTTCCACTTGACACTAGGATCTACAATGTATTATCCTTGACTATTTTTGCAAGTGCATGCTTATAGTCATCTTGACTTTCTTGTGTCTTGATGCGAGCATAATCTTGCTACAATAAACTTAGGAAACCTCACTACATTATTCATCTTGACCTACATGTCTTTGATTCTTAGGTGAGATTCCCACATATCTATCTGATATAGATCATATTCAGATTCACATAGTTATACTAGTGTGCATTGTATGATCTTGTGACGCTACCAATAACACTCGATGATGATTATTAGAGACTAATGGGTTTGTAACCTTGCAAGAAAACCAATTTTCATAGTAGCTTGCATTCTTAGGTTCATGTTAGATTAGTTTTGCATCTTGCATATGGAGAGAACTCTCCTTTTACCTTTCACGGACTTGTCGATCAAACTGTGCTCACCTTTCACTTTTTCTCAATCATGTCTTTCACTTCTTGTCTTTTTCATCACATCCTTTTGCTATCATCATAAGGGGTTAATCTTATCATCATATCTATATCAACAAAGAGATCATTTTCAAAAACATGAGTCTATATCATAAACATGAGAACTAAACATACATCTACGAGAGAGATCATACATGAGCATATATCATACATTTTTTAGCAATATAACAAGACAATAAAACTGAAACATCCATCACAAGTGGGAAAAATACATGAGATACATCACAAATCTAGTAAATCTCATATATATATGTGTGTCATGATACAAGGTACAATGTGGGATCCAAAATTTGGATGATGTCCCAGGATATGACTCTATACATCTAACCCTAGACCTAAGTCTGACTCTCCCCATCACATAGTGGAGGTGGTGTTGCTACTCTATCCAGTACCACATCAGATCTTCCTACCCTCTTAGAGTAGAGTGGTGCTCTCTATGTCATAGGGATGACTATTATATATAATCCATGATAATATGCAGCTCATGCTACCTCTCTCTAAATCTATGCTGCATCAGCATATGCTGCCCTCTCCCACTGATCTATCTCAACTCGTGCATTCATTAGCTACTAATCTTGCATGGCAATAGTAATCTTGAGCTACTAGATCTCGGTCTCCAACACCTGCACTCTAGCCCTGAGATCCTCCCACTAGTACAAAAACAACAATATATGACCAAATAAACTACCAAAAATTGTAGATAAATGACCAAATTTGGTCACATGACCAATGGTAGTTTATTGTCGGTCATTTATCTCATGACCAAATTTATGACTAAACTATTTTAGTCATTTATTTGGTCATTGATTTGGTCATATATTTAGTCATTTATTTGGTAGTTTATTTGGTCATTTGGTTATTTATTTGGTTATTTATTTGGTCATTTATTTGATCATTTATTTGGTCATTTATTTGGTCATTTATTTGGTCATTTATTTGGTCATTTATTTGGTCATTTATTTAGTCATATATTTAGTCATTAATTTAGTCATATATTTAGTCATATTAGGGCACAATGGAATCAAACCATCATCCTCCTACTTGTAAAGTAGGTGCTCTTCCATTGAGCTAGTACCCTTTAAAGAATAATCATACCATGTATATAGTACTTTCTACTAAGCATGATTTCAAGTTTTTCCATCTATAGTTCAAGGGTAGCAAAGCTTAAGGGGAGGATGACTAGTGATACTTTAAATTCAATGGTGAATTTATTCAATGTGCAATATAAGAATGAAGTGAATGATGTCATTGGAAAATACATTACATGTGGCTTGTTCCCCTTATTCCCACAACATTCTCATTTCCCTCTCTATTGTTATGATAGGCCTTTAAAAGACCTCTTTTGTGTGTGCATTTGCATTATTCATTTGCATAGTTGTTGGCATTATATCTTGGTCTGTGTTCAAGGTTTGTTTGTTGGGTGAGGAGCTATAAGATGGGCAATATTTTTTATCATTTTGATGAGCAAGGTAAGATGAGCCTGTATCTTTTCTCTTTTAACACCTTCATCATTATTAGCTAGTGGTCTAAATTCACTTTGAGGAGACTCTTCAACCATTTTTTGAGTCTAAATTATATCAGGAATACAACAAAGATCATGGCATACCAGTCATCTGTCATAATTTGCTTGGATAAGTGAGGATAACAATCATTTATGATTGCATAATCTGGATCTTCCTTTAATCCAATACCTTCAAGCACTACAAATGCCTTAAGAATGAGTGCAAAATAAGGTGGAATTACAAACACATAATTTTTAGAAATCTTTTCCAAGTCCTCTGTTACCTGCAATGTCAAAGTATTTGAAAAAATTCATGGTATTTAGTAATAAAAGATTAATCAATTGATCTATAGCATGAAAATAAATCCCAAAAATGAATAATTATTCACTTAAAAAGTGCAACATAGAGAGGAATTTAAATCAAAAACTCTATTGGTAAAACTAAAATTTTTACAAGAACTGAAAAATTTATTTTAATGTCTAGAAAATTTTATTTTATTTGGCCAATAGGCCATTATTATATCTGAAGAGCACACAAGAAATACTAAGGGGAAAGGGGAGAGGGGGAATCAGTATTTCAGATTTTTAAAATTTTGACAACATGAAATCATATGAAAACTTAAAAGAGCAACCATCAAGATGCAAATAAAAAACCACAACATACAATAGCTTTCATTAACAAAAATGGACACAAACCTAGATTACATAAGTGAGCACCAACTCACAGAGAGCACCAACTTCATCCAACAGAAGTACCCACTTCAGTTTGAGCACCAATTCAAATGTTGAACAAAAAAAACTTTCAGAACTCACACACAACACTTCAAATACACCTTTCAAGAATTACACAACACCCTCGAAACATTTCTTGACTCCTGATTTTAGATAAGCTCGACTTCTATCATACACTCTTGACATCATCTCACATGCTTGACTCCATAACCTCCTTCAAAAATCTATAACAAATCTTTCTTCAATTCTGACAGTAAATCTCCTACAGAATTTCCCTTTTGTTCTAATTAACATGTCTACAATGATCTTCTACTGTATGTTTATCTTCTTTTTTTTCTTTTACAACACAACTCACTCTGCAACCAAAATGGATTTCTAAACTTTATTTATATCTTCAAACATATCACTGCCTGTAATCACAGTCACCAATTTTTCTTTTACCACCTTACTACACACCTTATTCGATTTCAATCATACATCAACAATAATCAACACTCATTTTTTAATATGTATTTCAATTCTCTCATACTCATCTCTCTTCAGCATAAGAAATTACCTGATAGTAAATAAATTTAATTATGTAAACACATAAAACCAGCTCAAAACATACATCTAAAAGACTAAAACAACACAATATGGAAAATATTTGGGAATATCAAAAGAAGAAGAAGCTGCATTCATTCATTTATAGATTATAAATTCAACAACACAAAATAGTTCAGAAAAAAACTCAAGAGTCCACCTTTACTCTCAGCTGTAAGAAGTTATTCCTTTGCAAGTGCTAGAGCAACACCCAAGGTTCTTGCTGCCTCACTTGCACCAACTCTCGTTTGAAAAGCTTTAGGCTTTACAACAAGGTTTGTTATTCTTGCAAAAACCTAAAGCAAAAAAACAAATCATTATTGAATACAATGCCAAATTTTGAACAAGCATTAAAAAAATAGCTTTCAATGTTCTATAGAAGCATCATATTACAATCTATATAAAATTATATTTCTTTGATTCCATTTCTTTTCAGAACTCACAATGGTATGGAATGCACCAAAGAATTCCAGGAGAACAATTTGACAAATGAAAGTATCTAAATTTGACCAACTTCAGCATCACTTTGGGCTTTAGATTATATAACCATTACTCCACTTTCAAAGAGTCTAAGAATTACTGATTGTCGAGTAAAAATACATTAGTTTATTTGAGAAATGAGTACTACATTCTATCGTCAGAAATTTCTTCCAGTTGCTGATATACATTCACATGAATAAAGAATGGAAGAAATTTTAGTATCAAATATTAAAAGTGCAGAGTGCAAATGTCTATACAAAAATCATTTTAGTATCAAATATTAGAAGTGCAAAGTTCCAATGGCCTAGAAAACATACACATTTAGCCTCTCCCAAATGGCACAAGGTCGCAGAAAATATTCTTGTGAAATGAGCTCTACCAAAACCAAAACATAAGAGTAAGCCTCCAAAAAATGTTTTTGAAAACATCAGTTGTCAATCTCCAGCATGTAAATTCCTGTGATGCAATTAAATTATTAGTGTCTAATATTCCTATGAATGCACATGCCCCTTGAGCACGATTGAACATACAATATACATCAACCAGGGGAATCATGCATCCAGATCTTTATAGTGGCATCTTTACAAAATCATTACCAACCATTTTTTTCTCATCCCTATAATTTGTTTCTTAAACACAAGCTTCCAGTTGGCTATTTCAAGTCTGGTTGAGAGATCTCCAATGCTACTCACTCCAAGAGCATAATCTCCTTGTAGCCATGTCTAGTCAGTAATCCGCCTTTAAAAATTTCCATGTCTCGAGCATCTAGCAATCTGCAGCAACATTTGCCAGATGAATATTACTCAAAAACAATAAAAATAATGAATCTTGAGAGTAAGTAGCATAATGAAGTTGTTAAATAGTCATTAAGTTTTTAGTGAAGTATGAAAAATCACATCAACTCTAATTACTAAGAACCAACAAATTCTAAATGTTCTACAATTTAACTGATTAGATGCAAATAATGTGCACCACACTGCATCAACTGAGAATTACCAAAGCAAGATTGTTGTTCATTTGACTATGGAAGACAAATCGTATCATACTAGGATCATAACCACTTACTTTGTCTCAAGTGGATTAGACCAATATTTATAGTGTTCATATTTTGGATCATCCAAATTTTCAGCAACGCCATAAGAATAATGAGCATCTCCATGTTGCATCAACTTTGGAGCAATGAAGTGGAGTAGATCTAAGATAGTTCCTGTTGTATATACTTTATGTTCAGCAATGGCCTTGATGCTCTCCCAGCTCATCTCCTGGTATTTAGTCCAGACATCACTAGAAGATGCATTGGATGTGATGAGGATATTATCTTTAGGTGCAACCTATAAAGAAAAATTTAATAGTAGGCTACAATTAGTTTCCTACAGACACTAAAAAATTGCATCAAAAATGAAATGCTAATTCCTTCACTGGTAGAATGTTTTGTATCTCTAAATTTTCTCAAATGAATTGTTAAAATCTTAAAAAGAATTTTGAGATCCAAAATTTATCATCTTCAAGTGTGACCTAAAAAGAAAATTTAATGGTAGGCTACAATTAGTTTCCTATAGACACATAAAATTGCATCAAAAATGAAATGCTAATTCCTTCACAAGCAAAATATTTTGTATATCTGAATTTTCTCAGATGAATTGTTAAAATCTTAAAAAGAATTTTTAGATCCAAAATCATCCACCCACAATATACTAAATCCATAAATAATTATCAGTCCACACATTCTTTCAGCAATCAAATGATGCAACATTTCAGATAAACCATACAAGAAAATAAGAAACATAACATTCAGTCCACACATTCCTTCGACAATCAAATGACACAATATTTCAGACAAACCACACAAGAAAATAAGAACAATAATACATTTTCTAAGTACTCAAATTGCAAATTTCTAATTATTTGCGAGAGGCTTGTGATAGCTTTTGAGTTATGTTAATTGAAATTCAAACCTTAGTTGAACTACTCCAACTTGGAAAAACTCGCCATATATGAAAAAATTCAACTCAGCAAAAGCTTGGCACAGTTGCATTAGGAACACATTGTTTTTACTAAATTCAATGACAAGATGTATCCAATGAGTCCATAAATTAGTAGAAAAGTGTTCTTTTATTAAATTTGATTGATTTGAATGCAAATTGAGTACAAAATTGCATCCTCATATGGAATCCTGATAATATAGCTGAAAACTATTATGAAATTATGATGATTCCCTTTGAACATCATCATGATTCGTCATAATTGACAAATTGCATATTACAACATTTTACATCTTCCTCTTCCTTGGTCTAGTGGGACTTTTGGGAGAGGCTCTAAATTTTGAATTATCACATTTGAATCTTTGATGCTGATAGTATGATATTTCATCATTGATCAATGATATTATGATAGTGATAAAATTAGTTGTCTAAGTTCTCGATTCTGGCCTCCACCCCCAGACCCCCTTATTGTAATCAAATTTCTTATATGACAATAGATCCCAATAACCAGTGGAGGTTTGGGAGTGGAGAACCCAATGGATTTGAGAGACAAATGGCAAGCTGCACAAGGTTTTGGCTTGCTGAGTAGTCGGTGAGTAATTCATCTATGATTGTATAGTACACCACAAAGATTGTTGATTACCATGCTAAACAATTCCTCTCACCTCTTCAAGACAATTGTGTGTAATGCAAAGAAAGTATCTATCTAGCATTCAAAAATATTTAAAAAAATTAAATAGAATCCAAGTTAAAACATCATCTACTTTGGTTTTTAAATTTAACACTTTAAAAACAAGTAGATAATAGAAAATATTACATATAAATTTAAATTTTAAACCTCTAAAAAAAAGGTTATCTTTAACTGTCCCAACTTCCACATGGATCTAAAAATGGCTTCTAACATATGATGATTAATCACAAACACTCAGATCTCATTAGCCTCAATATGAAGTTGTTTTACCCACTCAATATAGGTACCCATCATTCCATCAACAAGATGAACCACTGAATGGCACATCTTGTTCAAAATATGTGTTTTCATCACACCTTAACTATTAACCCCATAGATCTTCAATTTTCAGCATTGGTCATAATGACCTAGACAAAATTTTGGGGCCCCACTACCTCACCCTGACAACAAATTATCCACCCTTCACTTTCCTTGAACAATCGAATACCCTCAAAAATATTGCCCAATGAGGCACATTGCAATTAAATTAATTAGAGGCTTATTTTTACAATCTTTATGCCTATCAAAAACAATGGACACTCCAATTTTTGCCCCATGAATTGCTAATGGGTTGTAATCAAATATATACATAATCCCTTTCCTTGAGCAATAAGGTGGTGCATACTTTCTTATAGTCAATACCTTTGTATGTTTTAGGTACCTCACTAATTCTCTTCATCTAACATCAATATGGTGATCTTACAATATTAAAACGAAGCTCGTTGGCATAAATAGGAGTAACGAGATCATTAGCATTGCACTCACCTCATTCTAGAATGCCTTTCTAATTGGTCCACATCATTCTATCCTCTTTTTCTGAAGATGGAGTCACTAAACATGGATGTATGACTGTAGGTTAGTCACTATTGGAGTACAGGATGGCCATATAGGTCACTTACAGAATCCTTTCTTGGCAAAGGAGTAAATATTGATACATTTTTGGCAACTTTTATTGCTTCCTCTTGTCCTTTGATATATGCAAGAATCTTTAACTTTGCCAACCCATGATTGGTTAACACATTACACTCTATTTTCTTGGCTCAGAACCACACACAAATGGGCTTTCATTTGACCATAGGAGCTCTTATATTCATCTTGGAATTCATTGCAAGATCAAGTACAAGCACTACCTCTAAGAAGTTGTTCAATTATTATTGTAGGTCTTCTATGTGGCAAAAAAATTGAATTTAAAAGCCTTAGCCAGCCTTTGGCCCACAAAACCATAATTCCCTGCCATTATAGAAATTGCATATAAAATAAAACACAATGTCAACATTACAAAAAATAAATAATGCATTGCCATAGGCTACCAATTACTTGTTAAAAACAAATTACAGATAAGTTATATAATGAATCATTTATAAAAAAACAAAACTCTAGTGGAATTTGAAAATAGTTATAATTTTTACAAAATCTTTAACAAGAAAATCTTTATCTTAAATGGAGACTCTCCTTGCTGCAAGTTTTTTATCTTTTCAGCAATTATCTAATAGTTGCAAGCATAGGAATATTAAGAAGAGCACAAACTAAAGGTGTAGTCCTAACTCCCAAGTAGGAGATAACAATATAGTTTTGGGTGAGGTTTGAAATTTCAAAAGAGTAGTTTCCCTTTTGTATGTAACGTTAGGGTAGTTTCTCATTACTTTGGACAATCTACTAGATCCAGTACCTTTGCAACAACCACATAGGCCTAATTTGCACCCATTTACAAAGTAATCTATACAAGGAATTGCTCCCTTGAATCCTAACCTTGAAAAAATCTTAGTAAATGGAAAAACACTAAGGATTATAAAGTTTTTAAGGCACCATCACTCACCTATTCTTCTAGGCATCGAACCCTCCCTTCTAGGGTCCCTAGGCTAGGGCTTGTTCACAAGGACACTTGCAAATCTCTCTAGATCCCTCCAATGGATCTAACACATCCCTATGGACCTTGAAACACTAGATCCATCGCAAAACATACCCATCCTTAAGATTATTCATTCACATTAATGACTAGTGTCAAACCAGGCACCCTTCAATCAGCAATGTTCCACCATTCTATGGTTTTCCCAAACTCATTTCACCTATCCCTGAATTAAAACCATTATGTACAAGGATATAATACACCATTATACCTCTCCCACCAATCACAGTAGCCACAGGGGTGGGAGAGTGACTTCATTATCAACTCCTAAATGTTGACTGTGACTCCACATCAGGAGCAGTCAAGGACACCAATGAATTCCCTGGTCTTATTAGTGGTCAAAACATTGAAAAAAATGCATGGAAAGGTAAAATTCACCCAAGACAATGATCTTACATTATCATCCAAACAAAATCATGTTTTATACAAGCATATGAATTCCCTATTATGAGGACTGTACCCATGGGACAGAGATTCACAGTGTGCAGAGAAAATATTGTTTATTGATTGGAATCATTACATTACTGATTCATTACACATCCAACTCCACATCCATCCAAACTCATAGATCTTTACTAATATAGACTTCTAACTCCCCAAAAACCCGACTGTAACCCATTAACTGTCTAAAAACTAACTATAATAGTCTTAAAATTCATTGTCATAGAACACATCAAAACTGAATTGTATGAGTTTCAACTAATATTTATGAAAAATTAAAATACCAATAGCTAAAATGGTAGTATTCAAAAGCTGACTTTGTAAACTACTAAATTCCCTTCCAAATGAATGACAGTATACTACATGTATCAAAAAATTGCACCAGAGATGACACAACTTGATATAAAAATAAATATAATAGTCTACCATATTGATCAATGATGCATAAAGCTTTCTCTAGGAAGGAAAGATTTCCATCAATATCCTCAAATGCAAGAAGAATTGACCTACCCACAACTAAAGACTTCACAGACCACCGGTCCCTCCTTGTCTACAATGTGGGGTGAATTACAAAGCTTACGAAAAATATCCACTGTTTTCTATGGAGAAAACAGAGAAATACAAGCTTGAAGGTAAGTTTTATGTGTACAATTGAGAATCCCTATTCTGTATTAACTTTTTGGTTTTAATAAAGTATAATCTAATGATTTAAAATATTTTCAACATAGGGCGGGAGTTGACAGTTTTCCATGTTCTGTATTAACTTTTTGGTTTTAATAAAGTATAATTTAATGATTTTAAATGTTTCCAACATAGGGTGGGGGTTGACAATTTCTTTAGCAAGATCATTGAGTGACAAGAAGCCTCAAAGTTCTACTTTGTATCCTTTTCAAAGGTTTGTCATTCCAAATTATTAGCTGCAAGGTGGATATGGTTATGGTGCAAATCTCTATGGAGGTTTTGGTGTTGGATTTGGTTCCTGCAAGCTACAATCAGGTAAAATAACAAATTATACATATAATGGAAACAATTTTTTTGTAAAATCTATTTTTATTCACCTTTTGAATTGGTGAAAGTTAATATAACGGATTTGTTTCTAGATTAATGTTTGAAACATTTGGAAATAATGTAAATTTCTTTTATTGTAAAAATTTTACCTTTCAACTCTTGTAATTTTTTTTCCCCAGTGCTATATCTATTTTTATTGATATTAATATGTGATAGAATGTTCTAGAATGTTCCTGCAGCCAGTCATTTATGGAAGAGGCCCAACAAATGTAGGCATGACAATGGTACCAATGATGTTGCCAGATGGTTGTGTTGGATATGTTTTGTAAGTTCATATATACAATCTGTATTTTAACTTCTTGTTTACCATACAGTTCTCATGAAATTTTATTTTTCTGGATTGGGGATCAAGCAACAGCCTGGTAATGGGGTAGGGGCATCTGCACCCTATAGAGGACAAGGCTCCGCTTCTTCTAGGGGTGGAGGTAGATCCAATAGAAGTGGTTTGGGTGGTGGCAGGCAAGGTGGTGGAAGAAGTTCTGGCAATGGTGAGGGGATTCGGTCGTACCAACCCTATTGATTATTGGGGGAGGTTGTCTGTGGTGGCTTTTAGATAGCCTTTTCCTTTCACCAAAGCAACGCATGTTGCATTCTATCTTTTTGTTGGGCATTTACACTGTTAATTTATACAAGCTCCTCAACGAACCAAGAATTGAAAGAACTATGCTATATAGAACAAGCTATGTAACAGAAGCTTTGGAAACTTAATTTCACATTTTATGAGCCTGTAGAAAATGATAAACATAGGAGGACATAACTTTGTCATGGATAATTTATACATGGGGGTTTGGATGCTTTTATTGAGTTGGTTGGATTCCAAAGTCACTGAGCCCCTATTATTTTCAAATTCCAAAGTCACTAAGCCCCTATTATTTTCAAATTTTCATCCAATTAAAGTCAAGGAGCATTATTTTTTGGCAAGAAATGGCTCACACCTTCACAGTACTTAGTTCAGTCAGTAAATTCTTGTTGGTAAATTCAAAATTCAATGGCTCACACCTTCATAGTACTTAGCTCACACAATTCAAAATTTATCAATAAATTAAAAGAAACATGATGCTATTCATAAATAAAAATAAAGATCTGTTGGTAAAATCCAAAGATGCTTTGGGCACCAACAATAAACATGTAAATTATATGTTAAAGGAACTGATAAGTAAGTTGATCTGGCAGTTAAAGGGAATTGGAAAATTTAAAGATAGAATTAACGAAATTAAGTATTATACTTGTGTACAAGAATGGTATAAAATAAATTGGTTCTAAAATAAAAATATAGATAAATATCTAACCATGGTAGAGCATAAATTAGTGTACTTGTGTTGTTAGGGAAATAATGAAGTCCTCTAGCTCTTCTACATCTTGTTCCTCTGTATAATCTCTATTCACTTTATCCTGCATCAAACATCATGAAAGTAGTTCATACATAATAACTTTCCCTATGTGCAACTCTTTTGTAGTAAATTCTTAAATAAAACAGAGAAAGAGCTAAATAAAACAATGGGAAAAATTGTCATATCCAAACTTCCTTTACAAGGTAAAATGACTAACTTGCAAATGAAATAGTGTCTCCAGGTGCATTTTAATTCTTAAAACATGCAAGCATTCGACTACTAGATTCCTTTACTGCTAAGCAAGAGTTGCAATGCTTGCAGTAAGTGCACTATTGATTCTCCTATGAGGATGTATGTGATAAGAACTATCCTTCTTTCTATCATTTGATGATCTTAAAGATGCTTGTTTGAGCCTACATATTTTTAGAAAAGGATTGATAAATAATATACATATCTCAGTTCAAAAAATATGCTAATTTTCTTCTTCGTGACATTTTGAAACACATCACACAAAATATTTTTGTAATGTCATCATGCATTTACACTTTACTAATCTGGATAGTTCAACAAATATTTATACTCTAAAAAATTAAGAAAGTGATGGTAAAAAAAATGTATATTACAAAATTAGAAACAGACCATTGAGTTTGTATATTTCAATAACACAAACATCTCTTCAAAATTACTATAATTGATTCATAACTAGTGTCTGGAAAAAATGTATCCTAAAAAAAATACAGAATTCCTTAAGCCATAATGCCTTTTGGTAGTGGTAGTCCCTAATTCAATGGAAATACATCATAAATTTGCAAACTAAGCCACATATACCCACACTTTGGACTTTACCCCTGATTGAACATTTACCTTGTTCCAATTACCAATATACATCAAAAAGATTTATATCTGATGTATTTCATAGAAGCATTGAACTCCTCTCCAAACAGAAATGAATACAAAAAAATTTATATCCGTAACTCACTTTAAGGAATTCTTATTTTGAAAATATTGTTGAAGTATAGAATAACATTGTTCTTCTTTAAATTTTATCCTTTATTTTCATAAGTTTCATGAAGTCTTGTCATTGAAATGTCAAACTTCTTCTATGATTCAGAAAAATAGCTTTGTAAAGTTTTGAAAGACAGGAATTACTTTAGACGAGGATTGCATGCCTTGAGCCTTGAACTGACTTAAGTTTCCTAAACACCTTCAACTCATTGTAATATGTTTTGACCACCAGTAGGTAATAGCTAAATGAAATCCTAGAATATAGAAAAACCCAATTAAAAATGGACCAAAAGAAAATTGATTTTAAATTCACATCTAAAAATTGAGTACGGTGGGAATTGATTTAAAAACAGAGAATTGAGGGATTGTCTCCATATGTATATTAGCCTTCAAGTTCAAAACTAGATGTTAATGTAGGATAAACTTTGGAAGTTGGGGATTATAAGGCTTTATTGATGCTACCTACACTTATACAAGGAAAATCCAACAAATTATTAACTCTTGTAATTCCCTGTTTCTGTCGATTGTTAGTGGTCATGTAGAAATTTTAATCGGTCTTGGGCTTTTCCAATTTCTTTACATTAGACCCTTTCATCTTGGCCTTTTCTAGGGCCTAAAGCAGTCATCCTATATAATTAAAAGGTAGCCACTTTAATTCTCATTTGGAATATATGGCTCGACCAAAATGGGGGACTGATCTAAAATATTGAAAGATGTGGTACTCACATGCCCACCACCACCACTCTCAGAGTTGAAGACACCTAGTGGAACTCATCTTTGAGAAAAATCTAGAAGTAGTTTGCATTGTTTCTCGTTAGTGTGAGGAAGACTAGCCCTCAGAAGTTCCACATGCATCTCCTTGCTCATGGCAATAGCAGCAGCTGAATTGAGTGCAATTGTGTTTCCTGATGTTAAAATCAGGGACTGGGTTATACTGTCATATTTATTTGTACAATACTGAATCAAAAGATGCCTGCCAAAGATTTCTATTTGGTCTAGATTCGGGAGCATGAAGATCTGTCAAGAGTTCAGTAGCTCTTTTAGGAACATATTTTAGAATGACAGATGCACCATCACCAACATAAATGCCAAGAGGATGAAGTGGTGGTTTCTATGAAGAACAATCTACTACTGCTAAGCAAGCACTGAGGGAACTTAAATTCATTTTTCCAACACACACAACAACAATCCTAGCAAGAGATGTTGTAGTTGCAGAAGCACTAGATTCTGCGCTTGCGGGTAAGCCACCAAACAAGAATCACAAATGATAGAAAAGAACCATACAAACAATTTGTTCAAGTTCATTTCCAGGTGTCAGAAGCTAAAGGTATTTTGATAAAAGTTTCTTGGCCTTGGGAAGAGAAACCAAACATAAAAAAAAAAGTCTCCTTTGGTGCTAACTCAATTGAATGACCACATTTATCTGATCCAAGAGGATCAACTAATTGCAAAGATGTAGCTAGGCCTTTCAATAAAATATTTTATCTTCTTTTTAATTGGGCTCCACCATCTTGAGGTGGAGATACTTGCAAAAGTCTATCAATATCATCAACATCAAGGACGAGGCACCGTGCATCCTCTATAACAATCCTAGTTTCCAACATTGGCTCTTGTTCAAGGGGCCTCTCGCTCAACTTTGGTTCACTTATGTTATCACTTGATGCATTCGGTGTGGAAGGTGTGTCCACTTCCAGGAGTGGAAGAGGTCTATGAATAGAAGAAAATGGTACTCTTCCAAGTGCATCTACCTGATGATATGCATGTGGCTCTGCAACATCTTTTTTGTGTGAAGGTAAATCTCATAGATAAGAAGGTGCAAACTAAGTTTACCCTCAAGAATTTACAGCTTTCTTGGCTTGCACAACCTAATGATAATAATTATCTACATAATGATTATTCCTATGAGTAGTGACAAGTTGCATATGTACAATGGTTTCAATTTCTTCTGCAGACATATATTTTGATCTGAACTGTGGCCAACCACTATTAATCCTGCTTAATTGACTGTTTATCTCAGAATTTTGTTAATAGTTTTGTTGGCTTTTCCTTCCACATTTTTGGGACTTGATACTGCATGGATCCCTAATATCCCTAGCCAAGAGAGTTTCACTGAATTTGTGCATCATGGAAGGGTAAGAGGGATGAGAATTAAACACTTGTGTTTGCATGGGTGGAAAATGAGGTACACCTTGCATTGCTTGAAACCTTTGCTGGTACCACAAAGCCTAGGGAATTTTATGATGCATCATATTGTGTATCATCCATGTTGGACCTATTGGGTGCATGTTAGGTTGATTCAGCCAAAGACCTTGTGGAGGTCATGCACCAATAATATGGGTTGAAGCATTGAATTGAGATACCCCTCCTCATTTCCACTCCTGTCCCTGTCGCCTATTTTTTCCATCTTGGGTCAAAATAGCCTCACATCAAGAATTATGTATGTTATAAAGGTCTTGTGCTTCAAATGTGAGCTTCATCCTTAAATAACACTTTCAAATTGCATTCAAAATAAGTCAAAAGGGGTCCTTGGTGCTAGGTTCCAATGTGTTAAAATATTTTATTGCTAAAATATTCTAACTCTCATATTTATTTATAATGCAATGTGGAGTCCTCTTATATTTTTGAGGGAATTTAAAGGAAAATAAACCATGACTGTAGTTCACATCAAGTTGCCCTTGGTTTTAATTAAGCTCTCACATCGAAGGAAACCCTTGCTGTATGTGGCAGCTAATAATGGGCTTTTGAAGGAAACAACAAAAAACTGGAAAGGAAAAGGCACTTTTCATGCATAGAAGTGAAAAACCTGTGTATGAAAGGGAACGATCAGTCTAAAAGATGGAAACATCTGGTTCTCTTCATAGAAAAATCATTCTCAGAGGAACAAACTTGAATCTCAGCAATGCATGCATATTGAGCAGCAAATATAGTGTTGAAAAAAAGTGACATATTCAATGGAAAGTAGCAAAAAAACTAAGAAAGAAGATTATCCACTCATCGAGCATGAGTTTCAAGAGGGAACATCTTTGTATGAAGAATGAATAGGTCTTTTAGGAGCAACAATATAGTTGAAAAGAACTAGGTTTAACATTGAGGAGATCGACATTTGTCTAGGTTTCAATAGCCAATCAACAAATAGATTAAAGAGGGAAAGGATACAAAGAGTCTGAAGTCCATTAAAAAGCCTATGCTTTTATGCTTTCGAGAGGTCTATTCCACCTCTTGAAAAACCTCTCATTACAAGCCCAACAAGAAATTTTGATCATAGACAGGCTCATATTCTTTCTTTGCTATGAATGGTAATTACTAAACAGTTTTGTTATGAATAATTATTTGTTTGTGCAAGTCCCCCTGCTTTTGCAGCCTTTAGAGTTTTTATAAGGGGATGGTTATTATTTTGTATCCATATGCTTTCATGGAGGCCCTAAGAGACTCTCTATAAATCTCATTCAGACTCATAGGGGTTGCATTGCCTTGCTATTAGTGATGTAAAATAGTTTTTTTGTGCCATAAAAGATAGCAGCATGATGCATGGAGGGCCATAAATAATAAATAATAATAATAAAACCAAAATAAATAACTTCAATGTTACGAAGTCTCCTAGAAAATTTTTTATTAGAGTGACAAATGACTGATTCGATCCATTAAATCTAAGACATTAACCATTAAAATATAGATAAGAAACTTACCCAAATTGCCTCTTGTATGACTTGAAATGCTTGGCCATTGATTTATTCAAACTGTGCATAGTTGTCAAGCATATTCATTTTGATTTTGAGTTTCCCTCATAACACATACACGCCATGGATGGAGTAGCAAATCAATGTCCATCTCCAGAAAGGTAACACCCAAAATGATCTCATTTGTAGACCAAAACTTAGAGGCCACTAACACTAAAAAAATGTAACAAAATGCATGCATTGTTCACATGATTGAGATGATAAAAAAATATACATTTAACACCTTCCCTTTCCACCGTAACATCCGTCCCTTTCCACCGTAACGTGCATCCTCATTCCACTGTTGCACGCCCAACAGATCTCTCCCCCAAAAACCCTCTTCAAAAAAAGATCATGCTCCGTCCCCTCCAAAAGTTGGATTCCCTTCCCGCCAATAAAAAACCCTTTTATCCATACTTCGGTCAAAGAATGAAAGATCTCCCTTTCTTCTTTGTTAATTTCCTTCCCTCATCTTTTTTTTTGGAGTTTTTTCTCCCTTATGTGGAAACTAATAATTTTATTGCTCTTTTATTTATTAAGTTTTCTTAGTTTAAACACTTTTCCCCTTAAACTTCCACGTATCTTTTCTAATATCCATTACTTTATATAAAATGAAAATATTCTTTTAATTAATTCATTTTATATATAAAATGATAATTTTTCTTTTACAGTTTTCTTTCTTTTTTTAATTAAAAGAATACATATTTAATATAATTAAAATAAGTAAAATCATTTACTTTATAAATAAAGTTTATAATATTTGGTATTTTTTAAATTGTAATATCTAATTTTAACATAGGATAAAATAACAATTTAAATTTATTAATATCATAAGATATCTTGTAATTTTTAGTATTGTTAATAAAATAAGAATTTATAGATATTTGTGTCTATCCTATTATTTTCAATTAGATAAATGATATAATTTTCAAAATAATACATTTGTTTATCAACCACCAAAACAACAATGTCACATATAATGTTGAAGAATACATTTAGCTATCCTAAGCTCTACATATATTTGAATCAACAAACCACGAGAAAATATGGAGGGTTCACTTACCAACATTGCTACTCACAATGTTGGAGTAATGTTAATATTATTGATAATGCAAATAATTTAGTAGTGTAATTATGAGTCAACTAGGAGTAATTGGGGATCAAAGATGATTGCAATATCATGTAGGAGAAATGGGAGAGTTCTTGATGAGTTATTCAGTTGTTTATATTAGTCAAGGTGTCATTTTGGGTTTCACCTCAGTCTAGGAGGCTTTTTGAGTAGTTAACTATCTTTCTTCTAGTTCCACACCTTTTAAAAGGGATTTGATCTCATACTTGGATTGAGCCTATCAAACTATTATTCATTTTTATTAGGGTAACTAATTATTTAGTCATTTTAGCTGTGCTTTTACCCGATGACCAAATTGGTCATTTATTTAGTCATTTATATTTGTAGAACATGACAGTTTTAGTCACGTGACTAAAAATATGGTACAACATGATCAGTTTTAGTCACATGACTAAAATTTTTAGTCATGTGACTAAAATTTTTAGTCACCTAGTCATTTATTTGCCAAATTCTACTAGTGTCCCCTCTCTACAAGCTGGTCATGTCCTACGTCCACCCATCGGTGAACTAATCTCACTGCATCATCATCCTCCTCACCCTCAGAAACCTATCTCCATGATCATCTCCGACCACCTGATCTCGATCCTTGTCCCCTATTCGCTCCCCTATCTCCCCCATCATCATCATCCCCATCACCACCCTGTGTCGGTGGCTGTGCATCAGGAACTGTAAATCATGGAAATGGATGTCTCTGCCACTCTACCCTGTAGGCTGCATCTGTCCCTGCATCCACCATATCAGGAAGGTAATCCCATGGCTCCCTGCATATCCCTACAGCCTCCTGTACTACCTGTCGGTAGTCCAGCATTGGCAGCCATCCCTGTCCCTCCTCATCCCTATCCTGGGCATATGTGGTCATCTCTATGGGTACCCTCTGCTGCCGACCAAACTACCTCCATACCTGGGAGATGAAAAATCTCTCCACAATCTTAGAGTGGCGACCTAATAGTGGTTGGCTACACAAGATATACCCCAGCTCCCATTCACGGTCGCTCCACTGCTCACAAGCCCTGTATGGTCTCCACTCAAAAGATGTGAGCTCATTTAGGAGCCTCCTATAGTATGTGAGGTCTCCACTATGGGGTTGGCTAATGAATCCCATGTACCTTTAGATATAAGGGTGTCTCCGCTCCCTAGGCTGCACATGTGGGTGCACAACGGTGATGTGCTCCCATGCCCATACGTGTGCTAGAACAACACCACATGCCCATGTCCTGCTCTCCCTGTAGACTATCTCATGTAACTCATGGTATATGTCTGCTAGGATGGCTGGGCCCCATGCCATCTATCGAGGGTGTGCTATCAAGTCGGCAAAAAATCTACCCCAGCCCAATGGGAACCCTCTCTGGCTCCTGTCTATGATCAAGGCCTATGCTACTATCGAGCACACTATGCATGGAACTGGGAAATCATGACCAAACTCCTCCATCAGTCAATCCCAATTGAGGTGTCTATCAATGATAGTGACATCCTGGAACATGTCCTGGATGCCTTGTCACCCCTCAGTCAGATCTTGATCATAATATACCTGTGCAAACAAAAAAATCATGTCAGTTTTCATCATATGGAAACTTTACATCTATGCACATTTAGAAACATGATTATACTCACTAGATCACCATGGCTAGATACTCGGAGGATCCGATAGACGTCCTCTAGTGAGGTCATCACCTCTCCAGTAGGCAGATGAAAGGTTTTGTGCTCACTGTGTCATCTCTCGGCCAAAGTCATCAATAGCCCGTGATCTACCCAAAAATGGGGCATATCTAGCAAGAACCCTAATCCCATGCTGATGAGGTCATCTCTCCCAGGAGTATCCAAATCTCTGACATAGCGTAGTCTGGTCACTCTTGGAGCCCTGATAAGGAGCACTAGAAAAGTCTCCTACAAGCCATAACCCCATCAACTAGATTTTAGAACATATCATGATGGATGTCTAAAATCAGTACAAGAAATCTTAAGTGCAAAAATTGTCTAGACCCATGTTATATTGTTCAAATTCAGCACATGCGATATTTCTTATTACACTAGTGTGATACTATTTTTGGATATAGTATCATGCGATACTTTCCTCTCTAATAGTGTGATACTATTTTCCTGTACGATAGTTCACACAAGATCGTATGATGTTTCATCTAGTATCGTGTGAGATACTAGATTGAACACCTGTGCGATACTTTGTGGACCCGCAAACTATCGCACAATAAAAAGTATCGAGGTGTGTGATAATTTCAAAGTGTCGTATGAACTTTCGCATAAATAAAATGTGAAATATTAAAAAAATTAAAAACATGTTTTAAATGCCATAAATAGCTCATAAATGACTCAAAAGGTGAGTTTTTCTGAAAACTTACCAGGGCACCATACTAAGGAGGCCGGTTGTGCAACCGACCGTGCTTGAATCAATGTGTGTGAATTAAAATCACTGCTTGTTGGGCCATTTTCTCTCTCTGAGCTCTCAAAGTTCTCCAAATCACAAAAGACAAATGAATCTGAAAATGACCTTTTTCCCCCTTTTATAGCATTTTGACTTTTTGACCTAATTTTCAAAACATCTCAGAATTTCACAAAAATTGCACCCCTAGCTAATGTCGACATCCTAGATCCATTTTTGAGATCAAAATCAAAATATGAGTTCATATTGATAGTCAAAATTGCATTTCAAAATTTCCCCTTCTTTTGTGCAGTTGGTTGACCTTTTGAGGTATCTTCATTTCTTCATCCCCATCTCTTTCAACCTTCTAGTCTTTCATTCATTTTCATTTGATTCATCTCTCTGAGGTTTGACTTCATTTTTATCCTATATCTTTCTCAGCCAAACCTAGTCAAATTGGGGCATATCTTCACTGCTTGATGGTTATTCTATCATCTTTCATCTTCGATTATGATTGCTAGTGATTTGATCAAATCTATCAATTTACTGTTTCTCCTCTACCTGATTTCAATTTTGATTCCGAGGGGGTAGTACCTATCAAACTTCAATCCTTGATTCAGCTTATCAATTGAGCCTTGAGATTCTTATCTCTTATTTGAGACTTAACAATCACCTATTTACAGGGGTGTTGGCCTTGTCTTTTTCAATCAGCTTACCTTTGTCCTGATATGTTCCCATCCGTCGAACACATGTCTAGATTTTTTTGTGATCCCAAATCGATCTCACACTTCAACTTCATTCTTTGACTTCATGTGATCCCAAATCGATCTCACATTAGTCAAAGAGGGGCAAATGTATGCACCCTAAAATGGTCGCCTAGACTTTGGGCCCCATTCTTGCAATTTATCAATTTCCTGAATCAATATTTTCAAAATTAAATCAATTTCCTTGATCAAATCTTAATTCTATCATTTATTTGATTATATTCTATGGATTAGCCATTTTATCCTAAGTCTTTATTTATTTAAAAGGAATTCCCTCCCCTTTTATTAAATAAAAAGCCCAAACTTTTCCTCTTATCCTAAGTTGCACAAATAAAGCATTATTCCTATTTTATTAAAAGGAGAAAAGGCCTTTTTGTCTCACATGAGGCTCAAAAGTCAACACTTCTTTCTCATTGGAGGAGACTTGTGCACATGGATTGCTCCTCTTTCAAACCCCACCCTTGATCAAATATTTTGCCTCTTAATCTCCATCGTCCATTGATTCTCATTTCTTATAAAAGAAGAGCTCTCTTCTCATTCTAGATACCAACTTTTTATGCTAATCTTATGTTGTAGGATTTCTTGGAGACTTTGGAGCTTTGGATATATTCTTGCATTCTAGCCTTCATTCTTGCATCATAGCTTCATGTTTATGCTTTCTTAGCTTAGATTTCCTTTCAAGTTCTAGCTTAGCTCACATAGCTTAATTAGCAAGGATTTGTAATATTTTTCTTTCATAGCTTAGTTTTCATCTTCATTTCTAGCATAGCATTGCATTTCATTCTCATCTTGATTTTTGAAGATATTGGCATTTTTGCCCTTGTCTCATTGAATCTCCCATTGTGTGGTTTACTAGCAAGGTTATTGGCTTAATAGCTCTAGCTGAGAGCATTCTTAATATCCTTGTGACTCCATGCCTAGGGAGCTCTAGGCCACTTTCTCAAGGTTTCCCATTCATGGATTCTCTTGGAAGTAATGACTTAGAGAAGTGCACATCTTAGTGTGTACACCATGATGGATAGATCTAGGGTTTGAATGATGAATCTTGAATGATTGAACCAAATCTCTTCAAAGTCTTGAATGCTTGAATCCTTGATCTTCAATGGAGAACTCGAATGCTTGAATGCTTGAATATAGATGATTGCTTTCTTGATTCTTATCTTGCTTGGATACTTGATTGAGTTTCTTTCTTGATTGAGTGATGATTTTTGATGGATGGAAATGAGAGAAGGCCTCCTTATATACTAGTCTAGGGCACAAAATTATAGAGAGGCCAACATAGGAGAAATAAATTCTCATTAAGCCTATACCCTTGGAAGTGGACCTAAATTAAATAGCATTTAAGAGTTTATCATTTCAAAGCCCGGAATAGCTGACCAGGAAGCAGGAAAATAAATCTTTTCTGAAACCCGACATCTGGAAACCTTCAAAAATTGAAATTTAAACCCTAGTCAAGGTCAAGGTTGACCTTGACCCTGAGGTCAAGAACCTCAAATTCTTAGAGTAGGATGCCGAAAACAGGCAAAAAAGAAGTGGAAAATAGGGCAGGACAGGGAAAAAATCTAGATCTAAGTCAAAGCCCCATTCAAGGCATTTGACATGACCCCAAACCACTTGCTCGGAGGGCTAAACCATTCCTGAATGGAAGTGCTTCCATTTTTTGATGATACAGGTACTCATTAGTGATTTCTAATATTTTAGCCTTTGGTAGACCTGAACGCGCTCTCCAAGATCCTTTATCTCTCTCTTTTCTATCATCTTCTCTTTGGGTACTCTAGGTTTTTATAGTAGGAGTGTTAAAAGTGATGTCTCGTAGGGCCCTTTGGTCCTATTTATAGCCCCATTGGCCCATTTTTTGTCTCAATCCCCATTTTTTGTCCCAGTCATTGTTTTCCATCCCATTTTCTCATACCACTCTAATGGTTATGCAAATTTCTCCCTTTCTCCTTTTTCTTCATTCCTTTCCCCTCCTACCTTTTTTGAGAAAATTTCACAAAATTTATTTTTTGCATTATTTTCTCAGGGGGGGGGCACAATCTCTCACCATCACCTCTTTGGCACAACTTCTAGGTAGCTAATTCTCTTTGAGGTGTCTTATTTTCTTTTCTTTGACATTACACCATCTTCGACACCGCGTCAAAGAGGGGCAAAGTGTAGACATCTAAAAATGTCTCTTGACATACTTATTAATTTAATTTAATTTAATTAATATTCCCTTTGGCACTATAGTTGATTTTAATTAATTAATTAATTATGTTTTCCTTATTCATCTACTTGTTTAATTAAATTTATTTAAATAAATAGGTTCATCTCCTAAAGTATTTAAGTTTAATTTAAATACACCCTTCTAATGCATTAAATCTTATTTAATACATTTCTTCCATAAGTCCTCATTTAAATAAATTTCAATTTATTTATTCCCTCCATATTTTTATTTCTTCCAAACTATGATTTAAATTAATTTAACTTAATTTAAATCTGAATCCTACCTAAAACCTAGCCTAAACCCATCACCTCACTCACTAAACCTATGTTTTGAATTAATCATAAATTAATTATCCTAATCTATGTAATTCTTAACTTCATTAATCCTAATGAGTTGCCCACACATGTGTGAGAAACCCTTCCCAAGATGGCTAATCACCTTCCATAAATAGCCAGTGACACTCTTACATGGTTGTCTCATCTTCCCTCTTTGTTCTTTTCTCATACATGTGTGACCAACCTTGAGCCTCTCCCACTCTTCCACTTTGTATCCCCTCTTAAATGACTCATCACTTTTAAAGGTTTCTCACACATGTGTGATCAAATCATGCCTTTTGCATGGTCATTTGTCTCCTATGTGGCTCCAATGTGGATGTCACATAGGTGCCACCTCATCCAATCCCTCTCATATCTCCCTAAAATATATAAATAGAAGCCTTACCTCTTGTATTTCATCTATCATTTTCATTTTATTGTTATTATGTTAGTTTATTTTAAATCATTATAGAGCATTTAGCATATACATGTTAGCTTCATTTTCTAGTTTTGAATCTTGATATTATGCTAGTTTAATCTTTGAATCCATGTTAGCTTCATAGTATGCATTTCATTCTAGAATCATCTTGGCAGTCATAAGCTTCATAGTTCATCAATATTACAAGCTAGTTCCTCATAGTAGTCTTGTAGTCATTTGATCTCCATTATTTCTTGTAGCTTAATTCATCATCAAGCTTTTTATTTGGGGATAAAATTATTGTGTTTAGGAGAGTATACCCACATTCTCCCAAAAGATAAAATCAAATAAGCCTTGGTGCACTTGTTTTAGCTCTATCAAAGGTTATGTGGTTTCTTTTGTTGTATTTTTTTTAATACATGTCTTGATTTGATTATTGCTTACCCTCTAGTGTTTGACATGTTTGAGCATGACTACATAGGTTAAGAAAACACATACACAACATATCATATTGACGATGTCCCTTGTGTGCCCTAAGTGCATAAAATTGTCAAACTTTGATAGACTATTTATTACAAACTGTGGTACCTATGCACAATTTATTTGAACCTATACGGTCATTTTAGGCCCCTCTATAATAACCTATCTTAGTTTTTGAAGAATCAAAGTCATTTGTGTAGGGCAGCAATTTTTTGTTCATTCAAAAATTTCTAGATGCACTTAGTGTAAAGTTTTCAAGTAGCCTATATCATGTTATGTTCATCTCAATCATGAACTAACATCATTTTCACATCCATTTAGGTGGGTTTACCCTAGGCATGGTCCCATTTTACCTCTTGACCCATCATAATTCTCAATGACATATCCTACCTTTGATGGCCCTTGTGTGCCCTAAGTACATAAAAATGTCAAACTTTGATGGATTTTTTGTTGAAAATTGTGGCACCTACACATAATATTTTTGAACCTATATGGTTGTGTTAGGCCCCTCTACATTCATCTATTGTGGTATATTAATAGGGAACAACTTTTATACTTCAATTCATCTCTAGTAAAAGCTCTTTTTACACATGGTCCTACACCATCATGCTCTCCCTTTCCATGCTCAGCCTCAATAAAATTCCAAAAATATTGCACACCACTTGTCACATGCATCCTAGTCAACCAATATAACATCATTTCAAATTTGAATTCTGAGGTGCAATTGTCTAAATATATTATGTGTTTTTTGTATCTTATATCTCTTTCCCTTAAACTATCATAGAAAACTTTAAAGAATCCTAGCACAAAATCTAACAAATGAGTACAATCATCACTGATATAGAAGTGGTACTCTCTTAGATCCTTTCTATCCTCCTCTATGCTATCATGTGCATGAATGAAGGCTATGTGTACAAAAATTGTAACTTTTTTAGAATGGTAATAAATAGGTTGCACTTCATTTTGAGGTTTTAGTGTAAATTCTTAGAAAAATCAATGATAGAGATAATAGTACTTAGGGGAAAAATTTCCTTACATAACTTGAATTTCTCATTTAACAACTAAGCTCTATGTGTATGACCTATGTACTCACAAACTAGTTTCTCATGAAAAAACTTTATAAATTCAGCTACACCTATATCCTTTTTCACTAACTCGCACCTCTTCAATTATTTTCCTTAACACCATATATGATTGAATTGTATTTTCCATAAGAAACTAGTTTATTACCAATTTCATGTGTCCTCTCAAGATTTAGGCATCTATGCAAATGTTGCAAACCACCACATGTAGGACAAAAATATTTCAAACAAATCATCTTATAATAAATGCAACCATCATCTCATTTACATAGTACATTTGAAATAAATTCTCTTGATGACTTAGGAGGTGCTTGTAGATCACATTCTTGCAAAACGTTGTTAGTGTGCAAAGTACAACATACATGACAATAAATATCATAATGCATGGAAAATTCAATATGCACCCTACAACAACATGTAGTACATGCATGATTAATCTTAACATAAAATGGTTTTGTCATTTCAAAAAATATTTGACTAATTTTAATTTGAGGAGATATTTGAAGAAATCTTTCATAAAATTGTGTTTGAGTCATCTAAAAAGTGTTTTTGATGTGGCTCATGATTTGTAGATCTGATTCGCCTTCTAAAACCATCTCTTTGATTGGGTGAAACCTTTGTGTTGTCATCCCAAAAAAAATTAGTTAATGTTCTTAGTGCATCAAGAACAACCTTGTCTTTGCATGGGAGTCTACCCAAGAATTCACAAAGAGAATTATTTTTAGGATCCTCAATTTTCTCCTATTTTCCTAGGGCATTTCATAATGTTGTTTTACTTATCTTTAATGACTTTCTTATTTTTCTTATTAAATGATATTTTTTCATTCCATTTCCCATTATGCTTTATGTGAGTACACGTCTATTATCATTAGCATCTTTAGTATGTGATGTCGAAACAATGGCTTGATATGCATCAAATAGATTTCTCACAATGGTTCTTTTACTATTATTTTTGGATGTTCTTAACACCAAAAAATTTATTATCTCTAAGTTTCATATTTTTAAACATTTCAACAACTAATTAGAATCTTCTAGTTTTATTTAAGTTTTCAAAATATTTATTCCACATTCTTCTAACCATTCTTCTACAATTTCATTCAGAAATTTTATCGAGTATTGGCTTCAAAATATTTTCATCAATGTCAATTAAAAACTTTGGTTTCTACGAATAATTAGAGGTGTTAATATTAGTGCATGCTCTTTTTTTTCATTAGGTGCATTCATCGCATCAATTTGAAATGGTGTATGTTCATCATTTTCATTAGGTGCTTTAGGTGCATTCATCGCATCAATTTGAAATGGTATATGCTCAACATTTTCATTAGGTGCATTCATCACATGCATCTGAATTCGTGTGTGTTTATTATTTTCATTAGATGCACTCATCACATCAATTTTAAATGGTATATGTTTGTCATTTGCATTAGGTGCATTAGATGACGTACCTACATGTAATCTCCTCATACACTCCCTTTGTCTATCCTTTGTTTCCTCTCATTGTTTGATTTTACCTCTCCTATTCTTTCCCACTGTTAATGTCAATTGTCCTATATAATACCATTTTGTAAATATTTTTTACAAAACCTTACACAATTAATTACTAAAAAAAACTAAAAATTATCATCATTTTGTTATAATCAAAAGTATTAACAATAAAAATAATTTCAAGAACAAACAAGAAAATAAAAGAAATCAATCATTTGAAATATTATGTGATAAAAAAAGCTCTTACATTGTTGGATACTATCGCAGAAAACCATGAAAACCTGTTGTGGGGCCTTCAACAAGCTACAATAGTGTTTTATTGGTTGTTGGGAATAAAATGTAGCTCAATAGAATGTATACAGATTTTTTTTAGTCAAAATCCAATCAAGATCTATTAAGATAAATGTGTAACATTCACATTGGTATTAAATGCACCAAGTTCATACTCTTATAGAACCCGTACACATTTTTCTTATCTAAAAATGTTATTTCTCCCTAAGACAAATCCTAAATAACATTAATGATTTAAGTGAAGATACATGAGGAAGATAGGAGAGAGGGGAGGGAGATGAGGTAGACAAACAAAGAAAGTTGAGAGAGAGAGAGAGAGAGAGTATACCATTATAAAAAGTAAGCACCCTTTTTAGTTGCTCATTTTTAGCCCCATTTTAGTATGGGTTCCCACATTGATTTCATGACCTTCTAGCCCTTTTGCATCCTTCAAATCAAAAGTATTTGTTCAAAACTCAAGAATGGCTCTAACTTCTAGGCATTATTTCACATTTTTCATCTTATCACATAATTTATCTTCCATTTAGGTCCTTTACATGCATTTTGGGATTTTGGGATTTTCCCTGATTTTTAGACAGGCTATGGTTCTCAACACCCTTTCTTGGCATTAACCCTTACATCCTAAAAAAAATAAAGTAAAATGTCCATGTACAAAGTCAACCTTGTCCTGGATAAGCTCAACCCAAGTCGGCCTTGTCGGATTTTATTTTTAGTGGATTCTAGGCTAGATGCGAGGGTTTATCTTTTAGACCATTAATCATGGTCAGCCTTGCAAAATTTGGCCCCAGAAATGTGTATAAAAGGAGACCTCCTCCTCTCATTTACACCTATAATTCATGATCAAGAGACATCCAGATGAAATCTATCATTCATCCATTGTGCATTAAAGAGATTCAAGTGCAAGGAAGCATTCAAGTATTTTCAAGTCTTCTTCTTCTTATTATTATTATTTTTCTTCCTCAATCCAACACTATGGAAAACTACAACAATCATCATTCAAGGGCTTGGTTTCATGATTTCCTATTGGTTTTTTACGGATTCCAAGATATTGCATCAACACTTGTGATCATCTCCAAAGAAGCATTGCATCATTAAGGTATAAAGTGATTTATGTTTCAGATCTAGATTACATTTCATCTTTCCTTATGCAATTTTAGTTCAATTTCAAGGTTAATTCCTATACAGGGGATTGACCAAGGCATTCTCCTTTCCACAACAACTTTACACTTATTTTTGTGTGTAGGAATAGGTTTTGAGAGTTTTGGATATGGATTTTAGGAGTTATAGAACCAATTGCAGATCCTTTACAAATTTCATTAGATTTGGAGTCTCTAGGACAAGGTCAAATTTTTTAGACAAGGTCAACTTTGTTCAAAAAATTCCTTTGGATCTGTAATTTTTGCAATCAGAAGTGGTAAGTGTCAAGTGATAGATCCAAAACCATTTCTAATTTTTACATCTTTGTGATAGTCAAAACTTGATTTGAAGTTTACTCTTCCTCTCCTAGGTTCAAGGTGAGTTCTCTCTTCCTCTTTTCATCTTGCACTTACTTTTACATATCAAATCTATATTGATTTGTATCATTTACATATTAGTCACATCACATAGTCACACTTTATTCAATAAGGAATACCCAAATCCCTCTTTTACATGGATCTTGCATTAGCATCCCTTCATCCTTTTTGGATTGTGCTAATCAAGTTGGTTTAAGGGTGGGTTTGTATTCCAATGCACAATATGATTTGGAGAGTGATCTTCCTCCATATCATTCCTCACCATTTTATATTATACACTTTGTTCAACCCGAATTATGACATTTTTTTCTTTGATTTTGGTTATTAGATCCTCCTTGTCTGGATCTACTTTCTATGCATCAATATTTACATCATACATTTGATATATTGTATGTATTTAGATCTTCTTTTCATGCATTACATTGGTTCATAGATCCATTTCTTTCTTTCATTATATGTTTCAAAACCATAAAAAATATCTCATATCTTAATTAGTAATCATTGCATTTCATCTAGATCAATTCATTTCTTATTTATATATTTACCTTGATGAAAAATCCAAAAACAAAATTTCATTCCATGCATGTTTTTGTTTTAAATTATCCTTGAAATGCATCTATTTTCTCAAGTTGGTAGTGGCTTCGCTTCTCTTTTATCACTTTATCCTTCTCCTAAGGACCCCCCTCTCCATGAGGCCATATCAGTGCAAGAAGATGTTTCAAACCCTTCTTTCAATACTATCTCTCTTTCAAGGGAAGTGTTGAAGATTGATGTTAACTCTTCTCTTGATATTTTCTTCCCCTATCTCCTAAATTTTGTAATGATCTCACTATTTGGGATGAACCGCTAGATGATCATGTTGACTATTCTCTCCCTCATGAAGCAACTTTGGTCCAAGAAGATGATATAATGGTTAACATTTCTTCTACTTCCTTTGTCAAAGACACATTAATACTTGATGTTTCTCCTTCTCCCAAGACATACCCCCTTCTTGAGGATATTTTAGAGAAAGATGAAGACATTATAAATATGTTTCTTAATATCACCTTACCTTCATTTAACACTCTTTCTAGAGGTGAAGTATTAAAGGACATTCCTAATCACTATTCTAAGGATATCTTGGAAGAAGAATATTGTATAATTACTAATTTCCTTAATGCTTTCCCTTCTATAAATGAACCCATAAAGAATCAAAAGCTTGATCAAGTCCATATTGTCAATGTTTTGAGTACACCTAAAGTTGTTGTTCATGATCAACCTATAGTATCCAAAAATCTTGTGATAACTGTCAAAGGATGCACTAAATCAAATCAATTCCAAACACCTAATAAACCTATGGTTACTATTGAGGTTTATCCTCAACATTCTTCTCAAACTTTCACTACATTTTTTTATTATGGTTAAAGGATGTAATCAACAAAGTTATTTTCAAAATCTAAATAAGGAAATTATAACTGTGAAAGGAAAATCTAGGAATCCTTTGGATTTTATTAAGTAATATTATGGAGTGGCTTACACCTATCACACAAGAAACAATCCTCAACCTACTAATCTAGTTGTTCCTACTTCATTACCACCTCAATCCATGCTTCCTTCAGCACCATAGTTATCTCCCAATCTTGGAAAGGAGTATGATTTGGTAGAATGATTACATGCCACTCCTGCTAAGATTTCCCTTTGGGAACTTCTTCAAACTTCTCCTAAATATCATGAATCATTGCAAAAATATTTAACAACTCTTCCAACTCCAACACCTAATTAGAATAATATCAATTCCTTTATGAAACGTATGCATGCTATGCCTATCTTGTCTCAAATTTTATCTTCCTAGGATGATTTACCTTCTAATGAAGTTCAAGATCAACATGATGCCCTTATGGTGGTTCTCCTTATCAATGGTAATCTAATTTTTAGGACCTTTATTGATAATGGGTCCAGACTTAATGTTTGTAGTATGGACATGTTGAAAGATATCAAAGCTGATGTTTCAACTATTAAACCTGATTACATTCCTATTTTTGGCTTTGACAATATTGCTAATAGAAAATTGGGCATTATCAGCCTATTAAAGTAGGTATATTTATTCTAGATACTCTTATTCATGTGATGCATGGACCTCTTAATTAAAATCTTCTTTCTGGAAGACCTTGGTTACATGTTATGCATGTTGTTCCTTCCACTCTTCATTGAAAATTCAAGTTTATCTATAACAATTTTATGTACACTCTCATGGAAGATGATAGACTGAATTTTTGTTTAAATGTTGAATCAAGCACTAAGCATGTGTCTGTTGAATAAAAAAAAAGATCAAGAATTTAAGGATGATCCTATTTCTCCTAGTGTCCTTTTGGATGACAATTGGGGATCCTTAGATTTCAACCCAAATTATATTGGAGATTACAAAGTCTCAACATTAAAACTTATGCAATCTAAACCTAACAAATAATCCAACACCACAACTCCTCTATCTAATGATTGTAGTAACAATTTTGTCACTTCTTCCACTCCTAATGAATCTTTAGAAACTATAAAACCTAACTGTAATGACATAGTGACTAATGAGGCCCCATTAACTCTCTTTGATATGGCTTCTCATAATGGATCTGGTTATTATTTATTGGAAAAACATGGATTCAATGGGAATAGATGTGGAAAACATGAACAAGTAATTCAAGTACCCTTAGGAAATGAGGGGCATGAACATTCTTATGGATTGGGATTTAATACTTACAAGCAACCACAAATAGTTACTCTCAATGTTAACACTATCATGAATCACAATCACAAACATGGTGTAGGATGTGTGCAACAAAGTGGTGAGAATAGTGAGAAACCTATTGAATCATTTGGTTCCAAGTCTCCTACTTTTTCCACATCCTGTCCTTTATCATCTAACACTTCTTTTACACCTACCTTTAAACAAGAAAGAATTTTTCCTAACCTTCTTTGTGCTAAGGTGATTATTAGGCCTAAATGAAAAAAGAAATGTAGTGGAGGTCCACATCTTATGGATCTTTCATTTTACATGTATCATCAATATCATGATCACTCTACTAATGAATGTAAAACCTTACATTACAAAATTCAACAACTCATTGATAATAACCATATTCATATATCATGTCTTGATGATTTATTTTTAAATAATGATTTCTTTAAATAACATCTAAGTCCCTATTATGTTGCTCCACACTATGTAACATTATTAACCTATTCCTTGGGGACTCATTTCCATGCATGGTGTGATCATACTTTATGAGTGGCATAATAGGTCCTCTTCCTCCTTATCCTTGTCCCTACACTTGGGGGGAAAGAGTATTAGATAAATCTCTCTTGTTTCCTCTAAGGATCCTCTTTTTCCTTGGCTAAGAATAATTTTTCTATCATGTGACATCCAATCTTACATAGAAATGTGGGTTCGTATTAAGATATGCATCCTTGATCATAACATGTTTCATTGTTCACTATTGGGTTTCCATGGTAGATACATCTGTTACCTTGGAGACTAAACAATGTGTCATCCTTCACAAGGATCTCTTTTACATTATTTCATGGTATCTCTTTTCATTTTTCCCTTCCATGAACTCATAGGAGTTGTGACCTCTTTGATTTGGACTAGGTGTTGCTTGTGGATATTGTCTTGGTGTTAAAACTACTTCATTTTTGTTCATCATTTCCTTAAGATGACAAAACATTACTTATTTTTCCATCTTAAGGGGGGGCATACATAGCCTCCTTATTACATATCTCTTGTTTATTCTAATCATGGCATAGAGAATATACTAGCATAATACAATTTTCTAGGGCCAGCTACTCTCCTTTTTCACATTTTCAAGATTGGTCAACTAGTGTAACATAATTTGCTAGACCATTTGACCTATTCTTTTTATGGGTTGACTAGCATAACACTATTTTATAGATAATTTGACCTATTCTTTTTATGGGTTGACTAGCATAACACAACTCTCTAGACCATCAATTCTTGGTCCTTTGAGTGGCCACATACTTGTGGTCCATTGACTGGCCACACGCATTTGGTCCTTAGACAGTTTGGACACATTTGGTCCTTTGACTAACTACACACACAATTTGGTCCTTTGATTGACCACTTTTTGGATCCTTAGACTGATCCTCCTCTCTTTGATGGTTGGAACTAGCATAACATAATTTTCTAGACCATTTTCACCTTCTCTCTCTCTCTTTCATCTATCTCTCATGGATCACCTAGTACAACATAATTTTCCTAGCCTCTATCATCCATGAGTGTATTGATCTCTCATATATGGTTCCATAACATAACACACTTTTCTATTGAATCAGATCATGGAGTCTCACCTTATCTTTGATGGAATATCTTTCTCTTTTTAGGTGACCACTTGTGCTCTTGCAATAGCTTTCTAAGTATGATATTAGTGGTTGAGACATTTTTTCTAGCAAGGTCTCTTCAACTAGTTGACTTCGAATCTTAGTAAGCTCTATACATTTTTTGTTACTATTTATATCCTTATATATCGATGTATGATTTAAGGTCCTTGGTTTGGGGGCTTATGTCCTTAAACTTAGTGATGCCTTGTCTCCTTGCAGTTCGCCCATGATCTTCGTCTTTCTTTTTCTTTCTGCTACCATGATCATGAGGCAGAATCATAATCCTGATAAAGTAGGGGCTAAGTGTACCATCCTAAAAAGTAAGCACCCTTGTTAGGTGCTCATTTTTAGCCCCATTTTAGTATGTATGGGTTCCCACATTGATTTCACAACCTTCTAGAACTTGCATCCTTCAAATCAACATTATTTATTCAAAACTTGATAATGGCTCTAAATTCTATGCACGATTTCTCATTTTTCATCCTATCACATAATTCATCTTACATCTAGGTCCTTTACATGCATTTTCAAATTTTGAGATTTTCCCTAATTTCTGGGTGGGCTATGGTTTTCAATAGCCTTTCTTGGCATTAACCCTTGGGTCTCGACAAAAATAAAATTAAATATGCCTAGAAAAGGTCAACTTAAGTCAGACTTGTCTTGGACAAGGTCGGCCTTGTCTTAGGGATTTTATTTTTAGTGGACTCAAGGCCCAATGCAGGGGTTTATCTTTTAGACTGTTAATCAAGGTCAACCTTGCGAAGTCCAAGACCCAAAATATGTATAAAAAGAGACCTCTTCCTCTCATTTACATACCTATAATTCAAGATCAAAAGACATCCACATGTAATCTATCATTTATCCATTATGTATTCAAGAGATTCAAGTGTAAGGAGGTCATCAATCATTTTCAAGTCTTCTTATTCTTCTTCTTCTTCAATTTCAAGGTTAATCCCTATACAGAGGCTTGACCAAGGCAAGCCCCTCTCCATAATAGTTTTCCCTTTCTTTTTGTGTGTAGGAATAGGTTTTCAGAGTTTCAGATCCGGATTTCAAGAGTTACAGAATTAGCTGCACATCCTTTATAGATTTCATCGGATTTAGAGTCTTGAGGACAAGGTTGACTTTTCTAGACTAGGTCAAATTTTTTGGACAAGGTCAACTTTGTTCAACATTTCCAATAGATCTAGAATTTTCACAATCAGAAGTGGCAGGTGTTAGAGTGTTAGATTCAGAAACATTTCTTATTTTGATAGCTCTACGATAGTTAAAACTTGATATGAAGTTTACTCTTCCTCTCCTAGCTTTAAGGTGAGTTCATTCTTCCTCTTTTCATCTTGCATTTACTTTTACATATCACATCTATATTGTTTTCTATCATTTACATATCAATCACATCACATAATCACACTTTATTTAATAAGGAATACCTAAATCACTCATTTACCTAGAGATCTTGCATTAACATCCCTTCATCCTTTTTGGGTCATTCTAATTAGATTAGTTTAAGGGTGGGTTTGTATTCCAATGCACAATATGATTTGGTGAGTGATCTTCCTACATAGAATTTCTCACCATTTTATATTGTACAAAGGAGAGAGAGAGAGAGAGAGACTTTTATACTTTTAATCGAGGTCAGCCTTGCAAAATCCAGGACCCAAAATGTGTGTAAAAAGAGACCTCTTCCTCTACCAAAAAAAAAGAGAGAGACCTCTTCCTCTCATTTACACACCTATAATTCATGATCAAGAGACATCCACGTGCAATCTATCATTCATCCATTATGTATTCTAGAGATTCAAGTGTAAGGAGTCCATCAATCATTTTTAGGTCTTCTTCTTCTTCTTCTTCAATTTCAAGGTTAATCCCTATACAGAGGCTTGACCAAGGAAAGCCCCTCTCCATAATAATTTTCCCCTTCTTTTTGTGTGCAGGAATAGGTTTCAGATCCATATTTTAGGAGTTACAGAACCAGTTGCACATCCTTTGTAGATTTCATTAGATTCAAAGTCTTGAGGACAAGGTCGACTTTTCTAGACTAGGTCAATTTTTTTTTAAAAGGTCAACTTTGTTCAACATTTTCCATTGGATCTAGAATTTTCATAGTCAGAAGTGGCAGGTGTCAGAGTGCTAGATTCAGAAACATTTCTTATTTTGATAGCTTTGCGATAGTTAAAACTTAATCTGAAGTTTACTCTTCCTCTCCTAGCTTTAAGGTGAGTTCATTCCTCTTTTCATCTTGCACTTACTTTTACATATCACATCTATATTTCTTTCTATCATTTACATATCAATCACATCACATAATCATACTTTATTTAATAAGGAATACCCAAATCACCCGTTTACCTAGATCTTGCATTAACACCCCTTCATCCTTTTTGGGTTGTGCTAATTAGATTGGTTTAAGGGTGGGTTTGTATTCCAATGCACAATATGATTTTGTGAGTGATCTTCCTGCATAGAATTTCTCACCATTTTATATTGTACACACACACACACACACACACACACACACACACACACACACACACATAGTATATTAAGTTTACATTCATATATTTTTAATTCAACAAAACCCAATTAGTTTTTTTAGAACTAAAAATATATGCAAGAGAGAGAGAGAGAGAGAGAGAGAGAGAGAGAGAGAGTATTAAGTTTACATTTATATATTTTTAATTCAACAAAACCCAATTAGGTTTTTTAGAACTAAAAATATACGCAAAACCTGATCTGTCCACAATGTTTTAGTTCTACATAACCCAATCGGGTTATGAAGAACTAGGAAAGCATGGCTATAGTTTTACATAACCTGATCAGGTTTTTAAATAGTTAAAAACCTGATCACGTTATGCTTAGGTAAGAGGCTTGGATAACAACCCTAAGGCTTGGGATCCTTTTTTCCCTCTATTTCTCTCCTTTTTCATATCTTTTGTTCTTGTAGACTGATTTCTCAACTTCCTCGTCATCAAGTTTACACATCATCAAGTGGGTGTTTGTAAAATTACCACCATAATTTCAAACATCTTCCGAGAATTCTAACCATATAATTTTTTCTATTTTTGGACAACATTAGCATAATAAAGTAATTTTTTTGCCAGTGTCTCCATAGTTCTCAAAGACATGTCTACCATTTTCTTAATAAATTTTGATCTACTTAACCAAATTCAAAACAAGTTATTGTTCTAGACTTGATTTTATACAATTTTTTAAAAAGTTTACGTTTTTTATTATTTTGATGCAAGTTATGTCTAGTGCACGAAGAGACGCCTAATTTTCAGGATGCACCCACTTCAAAAAATCATTAAAAAAATATTCAACAGAAAATTACAAAAATACACACAAATTATAGCTCTCACTCTTACCTATCATTCTACTAAAGGGTTTTTCAAAATACTAAATCTAACTATATCATTTTTGATGTGCACGCCAGACGCTATGTTATGTTTTTCAGAAAAAATAAGGAACAATTTTTTGTGTGCAATGGATTTGACCCTCTTAATCTTATTCATTTTTAAAACACTTTAATAGTTTAGAAATTAGAATTAGAGTACTACAATTCTTGTTCTTTGCACATATTCTAATTTTGAGTGCATGACTCTCAAATTTCTCTTTGAAGTTCAGGTTTCCTTGATTTCACCAAAAAATAAATTAAAAAATTGGCCACTTATATCCCTCTTTTGACACACCATCTTGGTGCACTTACCCAAAAGAAATAAGATATAATACTTGATTATAAAAAAATATTAAATATAAGATTTAGGGAGTGGATAAATATGAAGGATAACATAGAAATGTAATTTGTATGTAGCTCTAGAATAATTTAAAAAGTTCTAAAATCAAAATAATTTAAAAGTAATATAAGAGACTATTATTATTAGAATTTAATAAATATATATATTTTTTAGATTTTTAGATTTTATTTCAGTGTTAGAGAAGAAAGATATTTATTCATTTATCAATTTTATAAGATATATTTTGTGTAAAATAAAATTTAATAGAGGTTTTGATTATTTTTGTGATTTTTTAGAATTCAATCTTATAGATTTTTGAATAAATGAAGTCGTCAACTTATATTAACTAGTAGTTCACAAAAATCTATCTTTCATCAATATAGATGGTCCACTTAGTACCCATTACACCTATGTAAAGAATGAAGACTTTTTAGGAGGTCATCCATTCTAGTAATACTGCAACTCATGTGCTTAACTATAAAGTTTTCCCAAAATGAAGATTATTTAACTCTTGTTGTCCCATTTACAAAACTTTCAAAAGTATTATACCTTATGATCCATTAATTATATAACTCCTTAACTCATTTACTTTCAAACTTAATATTTTTGTAGTGTATCAATTTATATTTTATTTTTCAAATTTTAATTAAATAGTTTTAAATGATATCTACTACCTAAATGGATTAAAAACAATCACAACATAATAATAATAGTTTTCAAGGAAGATTAAGCTTTCTACTTGAATAATGTAAGGGTTATTAGCCATATTAGATGTGAAAAAAGAAAAAAAAAATTTAAAAAATCAAAAGCTATAATCATAAATGTACTATGACTCTATATCAAGTGTACTCAACCTTTAAGTTGATAGAGGAGTGCAATTTGCTAAACCTTTACTATTACATTTTCTTTCACTTTTATTTTGTGTCTGACATAAAGTTTGTCCTACTTGTAAGTGGTGGAATGATGTGGGTTTTGCAATCAAAAGATGAAAATATATATTATTATTTTTTTCCAAAAATAAATGGTCATGGCAACTTAACTTCACACCTCTAGATCTCTTAAATGATTAGTCAATTTTCTATAAAAATATTTGCATGCTTTTTTAAGGTGAGTTAGGAGCATAAAGTCATTTGTTTAGAGTTTGAGTGTCAACAATGTCACCACATGAACTACTTTTCTGTTAAATTGTCCAATAACCAAAATTAGACTAGAATATATAAAGAATATATTACTACCTACCTTATCACCATTTTAGAAAAAAATAATTAATTGATGGAAAGTGGAGTAATATAGAGTTCCTTTAGGGAAAGGGCTCAATTAGCACCCATTTTCTAATTATTGTTCACTCCTTGCTCGTCCAACCCCAAAATTGCTAGCTCTTTTGTTTTTTGCTAAATAAGAGGTCAAAACTGAGATTTCAATTAAAATAGCAAAAACATTTATACAAATAAGAAAAAAATTATCTACAAACAAAAAGATTATCCATGTCTACCCTTAAACAATGAGACCACAAAATTCAACTAATAAAGGACATCAAACATTTTGATAATGTTTACTAGAAAGTAAATGAAAAAACTCAAAGCAAAAACTAAGATTTAACCTACAGTCTAAAAGAGAATGCAAAATTCAGATAAACGACCACTATGCCTTTGGAGATTAAGCACCACCTTGAGTTTGCCTTGCAATTGACTCTTCCCTCATGCCACTCTACAACTAACCAAAGCTTTGATAATCAAAAGCTCACTAATAAATGTCACATGTACCAATAGCCGCCCACTAGTACCCCCAACAGTTAAAATTTCTAGACTTAAATGGGAGGACTTGTGCAACTTTATTGGTACTCGTAGCTCACGACTAGGGCATTTGTGCATAAGTATTGGTAAAAATAGTTAGTAAAATAAAATGTATTGGTTGATAGAGAATATCTATTAGATTAGTTATGCAGATTGTTGACATGATTATAGTGTACAATTATTGGGCATCTTTAAGTAGGCATCAGGGAACACTTCTCAATGATCACATTTTGACTCTTGTTAACAGTACGAGTCCCACAACCTTTGTCTTGACTACCCATAAGCCATACAAAAATGTTAAAAACTAAAATTCTCAAAATTCGATGTATAGTTTAGAAGTTTAGAGTGCACGAAGTTAGCTATAACAACTATTGGTACCTTTCCCTTGATGTTTGAGAGTTTCCCCCAATCTTTAGTCTCTTGTTAATAGTACGAATCCCACAACCTTCGTCTTAACTACCCATAAGCCATACAAAAATGTTAAAACCTAAAATTCTCAAAATTTGATGTATAGTTTAGAAGTTTAGAGTGCACGAAATTAGCTATAACAGCTATTGGTACCTTTTCCTTGATGTTTGAGAGTTTCCCCCAGTCTTTAGTCTAGTGATGGAGAACTTATGTTCTTAAAAGAAAGATTACACGTTCAAATTCTAATTGTAATACAATTAGATGCCTCCCACAAAAAATAGAATAATCTAATGATACAATAAATCATCAATTTACCCCATATCATGAACTATAAAACTATCAAAGAAACACTGAATTCACCAAAATGGAAGTACATGGATAACCTTGGCACTTGGCGCCCATAAAGAAGTAGAAGCATCTCTCCTATAAGAGGTTTGCCGGCAGTTTGGAATAATTCGTTAGCGTTTTAGTTCTGTGATTTTGCGATTTGTTGGGCATGGAATAGACCGGTCCAACAGGTAGCTTGTCGTTTGTCAGTAAAGTCCAGAGGGGGTTACCGATCAGGGGGTCCTCTAGTTTGTAGCCTGGATCCCTGTCTAGTCCAAGTTGTAAGTCTCTCATTACTCCACGTACTCCCAACTGTTCATTACCCAATTATATGGGGTGATGGCTTCGCGTTTTACGTTTGCTGCAGCCTAGGATTGTGAAAGCTCTAGTCCACACCCGCGGGAATCGGGTCTGCTATACGAAATAAAGCATTCCTCCATTCATTCGTTGCCTTCATCACATACCCATTTGCCTTGCCTCGTGATTTGTTAAGGTCAGAGTTCAGAAATTGGGCTTTTAAGGAATGCTGCAGTTTCAAGGGCGGTGATTGAACTGTACAGTTGATAAGGTAAGGAAGGATTTGGTTTCTGTATGAAGAATTATAAGCAAGCAAAATGGTTGCCATGAGTGTGATATGAAACAACATATGATTGTATGATTGTGTATCTGTTTGGGGAAATCTTTAAGTGCTGATCTAGTCATTTTGCTTACAATGGGTTGTGTATACTGTGATCTGCAAGGTTGATTTGAAACATTTATGCAGAGTTTAGTACATAAGTTTTTTCAAATCTGATAAAAAAATTGTCTGCTCTTGAAGTGAAAAATGATTACTGCCAAGGACCTGTACAATGTACTCAGCGCGGTGGTACCACTATATGTGGCCATGATTCTGGCATATGGGTCTGTGAAGTGGTGGAAGATTTTTACTCCTGATCAGTGCTCTGGGATAAACCGTTTTGTGGCCATTTTTGCAGTCCCACTGCTGTCTTTCCATTTTATCTCCACCAACAATATATATGCCATGAATTACAGATTCATTGCCGCAGATTCCTTGCAGAAGGTTATTATATTGGTAGTTCTTGGCACTTGGACGCAGTTTGGGAACAGTGGGAGCTTGGAGTGGATGATTACATTGTTTTCATTGTCTACCCTGCCTAATACTTTGGTGATGGGGATTCCTCTGCTTAAGGGCATGTATGGGCAGTCCTCTGGGAGTTTAATGGTGCAGGTGGTGGTTATGCAGAGCGTTATCTGGTATACCCTCATGCTCATCTTGTTTGAGTACAGAGGGGCTAAAATGCTTATCATGGAACAGTTTCCTGATACTGCTGCTGAAATTATTTCGTTAAGGGTGGACTCGGATATTGTTTCTTTGGATGGGAGAGAGCCTCTTCAGACGGAGGCTGAGATAGGGGAAGATGGGAAGCTTCATGTGACCGTTCGCAGATCCACTTCTTCCAGGTCTGTTATCTCACCGTATAGAAACACCTTGCATAGAAAAATTGCAACATCTTCTGTTATGGTAGTTCCAATCATACATCATATTGACTGTTAACCTGACATATACAGGCCCTCAATAAAGTATATGTAGGAATGCATCCCTCCAATTGGCCTATAGAGCCAACTGTTGCATCAGAAAGTCTTTTATGTCCTTTTATCTTACAGAAAATTTCCTAAGTAAACGCATTTTGGTAGCTCGGACACCAAACCCTTGAAATAAATGTTTCTTACTGTTGGAAGTACAATCCACTCTGTTGACTGTAAAGGTCGGTAGTTTTCACTGGCAGAACGGTCCCTAGCTCACCATGGCTATGGGGCCACCAGAATGCACCACTCTAAAGGATATTTTGTAAGTTATACTTTAAAAAATATCCTATGGGGTCGTGCATTCTGGTGGCCCCATAGATGCCGTCCTCCTAGCTCGAGCACATAACTAGGTCTTAGATTTGAGTTTTATAGAACAAACCTCATTGCAGACTGTAAGGGCTGGTTGTTTTAAGAGGTACAGCAGACATATAGGTAACTCTAAGATGAGTTCTTTTAGAACAATCCACACTGTGGTCTGCAAGGGCCAGTAGTTTGAAGTGATAGAGTAGGCATATAGGTGATTCTTAGGTTGGAGTTCTTGTAGAACAATCTATACCTCAGACAGTAGGGACTGGTAGTTTCTGGAGGTAGATCAGTTCTAGCCCAGTTAAGTAGAGAGGTCTTAGTAGTGGGCTGGTATGTTTTTGTAGGTAGTCAGTCCTCGCCCAGTTATGTAGAGAGGTTTAAGGTTTGAGTTCTTGTTGATCCATTCAATTTTAATGTGGTATCAGAGTCATTTTAGGAATCTTGTAGTAAATTGTGGCTCAAATATGGATGTTACAAAACAATTCATTTTGGAAATGTAAATGAACAATAGTTTAGTTGTAAAGCATCTCTGAAGTCTGCAACAATAAAAGTAATTGGTCTATAAAAATTTAACACACAAGTTGAAAGGATGTATAAATGAATAACAAATTTGATCATGGAGCTCATGAAATAGACAGGATTCAGGGAACCTTCCCCAACATGGAAACCATGAATTAGTACACTTGGAACCTTCCCAACCATGGAAACCATGAATTGGTACACTGCGAACCTTCCCCCTCTCAATTCCATGGGTTAAGTACATCATCTGATGCAAGTGAATGCTGATTAAGAAAATTCAAACTACAAAATGTGTTCCTACCAATCCATTTGCGGATAAGACATAAGTCAGTGTGAGTGACAGTAAAATTCCACAATTAACCTAAGACATGATATTTAATGTTTTGTACATACCCTTCTATTAACATTTTTGCTGGTAAGTCCTACATACCAATTTCGCAGTAATCTCATTGCATTGGTATTTTTGGGTACAGATCACAGGGGTTAGGGTCTCTTCCTTCTCTCACTCCCAGGCCTTCAAATCTGACAGGTGCAGAGATCTATTCTCTTCAGTCCTCTCGCAATCCTACCCCGAGAGGATCCAGCTTCAATCATTCTGATTTCTACTCAATGCTATCTGGAAATCACCGAGGAGCAGCCAATCTCAGTCCCAGACAGTCTAATTTCCAGTCGGCAGATATGTATTCCATGAATTCGTCCAGGGGGCCGACTCCCAGAACTTCCAACTTTGATGAAGAAGTACCCAAGGACATTAAGGGATCGAATCACGGGCGTTTTGGGTCTCATGGGTATCCCGCCAGTTCCATGTCTCAGTATGGGCTAAGGTCACAGGGAAGTCTTGGTAGAAGTATAAGCGGTGGAATAGAATCATATCCTGCTCCTAACCCTGGCATTATGTCCCCAAATGATAGCAGGACAGCCAAAAAGGATGGAAACAATCGGTCGCCAAATCAAAACCCCGGCGATCCTAACAAGGAACTGCATATGTTTGTTTGGAGCTCCAGCGCTTCACCTGTTTCAGAAGCAAATCAGCTGGGAGTCCCTCCAGATAACAACATTGTTAAAAATGATCCCAAATCGCAGACTCCAGATCATCATGTCATTGAAGGGAAAGGTAAGAGTTTATCTTATTTTTAGTAAAGTGATAACAACTAGTCGTTAGTCACATTACTCATTTAGCTTTCTTACTATTGGCAGTACTTTTATCTTTATCTTTAGTTTGTAACATGTGAATAAACAGTATCCTTACCCTGTTCCAAGAGATTCATTTATTTTTTCAGCCTTTTTTCTCATGTTTTTCCTTTAAGTTCTTCAGCATTGGTGGGAAAGTGATTAATGCAGAGAAATGTTACTATGGTATAGGCAAGAAAATTTCTTGCAACTCAGAGCTGAAACTTTTATTGTACAACAATTATGAATTGCAAAAAGCAAAAGTGTAGTGTGCAGATTGTTGTCAAGAAATGGTCCACAGGCCTTCTTTATGGTCAGATTTTCCCAATATAGTAGTTTTTTTTATTGAATGAAGTTGTGAAGGCCACAGCCAAAGGATATTATGAAATTCTCATCTCCTAAAGAATTTGAACACAATTAATGGGGAACATGACACTATGCAATAGTTGATTGTAATCTTTCTCCAAATATAGAGAGCAAGCTATGTTCAAATTCACTTTTAGACTGAAAAAGAAAAGTTTGAGAGGATTTAAAATTTCAAATTGAAAAAGTAAAAGATATTCTAATGGCTGTTTATGTGGAACAGGCTTGCAACAAGAACCAAGTGAACCATATGAAGAATTTGGTCGTGGACATTCCAATCCAACAAAGAAGGCGATTGGGGAGGATGTGGAAATGTTGGGCCCTAATCCCAAATTTGATCCAGGCTGTTCTGTAGACTTCAATGACAAAAACCAGATTGAATCATCAAGACATAAAACAAACATGCCTCCTGCTAGTGTCATGACCAGGCTTATCCTTATCATGGTATGGAGAAAACTCATAAGAAATCCCAACACCTATTCCAGCGTATTAGGCCTTGTATGGTCGCTTGTGGCTTTCAGGTACTTTTCTGTTTTTTATACTCTGATTTTCAATCCATCCTTTGCACTATCTCAATGCAGTAGTAGAGTCACTTTTCCCACAGTAGAAAATCAAATTATAGAAATCTTTAATGTTTTCCTTTTGTTTTCCGCATGGACTAACACTGTCAATATTGAACATTGTCACTTGAAGGTGGAACATTAAAATGCCAAAATTGATGTACGGTTCAATAGCCATTTTGTCTGATGCTGGTCTCGGCATGGCCATGTTTAGCTTGGGTATAATTTCTTCTCATCGTTATTTGATTGAGAGAATAAATATTTCTAGCAATTTGGAAATATTGAATATATGAATTATCAATCTGTTTCTATTTAATGTTAAAGAAATATATACCTTAAATTTAAGGTGGACTCTTTATAAATTAGGATTCAGCTGTATAGTCTTCAAGCAAACTCCTTTTTAGTGAATGAGTTTGACTTGAAAATTACACAGTTGAATCCTAATCACAATATCATAATTTGACTTACTGTGGAAAATATCTCCTACTTGTCAGATCAAGAATCGTTTAATCTTTCATCATTTCAAACTGACAATTGAATAAAATAACAAACAGGGCTGTTCATGGCGCTACAGCCACGAATCATAGCATGTGGAAAATCCGTTGCCGCCTTCGCAATGACTGTTAGATTTCTTACTGGACCTGCTGTCATGGCAGCTGCATCCATTGCTATTGGCCTCAGGGGACCATTACTACATGTTGCCATTGTTCAGGTATTTTTTATCAGTTAAGTTTAATTATCTTGAAAAAATAATATAAAATAGAAGAATTTTAATATCCATGAGATCAAAAGTAGATCATACATGTTTACAATTAAATTTATTCATTGTATATCTGTACAATTTTTTAAAGATGTGTAGAAAGTATACAATACAATTCATACATAACAATGCACTGACAACTCAATTCATAGATAACAAACCACTGTATATAATCACAATACAATTCATAGATAACAACCCTCTGCATATAATCACAATACAATTCATGGAGAACAGCCCATTGTAGTACATCATTGCCTTTTTAAACTGATTTGCAGTCAACATATTTTTGACTTGAAAACATGGATGACAGGTTGGATGCTTTCCATTAGACCAATTTCTCTTATCAACCCAAATCTATGAAATAGACTTTCAATGACCATAGATCTAATTTAGAAAAAAATGCATTTTATCTGCTCTATTTCAGGCAGCACTTCCTCAGGGCATAGTTCCATTTGTTTTCGCCAAGGAGTACAACATACATCCTGAAATACTAAGCACAGCGTAAGTTCATTTACAACCCATATTTTTTCATGCTGATTAAGCTTTCATAAATGTGAACAAATCATCTGATCAGTCTGCATTACTTATCCATGATCTCAGAGTGATATTTGGCATGTTGATTGCATTACCAATAACTTTGATCTACTATATCCTTCTGGGCCTATGACAAACTCAGGTATTTATCTTCTCCACAGTTTCAATTCTCAGACCCAGCTAATAAGTTTCCCATTCATGGACATTAATGTGTTGTCTCGTACCATTGCAGCACATATATGGACACAGAGCAGCATTCAATCAGTCAAAAAGCTTGTGAAGAACATCGAGATAAATACTTAATCCAGAATTTTTCAATCCACAAAGATGTTCCTTTGATGGCTGTTACTGCAGGCAAAATATGACAATAATAACTGCAAGTTTGTCCTGTTACAACATTACCATACTCAGTGCTCAGTTTTTGAATTGCCCTACTACTTGTACTATAGATTAACAAATATTATATGGGAAATTCAGTTCTTTTGGAAACAGATTTGTATAGTGTTCTCATATTAAAAATGTTAATAAAAGTTGTGGCAAGCAATTTATCTTTGAACAGTACTCCATTAAAACTCCCAGTTTTTAGATATCTTCTGCATGAACAGAAGAATTTTTTTCTGTACGAGTATAAAAAGAACAAGGCATTTATTATAGGTGCTCAAATAACTCGATGTAAGCTGTAGATTTATTTCAGAGAGTTTGAATTGCATGTACACTATTTCAGAACAGTAAAAGGAATCAGTAAATTTCTTATCCCATACAACAGTTCCCTATTTGAGTCTGTTCAAAGCTATTAAGGAAAAACATATCTCGTAGACTTCAAAAGAAAATATTAAAGTTCACACGTGCACTCCACCTCGCACGTGCGGCCGAAATAATTACTGTCGGGGATGCGATGGCCATATGCAATCAAAGTTATCTAGTTCAGCTACCACGTTTTGTGCCGAAGATTACGGAAGCACGCAAACAAAAATGCGTAAGAACTCATCGAAAATTCAAATTATGTTTTGCTTAGGTGAAAAGCATCACTATCCCTTATACTTAATTTCGTATGTTTCTAAATTGTATATGGGATTTCTATGTTTTTTTTTGTTTTTTTAGTCATTAAAATAATAATTGTTTAAAATTATTATTATCGTTTTTTGAGTAGTAAATATATATAGCATAGAATTTGTTATGAGTGTAAGAGTTAGAAAGTGTGATATTGCTATCAGGATTCAACTGTGTAGTTTTTTGAGTCAAACTCATTGATCCATGATTCATGAGTAGTGGTTCACACGAACCCATCTCTCATGAGAATGAATGGAACACTTAGCACTCATTGGATCTCCTACTTATCAGTTAGAAAGTGGTCATTCAAAATATTTTTTCAATTGTTCCTTTACTCTCTATTGTCCCATTCCACATTCGCTTTGACAATCGAAAAACTTGTACAGTTGATCCTACACTTTGCGCAAATGCCTCAATAATTGTATGCTATCAGTACTAATAAAGTTGCACAATTGATCTAATTACTCGCTTTTGTTTTTTAACAAATAGATGGCTATTGGCCTAGTAGATGATTTTTTAGTGGGCTTTGATTGATAAAATCTAAAGGAAAAGAAAGTAAAGGAGCTTTTCAGCCTACGATATTAGCCCTTTGTTTACATATGGTGACAATAATATGGGACTCCTTCGTACTCCTTGCGGGAGGCACCTAACTATGCTACAAACAAGACACACATGCCCTATCCTCTATGGTATTTGAGCTTGTAGCATCTCTTTCAAGAGCGCAAGTTATCCACCATTAGACCAACTTAGATTGTTCCAATGAACAATAATTGGAACTGAGTGGTAACCGGTTCTCTTCGCCTTTGTGAACCTTAGTTTATTTTAAAAACTATCAAGGTATAGAAAACTCTTCATTGAAAATTTTTTAAGTTGGGGGTAAATGTTTTTTTGTCAAGAGAGGTTTGAATTTTGCGAGCAAAAATCAAGGATCACAATTTAATCATCATATTTTGCCATTACTAATATTAGAAATTACAATTAAAAAATGTATTATTAAGAAGCTCTTTATTTAGTGGATAAAGTTGAATGGTATTAGCCTTAATTTTCCTCCTTATTTAATGGATAATGTTTCATAGTAGTGAACCTTTATTGTCTCATAATGATTGATGGTAGTGCACTTTAATTTTATCTACCTTTGTATTTAATGGATAATGTTAGATAGTAGTGCACCTTAATTCTATTCCTTAGTATCTCATGGTAATGCACTTTAATTTTATGGTACCTCCTCATTTGGTGGATAATGTCGGATAGTAGTACACCTTAATTTTATTTCTTATAGTGTATCATGGTAGTACACCTTATTGTTTTGTACCTCCTTATTTAGTGAATAGTGTTTGATAGTAGCACACTTTAATTTTATCACACCTCTATATTCAATGAATAGTGTTTGATAGTAGCACACCTTAATTTTATTGTTTAATATAGTAATGTTAAAAACTTACACCAAGTAAATAGAAATAAGTAGAATTTATATTATACGTTTCACTATTATTGTGGTCCATCAAATTATAATATTCCTATATTTTTTTGGAGTGTCCTAATAAAATAATATGATCAATAATTATATATTGAATCACATTTTATTACCCTACTAACATAACATCACCTAATTTATTATTTTTTAAATTAAATAAATATACTGTATTGAATTATTAATATTCTAGACTTTAAATATTCAAATATTATAACAACTATTATTCTTATTCAACTATTAAATAATTTTTAAAAATTATTTACATTATTCATTATTACTAACTAAATATCTCTACTTATTGAGATCCATATATGGCTTGATAAAATTACGACGAAAAAAATGCATGTCAATAGTACATTGAGTCTTTGTTCCAACCACTTTACTTAAAGTGGCTTTATATCCAAACTTTTTCTTTTGTCTTATTGATGAAATTATTATACAACTATTTTATCTCTTGCTTTATGGGTCACATATATTAAGGCAATTAAGGGTTTGTTCTTACCACCGTACTATGTTTATATAGAATTTGGCTACCAAAACCCTCACAATAGTAAGATTTTCTATTTGTACTACATAACCTTTTGAAGATTTTTCATTTTTAAACATATGTCCTTTCACTCTAGTATGAAATTATAAAGAGGTATAAAGATATGACTTTTCAATCATTATGAAATTATAAAGATATAAATTATAGTACTTATTTTAAATTTATATATTTTTTAATTAATGATAATTGTTTCAAAAGTTATTTTTTAAATGTAAGATTTTAATATATAAATATAAGTATTAAATTGATCATTTTCTTTTAATTCTTTAACTTTTATGAATATAAGTTTTACAAATGATAATAGATATAGTATAATGGGATGTATTACAAGATTGAATCATCTTTCACGTAACTAATCATATCATCTTTTATACACTAAAATTTATATTTCTCTCCTCAAAAGACTTATTAACATTAGATAAATAAAATTTTAATAAGATCATTACATTCACCCATGTTTCTTACTTCCTATCATTTCTCTCTCCCTTCATACAAGTTATTATAATTTTTTTAATTCAAAACAACATATGCACATGTGTCTACATACATACGTACATACATGTGTCTATGTATTACACATACAAATATGAATGTTAATATGAAAAAATATAAATATTGAATAAAAGAACAATTCTTCCCTTTGCAAAGTAATGTTTAAAAGATTAAAACATAAGTTTCCCATAACTCTTAATTTTGTCATAGAGATTTTGATGATATTTTCAAAATTTATCCTAATAGAACAAAAGTATACTTTTTGATGAAATAGAATACGGATTACTTTATAGATGTGAGGATTTGAAAGCCGTTCACCTTAACACTTCTCAAGGTCCTAAAATCAAATTGTCAGGAAAATTTCAAAATGTCACTAACAATAAGAGCTTAAAACTATTGTTTAAAGTTTTGAACATTGAAACAATATAGGTAAAGCATTAAATCCTTGTTGAGTTATCTGTAAACACTAGAAAAAGAGACATAAATATCTACATCGAGCTAAGTATATAGATTTTACGTGCTACCCTATAATTAATTGAATATATGACACAACTCATAAAATAGATACCTTGTTCAAATTTTAATTATAAATGTATCAATCATAGGTATTGATATAGTGTGAAAATAAAGTATCAACATGTTTTTATTCTTGCCATCAAGGTTCAAACCGCGTTGGATTGTTGTTGTTGAGTGTTTGTATTGAAGACGAGGCTTCTATTTGTGACTTCATCGAGTCATAACTCCAATAAAAAATGTTTACCCCTGAAAAAGGAAAAAATAAGCATATCAATTGCTAAATGTTCCCTGACTTTATAATAATAAAAAATAAAAAACCCCCATACACAACACCATAACAACTAAGTTATGATGATAAAAAATTAAAAACTCTCATATACAAAACCATAACAACTTTATAACAATAAAAATTTAAAAACTCTCATACACAACACCATAGCAACTATCAACCTATAAACAACCCTTGAATTTCTTTGTCTATACATACTCTAAAGGGTACCAGTAGCCATTATAGCTAACTTTATGCACCCTAAGCTCCTAAATGATACATTAGATTTTGATGATTTTGTTGAAGAGCTTATATATAATGTTCTAGCTTGTAAGTAGTTACAAGAAACACAAGCAAATTAGTAATATAAGGGTCGATAAATAGTCATTTTGAGGTGATTTCAAATGTATGTTCTCTATTGCCATGTTAACCATTTTGACTTCTACAAAATTTGTAAAATTGATTCAACACTTATGCACAAATAGTCTGTAATCATGTATCATGCATTTTGGGTGCCAATAAAGTAATTTTGACTATTCTACATACAAAATAGTACAACTGCAAAAACATAAATCAGCATAACTAGTGTTTTTATCAATCTTTTGACATTTTTATAGCATTGTTGGAGGTAAATTATGAAGATCATAACAGTGAAAATTGTGCAAAAATATGTTGTGGTATGTAAAATTGTATTGTGCTCTGAGCTTGTACAATAAGTACTATTGTGTATGCAGAATAACTACATCGCAATAAAGTTGTGTAATCCCTCCAATTAATAACTTAACCTTAAAGAGATGAATGAATGAATGATTTTAATGGCAATGAACTGAAGAGTCTCAGAGACCCAAAAATAGCATTCTTAAAGGAAAGGAAAGGAAATGTCCTTTTATAGTCCAATCCCTCCAATTAATAACTTTTAAACCTTAAATAGATGAATGAATGAATGATTTTAATGGCAATGAACTAAACAGTGTGAGAGACCCAAAAATAGCATTCTTAAAGGAAAGGAAAGGAAAGGTCCTTTTATTGTCTACAATACCAACCATATGTTTTTTTGGGTTTACATATGGTGAAGCAATATGCGACTACCGCGTACTCCTTGCAGGAAGCACCTAACTATCCTGCGAACAAGACGTGTGTACCCTACCCCTTTCTAGAATTTGAACTTGTGACCTCTTTTTCAAAAACACAAATTCTCCACAATCTAAATACTAAACACATTTTAGATGGTGGCACTCCCTCCAGTGAGGTTCTAGAAGCTCAGGCACAGAAGAGGAAGAGGGTTGTATTGGGATTCATGGAAGACTGGAGACCATGCAAGTTGCAAATGGACGCATGAATCGATTAGACAAGGTTAATAGGGATGTCTGTAACAGAGCAAACAGGAGGAGAGAGATTCCACGCACCCTTTCTCGTGTAACGTGGGGAAGCACGTGCAGGCGCCCATTGTGGTTGTCGACGAATCACCATATTCACAGACTGTAAAAGCCCACAACTTACAATGTAATCAGAGTAGAGTCAGTAAACTAGAGAGAATGAGCCGCCTGCCAAGACAACTCGTTTGCCAGCTTATCCAAAAGACTCTCACTGCTTTCTACCTTCCCAAGATTTCGTTTTTACTTCGACAGCTCGAATATTTAGACAGGAAACCACGTTTCAAAATGATGAATAAGTGGACTTGGAAATGGTTACCGTTGGGACCAATAGAGATAAAAATGGATTTTTTAATAATTCATTGAAGTTGTGTTTATAATGGTTTGATATGAGTTCTCTATCATGGACCATCTAGGTGTACAAAAAAAGTTGAGGAAAGGTTTGAATCTATTTTTGTGTCTATGGAAATAGAAATAAATGGTTTTGTGCTTATAAATGACTTATAATAATATGGGTTACCATATACTTCTTGGAAGAGGCATTTTAACTGTACTACAAAGGAGGCACGCATAGCATAACCTCTATGTGATTTAAACCTATATCTTTTATTTTGAGAATATAAGTTCTGTGCCACTAGGCCAACCTAGGTGTCAGAAGAGGTTTGAGGGAAGGTTGGAGTCTAAACACTATCATTTGCTACCTAGATGCACTATTCTATAAATTTGCTAAAACAACTTCCATTATATGGAAATCCACATTATAAAGAAGTAATCCATATTTGGTGTTGTAATGGTAAAAATTGTATGCATATTTTTTGTTGGGTCATGTCTTACCTTCATTATACTAATATGGCTTAGAGTAATATGGGACTCTCTTGTATTTCGTAGGGGAGGTATTTAATTATTTTACAAATAAGACATGAATACCTTAACCCCTTACGATTTGAACTTGTGTCATCTCTTCCAAGGGTATTAGTTCTCCACTACTAGGCCAACCCAAGTGTGCAAGCACCATTCCCTATTGCCTTGCTGCACTTAGGTAATGTAACTTATCTCGTGAATTAACATAAATATTTTGGTAGTGTAACTTTATCCCATAAATTCTCTTAAATTATTTGCATTACATTGAATCCACATTAGTAAGAAGTAACCCATATTTAATGTTCTAATGATGAAAATTCTATGCATATTTTTTGGGTTGTGTTTTATTTTCATTATAAGTATTACATTGATGAACTTTATTGTGATTTTATTGTCATAATGAACACTTAATTGTTGCATGAGTTTGAATTGTCATATTATAAGTTTGATTTTTTCCTATGCCCAAATTTTAAAAAACTTGATTGTGATTTCAAATGCTATTATCATTTATATTAGCTCTACAAGTACAAACATGAGTTAGGTCACTTTAAATGTAATGTATTTGACCCCTTTTTTCTTAAAATGAATTCTTATCTTGTAGTCACTTTACTAGTGCTCATGAGTCAGTCTAGCACATACTTTGTTGATTTGTATATTAGAGTAAACAAATATTACTACCAATCAAGAGAAAGTCTCAATTATTAATGCCAGATCTGTATAATCTAAGGTAATCATTAATAAATTGAACTCATTTATCTAATTAAAAAATCATTTTATTTTACTTGCAATTGTAGAAATAAAATATGGGTCATTGACTCATTGGATATTGCAATTATATCTGCCGGTAATCTCTCCGTTTGCACTCGAGCAATCCAATTCTGACACGTACTGCGAGAAATCCAGTGCATCTTGTCCGTTGATATTTGACACAATGTCGTAGTTCTTAATACGTTGCCGGATAATTCACAGGCTTGCCCGCCCATACCGCCGGGAATTGTCAGCGACTGACAGTACGGCATACCCCCCATTTGACCGTTAATTCATCTAACGTTGACTTTAGGACAAAAGTCAAAGCTTTGAGGACGTGTTTATTTCAGTTTTTTCCTACCTAGTTGCTGGTGATTACGTCTTAGATGAGGTACTAAGTCTATTAGACGTACGTAACTCATATAAAGCAAGTGTACTTTGTGTGCCCTTAGGGAGACAAGTGCACTTGGCCCATAGAAAAAGACTCCACTTGTATGCCAACCAGGTGTAACTTTCATGTTTATATGAGCCTAGGCTATTTCTGGTTTTGAGAACAGATATAATTAGATTTGATTTATATTTTCAGTTTTTTAATCATTGACTCGATATGATCAAAATAATTACTTTTATATGAAATTGTCATATGAGTCTTAGACTGCAATCTGTTTGGCTAAGAGTCAAGAATCGAAGAGCATCCATTCCACCAAATTCGTACAAGGCACAATCTCAACCTCATCCCTTCTCTTTTGCTAAGAATCAAAGACTGGGGGGTATCCATTCTGCCAAATTTGTGTAGGTTGTGATCCCAACTTCATCCCTTTTGATGTCAGAGTCTTGGAGTCAGCATGACTTGATCCATGGTAGGTTCATAAAGAACCATTCAACTTTCATTGACATAGTTAACTTTTAGTGAATAGTGATATACGAATTGTGGAGATTGGTATCTTGATATCTCATCTTGTAATTACAAACTTCACAAAAGACATGTTTAGTTTTCATTACATTTATATATAGTACAAAAAAAACTAGTTCTATTGTTTTGAGTTGGATCTTGGTAATGTAGATTCTAGACTATTTAGTTGGCTATTATTGAAGTGAAGCTTGTTCCATTTTCTTGATGTATTCTCTACCAATGTCTTTGTTATAGATTCATTCATTTGGAAGTTACAAATCCTTCTTGTCCTTTTGTGTTCATTAGGAAACTCCCAAACATATGCTTTAGTTTTGCTTCAAAGCCTAGGCTAGTTATAATTTGAACCATGTTTTAGACTTTTGGTTTTGTCTTGGAATATAATTCTTTTAGTGGAGGCCCAAAATTCTTATAGAGTTTAGCCAAATATGACATGCTTGCAAAGTGAAAATCCTATTCATTGTTTGGAAAGATATATTTTAAATATATTTTAAAGATAATTGATATTAATTTATGTATATGTGCCATGTATCTATTATTTAGTATATTGTTCTTCTGTCGATAGAAGTGCAACTTGATAAATTTGCACTTAATGTTTCTTACCTAAATGTATGCTTCTTGATCACTATGGCAACATACCTTTTATACATTAAAAGACTCTTAAACATATTTTTAATTTTTTTGCAAAACCCAGGCTGGTTAGTATTTGATTCATGGTTTAGACTTGTGCCTTTTTTCTTGGAATATAATTCTTTTAGGTGATTGGTGCAAAAATTGTACAAAGTTTACCCAAATAAGACATGCTTTTAAACTAGAGATCCTATTAATTGTTTGGAAAGATAAGCTCTACTATATTTTCAAGGTACTTAACTAATATTCACTTGTGTATATATACTAAGTCTATGGTTTACTCTAATTTTCTCATGTAGATACAAGTGCAACCTGGTAAATTTGCATTTGAAGTTGCTCGCCTATAGGGCTGCTTCTTGATCACTATGGTAATGCACCTTGTGTGTTTGCTAGATTTTCATCAACCTCTCATTCAAATAATGACCAATCCCCTCCTCACGGATGTCAACATGGATATAGTCATAATGTTCATGGGCATGATTGTTATTATTATCATGCTTCTCTACATCTAGAGCGTAGAGGTCGGGGTAACAATGCTTGTGGTTTGTTATAGTGTTCTCACATGTCTTCATTTTATTCAAGTCTTATGATATTGATGCTCCCAATTGAGTAGACAATGATAAGGTTATTTTCTTCTCTCTATCTATTTCTCTTACAAGAAATCATATTCAACTTATTTCCATTATGAAGACCAATGAAGAAGGTATTCTTATATATTGGAGCTAATTCTACATGGTCAAGACCTTCCTAATAGTTGGGGCAAACCCGATGACCATATTGCCAGTGCATCTATTGCTATTTTTATAGTGTCTTTGAACCCTTTTTCTATTTAAATTAAGTTGTTTAAGGCACACAATAGATAGAATATAGGGTGTGACTTGTTTCACCTACTTTTTTGTATGCACATATGAAGTAATATCTAACTTTATACAACATAAATATAACACGTGTTAATTTATATAAATACATATGAATATTAATAAGATTTAAACACAACATTTCTTTAAATATTTTTAATTATTTTTTCTTTTTTTGTATGATCTAATTGATAATCAATAGATTATTGTTTTCTATTAATGAAGTGGGGAAGGGCACCTATTCCCATTATAATACAATTTATAATATAAATATTAATATTGTGTTTTAAACCCTTAATAGGGAAGCAAACTATTTTTTCTTGTTATCAAGAAAACTATTCAAACAATCCCAAACAAACAACTTAGGAGGGGAATGGAAAAACTTAAATACAAAATTATACAAAGATAATCCTTTTTAACATGTGAACAAATAGCCATATTGCTATTGAATTTAGCCCATTTGAATGTTCTATTTTCTTTCCATTGTGAGGATTTCTAATTGATTTTTGAAAGGAGTATCTTGGCCTTGAAACCCAAAAAAGTTTGTCTATTGTAACTACCAAATTTAAAATAATAAAGAAACAAAATATAATCTACAATAATTTTTGTTATCACTTAAATTTGTACCTAAGCACAACAAATATCCGATTGAAATGTATACAAATTTCAAGTTTGGATATTTGCTACATGGTGGATTCAAAAAATAAAAAATAAAATATGATATTATAATCTTAATATATGTGTATGTGTATGTGTATGTGTTATGCCCCTCCCATAGTCGGATTCTCTATATGTTATGCTTATTTTAGGATGATGAATCATATGTTAGGATATCATTGATACTAATGGTTTTACTGACCTCATACTTGCATGTGTATGGTTGAGGTGTTTGTTTTATATTTTTGTTTGACGTGCTTGATGAGAATTGAGGGACGAAGTCGTAGTTACTTGCTTGCGAGATCCACGGGAGCAGTTGATCTCCACCATTGCTTGTTTATATTTATACATGTATGTACATGCTTGTCTTTTATGCAACTTTGTAGGTACCAGACATCGACTTCCCTGAATTGTCAGGATGAGCATGCCCTATCGCAAAATCTCAATGGTAAGAGAGGAGAGATAACATACAAATCCAAATCCCAACCCTAGCCATTGATTGTCCTAAACATTAGGCAAGTATCTTTTTCTACCCATTTGAATTTGTCAAAGTGACATGAATTTGTGAGCCTTCCTTGGTGTTTGTTTGATATAGAGCTAGTCATTTTTCGAGTTTTGGGAGTCAAGTGGATTTGCTTGTGTGAATTATTTGATTTAATTAATTAAGTTAGGAATTATTTGAGGTTTGAATATTTACATTTTATGAATGTGGTAATATTTGATATAGAGTATATTTAATTATTAAAGGTAATTAAATACCTTTGTTAATTAAATGATTAAATTAAAAGATTTAAATTTGGATTAAAGGGTTTAATTAATTATTAAATCATATTATAAATTAAAGGGCATAGTTGATTTATTTAATATTTGATTTATTAGTTTGCATAGTTGACTTGTGCTAAAGTAATTTATTGTTTAATTAAATAATTATATGCAATTTAAGTTGCACTTTTGGTTTAAGTGAAATTAAAATTATAATTAAAGTTAAAAGTTGAGTTTGAGTTTTATTTTAAAAGTGCATTATTTATTGAGTTATTTTATCATGCAACTAATGTGTGTGTGTGTGTGTGTGTGTGTGTGTGTGTGTGTGAGAGAGAGAGAGAGAGAGAGAGAGAGAGAGAGAGATGAGTTCTGCTTTTGAGTTTGCATGTTTTGCAAACCCTAGGAGGGATAGGTTTCCTTTATGTAGGGATTTTGGATATTATTTTCATTACGTCTATAGGTTTTGGAGGAGCTCTAGAAGTATTGAAAGAATTTTGGGAAAACTTATTTTGGTGGGCATTGTTTCATGATTGTTTGAAAGCTTAGATTTTGAAGATTGAAATTGGTCTTTCTTGGCTTCGTGTTTCCAAATGTTGGTTAAGGTTGAGGTTATTTAATATGGGTATTGATCAATTGATATTATTATTGGATGTTATTTTTCATGTTTAATTGCATGGCAAGGGACAAGTAGTCAAACTAGTTATGTTTTAAATCAATTAGATTATTTTTATAGTATTATTTATATTATTGATTGTTAATTAAAGTGCACTTGTTGATTTAGTATTATTGTGTTGTTTATACATGTAGATGTTTTGTTTTTATTTTATGGACAGTGAAACTTTATGGGGGAATTGCTATAACCAGAGGCTTTGAGAAGTGATTTTCATCTTTCTAGGGTTTTGGTTACGTTTTATCAGAGGATTATTTTAGTTATTGCATATTTATGGTTGCACATATGTTTTAAGCATACTTTTTAAGATGGTTGGTTTAGGGCCAATGTGTGTGTCCTTGATGTCTTTTGTGGACAAAGATACAATTATATTATTATTCTGGAACATATGTGGTTATTCTTTGATTGTGAGCCTAGGGGAGGTTAAATAGGTGCATTTTAGGGGAGTGGCTTACAATAGGGGTCTAGGGCCCAAAGAGGCTAGTACCAGGGTAACCTATCATAAGCTATTTAATAAGTGATAACCTAATAATAAAACATAGGGACAACATTAAATACAAGATTGATCATTGATGCCTCATCCATGCCTTGAGTGCTTGAATAGGCTAAGGATGAGAATGGGATGATACTTAGAGAGTAGGTATGATTAGAATTCCTCATCTTCATGAGAAGGTATTCTGGTTCTGCATGGGTCATGTTGAGGATATGTATAATCTAAGGTAATCATTAATAAATTGAACTCATTTATCTAATTAAAAAATCATGTTATTTTACTTGCAATTGTAGAAATAAAATATGGGTCATTGACTCATTGGATATTGCAATTATATCTGCCGGTAATCTCTCCGTTTGCACTCGAGCAATCCAATTTTGACATGTATTGCAAGAAATCCAGTGCATCTTGTCCGTTGATATTTATGACAATGTCGTAGTTCTTAATAAGTTGCTAGATAATTCATAGGCTTCTCCGTCGATACCACTGGTAATTGTCAGCGACTGACAGTACGGAATACCCTCCATTCCACCGTTAATTCATCTAATGTTGACTTTACTCCAAAAGTCAAAGCTTTGAGGACGTGTTTATTTCAATTTTTTACTACCTAGTTGCTGGTGATTACGTCTTAGATGAGGTACTAAGTAGATTAGACATACATAGCTCATATAAAGCAAGTGTACTTTGTGTGCCCTTAAGGAAACAAGTGCACTTGGCCCATAGAAAAAGACTCCACTTGTATGCCAACCAGGTGTAACTTTCATGGTTATATGAGCCTAGGCTATTTCTGGTTTTGAGAACAAATATAATTAGATTTGATTTATATTTTCTATTTTTTAATTCTTTTGGCTAAGAGCCAAGAATTGAAGGACATCCATTCCACCAAATTTGTACAAGGCACGATCTCAACCTCATCCCTTCTCTTTTGCTAAGAGCTGAGGATTGAGGGGTATCCAGTCTACCAAATTTGTGTAGGTTGTGATCCCAATCTCATCCCTTCTAATGTCAGAGTCTTGCACTCAACAAGACTTGATCCCTGGTAGGTTCATAAAGAACCATTCAACTTCTATTGACATATTTAACTTTTAGTGAATAGTGATATATGAATTGTGGAAATTGGTATCTTGACATCTCATCTTGTAATTACAAACTTCACAAAAGAAATGTTTAGCTTTCATTACATTTATATATGGTACAAAAAATTCAGTTCTACAGTTTTGAGTTGGATCTTGGTAATGCAGATTCTAGACTATTTAGTTGGCTATTATTGAAGTGAAGCTTGTTCATTTTTCTTGACGTATTCTCTACCAATGTCTTCCTACTAGTTAGAGATTCATTCATTAGGGTGTTGCAAATCCTTCTTATCCTTTTTGTCTGCCTTAGGAAACTCTCAAGCATATGTTTTAGTTTTGCTTCAAAGCCTAGTTATAATTTGAACCATATTTTAAACTTTTGGTTTTTTCTTGGAATATAATTCTTTTAGTGGAGGCCTAGAGTTTTTATAGAGTTTATCCAAATATGGCATGCTTGCAAAGAAAAAATCATATTCATTGTTTGGATATATATATTTTAAATATATTTTTAAGATAATTGATATTGATTTATGTATATGTGTCATATCTATTATTTAGTATATTGTTCTCATGTAGATACAAGATCAACTTGATTAATTTGCACTTCATAAACTTCTTACCTAAATGTATGCTTCTTGATCACTATGGAAACACACCTTTTATACATTAAAAGTCTCTTAAACATATTTTTAATTTTTCTTCAAAGCCCAGGTTGGTTAGTATTTTTCTTCAAAGCCCAGGTTGGTTAGTACTTGATTCATTGATATATGTGTGTGTGTGTATATCTGTACATATGTCTGTGTGTGTATATGGGTAAAAGTACAAACCTATGTTGCAATAGAGGACAACTGGTCTGTTTCAGTCGAAAGTGGTTTCAATCGGACACCTTTTGGCTGAATACTAGTGGCGTGTACGTGGTGCCACGAGGGGCCAAGTGACATCAATGTGGCACCAATGTTTCGGCCAGAACCAGTTTGACTGAACATGTTTCAGATGAAACAAGTTTCGCTTGAAACTCTTAAAAACTATATATTCCCAAAAAAGCATTAAGCAACTCATTTGCACTCTAATGACTTCTAGGATTTGTGGAGCGATTTGGAGACCTTCGACCAGACCTGGTAGGTTTATTTTTATTTTTTTATTTTAAATTATTTTAATGTTTTTTCAAGTTCTTAGATTGACATATGTACATATTGATTTATTTTATGATTTTTAGGATAATTTCTAGCTATGTTAGATTGTTAAAATTAGTTAACATGCTTTGTAATGTAATTTTTTTTGGTTAAATGACATATAGTTAACTTAGTAAACCTAGTTAATCTTATTAACCTTAATTAACACGTAGTTAACTTAGTCAAACTTAGTTAACCTTACTTAACATAGTTACCATTAGCTAACCATACTTGAAATCTAGTTGACCTAGTTAACCCTAGTTAATCTAGTTAACCTTAGTTAACTTAGTCAAATTTAGTTAACCTAGTTAACCTTAGCTAACTTATTCAATTTTAGTTAACGTAGTTAACCATACTTCAAACCTAGTCAAAATTACTTTTAACCCTAGTTAACCATATTTTAAACCTAGTTAACCTAGTCAAACTTAGATAACCTAGTTAACCATACTTGAACAAAAATAGTTAACATAGTCAACCTAATTAACCTAGTCAAACTTAGTTAACCTAATCAACCATACTTCAAACCTACTTAACCTAGTTAACCTAGTGAAATTTTGTAAACCTAGTTAACCATACTTCAAATATCATTCATTTTTTTGTCATGTTTCTTTAATATATTTATAAATTATTCATATATAGTTTTTACAAAGTAGATGATCATAATGTACATGCGCTTTAAATTAGATTTTTTTTTAAACATTGTATTTTGTGATACATATTATACAAGCATACGTTTTAGCTTTGCTTCAAAGCCTAGGCTAGTTATAATTTGAACCATGTTTTAGACTTTTGGTTTTTTCATGGAATATAATTCTTTTAGTGGAGATCTGAAATTCTTATAGAGTTTATCTGAGTATGACATGCTTGCAAAGCAGAAGTCCTATTCATTGTTTGGAAAGATATATTTTAAATATATTTTTAAGATAATTGATATTGATTTATGTATATGTGCCATATCTATTATTTACTATATTGTTCTCATGTAGATACAAGTGCAACTTGATAAATTTGCACTTAATGTTTCTTACCTAAATGTATGCTTCTTGATCACTATGGCAACATACCTTTTATACATTAAAAGACTCTTAAACATATTTTTAATTTTTCTTCAAAGCCCAAGCTAGTTAGTATTTGATTCATGGTTTAGACTTGTGCTTTTTTCTTGGAATATAATTCATTTAGGTGATTGGTGCAAACTTTTGACAAAGTTTACCCAAATATGACATGCTTTTAAACTAGAGATCCTATTAATTGTTTGGAAAGATAAGATATACTATATTTTCAAGGTACTTAGCTAATATTCACTTATGTATATATACTAAGTCTATGATTTACTCTAATGTTCTCATGTAGATACAAGTGCAACCTGGTAAATTTGCATTTGAAGTTGCTCATCTATAGGGGTGCTTCTTGATCACTATGGTAACACACCTTGTGCATTTGCTAGATTTTCATCAAACTCTCATTCAAATAATGATCAATCCCCTCCTCATAGGTGTCAACATGGATATAGTCATAATGGTCATGGACATGATTGTTATTGTTATCATGCTTCTCTACATCCAAAGTGTAGAGGTCAAGGTAACAATGCTCTAGGGGGTAAGTGCACAAAGATGGGGGACAAAAAAGGGGGTATAAGATGCCACTTTTTTCCTGAAATTAGAAAACTCTGAACTTAAACAAGAAATTGAAGATAGTTAGACTCAAAATTTTACGATGCGACAAGAACAAGAGTTGTAATACTCTAAATCTAGTTCCTAAACTACTAATTTATTTTGAAAATGGTGTAGATTAAGGCCCTCAAAAAGGGGGAGCACAAAAAGTGGTCCTATTTTTTATGAAAAAATATAACATAGCGTCTGGTGTGCTCCCCCTAAAATGTTAACTTTTTTTTTAAATTTTTTAAATCACTCTAGTGAGAAGTTAGCTAACACCACGTACTTTATCCCGGATTTTTTTGCTAATTTTTTTAATGAGTTTACGAAGTGCACACATGCTAAAAACATGAAATTTCTATGTGCTCCCCCTAGAAATCATTTAAAACTAATCGAAAATCAAATTTTCTTTTTTTTAAAGTATGTAGAATGGAGTCTAGTTTCTAAAAATGTAACTTGTTGCAACATTTGATGAACGAGCCAAAATCTATGCCCAAAATACTACACGTTGGTTTTTTACAAAAAAAGGACATACACACAAAAGAAATTAGAGATAAAAAACTTAACATAATCAGAATTCAAAATAAATTATATGGTTAGATAGCTAACAAAGAGATTTGCAATATCACGTTGTCTGATTTTTACGTTATTGAACCATGAGTAAACTTGATGAGGAGCACACAAAAAAAGATGTCATTTTTTTTTATGTCTGTTGGAAAAAATTTCTCAGGCCTATTTGAATCCTCCAAGCCTTTCGGTTGGATCTCCAAGGCAAATCCAAGCCTTAGGATTAGTGGATTCCAATGTCTTGCAAAGTGTGTGCATCCTATAAGGCGTGCACACTATTGAAATCTATGACTTCCATAGGGCGTACGTGCTATAGGGCATGCACCCTATAGTGCGTGTGCCCTATTTAAATCATAAATTTCAGTAGTGAGAGAAATAGTAAGAAGGTGGAAACTATTGGACGATTGGTGAAGAGGGAGAGGAAGAGAGAGAGAGAGGGAGAGAGAGGGGGAAGAGAGAGAGTGTGTGCATGCACCTTTCTCTCTCTCTCTCATCACCCTCTCTCTCTTTCTAGTTTTTCATAAGGCACACACGCTATGTAAGAATATGGATTACACTTTTGTGGTTTTTTGTAGGGCGCATGCGCTATAGTGTGCTCACACTATGTAAGACTAAAAAAATGGTCTTTTATGTTAAAGATCTCATGAAAGAGGCCCACTTTTTATGTATAATATCTGGTTTCTGCATTTTATCTGACAAAGAAGCATATTCTATTAATCTGCACCATCTTTTTGTTCAAAACTCAACATCAAATTGTGAAAGTCAATCATTATTCACCAAAATTTATCGATTGAGGTAAGTTCTTTTACTTTTTTACATGTGAAATGTGAATAAAAAGTATTTTGGTTTATAATTGCTATGATATAGACTTGTTGAATACATAATTTGATATAATTGTAATAAATTTATAGTATTTAATTTGTCATATTGTAAGAGATTTATATTATATTTTTAAAACAGTAATCAATTCATATGTAGAAATCATCATCATGCTGAGGAAATGAGCAAAGACTTTAACACCGGAAGAGCATGAAAGAGACAAAGAGAAGAAAAGGGAAATAATGAGACAATTTCGTGAACAAAAAAAAATGGATACCATAGAAGATTTTTCTTTGGATGAGGAACATGAAACATCAATACAAAGTAAAAGAGAATTGGAATTGGAAACAAAAAGACAACGAATGAGAAACTTGCGTGCAACAAGACAATTGAATTATGAAGATGCGGGCACATCATCTCTGAGTTCCCAAGTTGAAGAGACTTCATCATCCAATGTTGGAGGCACATCATTGTATCATGTTGAAGGCACACCATTGTCTACTTCTGAAGGTTTGGGCACACCATTGTCTACATCCCAAGGTGTACACACCCCCTTGTATCATGTTGAAGGCACACCATTGTTTACATCCCAAAGTGGAGGTACAAAATTGTATCATGTTGAAGGCACACCATTATCTAAATCCCAAGGTGTAGGCACAACATCGTGTCATGTTGAAGGAGCTCAAGATGGTACGCAATTCACACATAATGTTTTTGATGCTCCTAGAATTATTTATAGAAAGACAAAATATTTGATTGATATTGATACTAACATTTTGCAAGCAATGTTTGACAAGATTCCCAAGTGTACTTGTCAAAGAAATACTAATTGTATTTGGAGATCATTTTTTGAGAATTTAAACATGATAGGAAGATGCCAACTATTTGTTGAAATGATGATAAATCTGAAATTTAGGCCCATCATGAAGAATCTTGGACTAAGAACGATGGATGAGTCAAGTGAAAAATCTATTGTAAATAATCTAATGATTGCATATGGGAGTGTGGGTTCTACATCACACACAAAAGATAGTAATGTCACACGACATGTACTTACATCAACAATAGTAAGCACTCAAATGAAGAAATCTCAACTCATTAGAAAGACAAGAAAAACATTGAAAATAAGTAGAAAGTCTCTAATGAGAGCTGTGGGAAGGCGTCAAAGAGTGGAAGATCCAAATAGCAATGAGTTAGGGGCATTTTTTGATAGACTACCATGAAAAGATAAAGCAATTGTCAAAGCTCTGAAATCCTTGATTGAAGAATTTTGGAAGAATAACACACGAGTATCTTCTAATCAAAGAGATGTTGTAAGAAGGAGGATTGGTAGTTGAATTTGTGTTCCACATCCAAAACATATTTTAGATTCAACTCAAACACAATTCTTTGCAAAATTTATGCATATGTATCCTCAAATTAAAATTAGTCAGAGATATTTTGAAATGTGTAAACCTTTTTATGTGAAAATAAATCACACATGCACAACTTGTTGTTGTAGGGTACATTTTGAATTTTCTAACCATTTTGAAGTTTATAAGAATATATGTGTAGATTTGCACTCTAACAATGTTTTGCAGGATTGTAACATAAATGTCCCACCTAGATCTTCAAGGGAATTAATATCTACCATTTTATGTGAAAGAGTGGATGGTCAACAATTTTACAAGCTCTCATGCTTGAATGGTACACGCATAGATTATGGAGGTTTGTGACATTTGTCAATTTGTCAACATATGGAGAGTACACATACAATCGGTGATGAAATAGTAGAATTTGGAAAATATAGGACTGTGACATACAATCTAAAAGATGGAAAAGAGGCTAAAAGATGTGATTTAGTAATTAAAAACATTCCAGTGTATCACTTCATGGACACTTTTTGTCAAAAAATTATTTATGATTATACAAGGCATACACATAGAGCGTGATGGTTGGATATGCAATTCAAGTTGTGCAAAGACACATTCCCACTTGATACCATTATTTTAGTTGTAGAATTTGTAGAGAACTACCATAGAATGAGGTGCAAGAAAAGTATTACAGCTCTCAACAGGTTGCTATATTTGTTCATATAGAATTCATGCATTCACCTGACAGTACAGAGAAGAATAAGAAGATATTGAGGGAGTATCATTTTTATATAAAAAATGATCGCTCACATTCTAAAATGTTTGTACATGGTTTATTTCAACTATTTTATGGTCATTTGGCTAATAGGGGCATAAAATATCATTGACATATCATATAGTCAGATAATTGTGTATCACAATTCAAGAATTCTTGGATGTTTTATTGGTTGTGCAAGATGCATAAGATTATTGGAATTCAATATATGTGGAATTTCACAGAGGCTGGTCATGGAAAGGGATAGAACGATGGTGCAGGTGCATGTATTTAAAGAGCCTTAGAACGTGAATAATTAAAGTAAAAAGAGAAAGCAACATTGTCAGATGTGGGATGTATTGTCTAGTGGTGTAATGCTACAATGGGTCCAGGTAATGAAGGTGATTCTACGGTTCGTAGATGTTTTTGGTTGATGGATGAAACTAACATTGAACCATATGAGGATTATTGTACACTCACAGGATTGAGTGAGCTACACTCTTCTAGAAGTTGTAATGCAGGTTCATGTAGTATCCACACACAATATATGGCGTGCTTTTGTTCATCATGTGTAGATGAAGATTGGGATGGGTGCGAGTCAAAGGAATGGATTGACAAATGGTAGACACATATTTTGAGCCTACTTACCTCCTATCATCCCCATGAATCACTACAACTGATAGAAATGGAATCATCCATTGACTTTGATCACTTATATGATCTAGTACAAATAGGTAAATTTTTCACATACAAATAATCTCAAATTTAGTACTTTATCATAAATATTCAGTAAACTAATGTCCTCATTATGTTTATATCATTACAGGCCATGTTTTTGTTGTTATTACACCTGAAGACAATGAAGAATGGACATATTATTATTTGTGTCATTGTGTTGAGGCAAAAAAGAAATTGGATCACTTGGTTATCGATGGTGAAGAATTCAAATACCCTATAGGAGTAGTGGTTGTAACTGGTACATGGCTTAGGTGGTATGCTATGAAGAACCCTAAGTTGTGGTTGTTCGAGGATTGCGAGACACACAAAAAGATTCTCCATTATTCAAACCTCATCATTGCATCAAATGTCCACTTGATCAAATATGGGGGAAGACCACATAATAAAACTCTTTGGAAGGTTCGTGAGTCAGACCATGAGGCAATACTTGAGACAATCAAGGGTAGGGTAGATCCAATTGGTTCATTGGACTAAATGGAGATACAAAATATTGTAATGTCAAGTCTATTTGAATACATGTGCATATATCATGTATATTTATATACATCAAAATTGAATTATACAATGACATAAAATAGAATATTCTCTTACCGCTAGCAAATAGTCACGATGTACATCCACCGAAGGTGCATGTTAATGATCTAGAGTAATAAATCCCTACAACAATGATCAAAATAATAATTAAAATAAATACATGAATATTCGTATAAAATTCAATACAAATTATTAAAATAACAATCAAAATTAAGTGATATTTTATTTTCCTTTATGATGGCAAGCGCGAGCGGAGGGAACGGTGTGGAAGGAAAAAATTTGAATGGGCATTCAAGCGGGAAACATGCAGAGAAGGGACAATCTGATCAGGATGCAAGCCTGATGCAGGAGAAGGACAGTGGAAAGAAAGATGTGACAGATGATGGGGACCCACGAGTTTTGTAGCCGGATCTTGGTGAAAAGTTGCGTTCTCTTTTTGGAGAAGTTCAACGCCCGTTGGGATGTCGGTCAAATCTGTTTGGAGTCAAACCCTCGGGTAAGTCCTCTTTCCCCAGGACCAAAAATATTTCCAATAAAGAGAAAGGAACTTTTTCTTTGGAGGTGTCTTCGGAGCTCATTGATCACAACATACAGAGCATGGCTGCTATGCTTGTTGGCAAGTTCATAGGCACAAGACCGAATATTGATTTGGTCAGAGCTTTTACAAAGAAAAAATGGGATTTAAAAGGCCAGGTTGAAGTCACCACCATGGCCAAAGGCTTCATGTCTTTTGAGTTCTCTTGCTCTGAAGATTACTCTAAGATTCTTTGTGCAGGTAACTAGTCGATGGGGAGATCCACCCTTATCCTCCAAAAATGGACTTCAAATTTGGATCTAAATAATGACTTCTTGACCCAAGCCCCGGTCTGGATCAGTCTTCCAGAGCTTCCTCTGGAATATTGGCATGAGGATGTATTTGACGGCATATATACTTCTTTTGGCGAGCTGTTATCCATTGATCTTGTCACTGCTTCCAAAAAAAGACTCATGTATGCAATAATATGCGTGGGGGTTGTTGAAGGATAGGATATGCCTGAAGTGATAGAGTTTCAATCTAGACTAGGAAGGAGAGTGCGGTAGATTGACTATGAAAACATGCCATTCGCATGTTTCCACTGTAAAAAGGTGGGTCACAAGGCTAAAATATGCCCAATATTCTTAGAAAAGGAAAAAGCTCATAAGGCCCATATCAAGAATGGAAAAAAGAAAGAGATCCAAAAGCAACAAAAAGGCCTGAATCAAGAGGATGGATCTAGGAAGGTGTGGAAGGAGAAATCTCCAGAGGGAAATGCACAAGGGTTGGCTCCTCAAGGGGAGAAACCCAAGAACCCTGTGGATATCCCCCCTGAACATAATAGTTTGGAGAAAGATCTGGCGGGGAATGCTCAAGGGTTGACTCCCTAAGGGGATAAACTTGACGACCTTTCTAAGTTTCCTCTAGATCATAGTAGCCAGGAGAGAAAGGATAACCCTGACAATAGGGTTCAGCTTGAGTCCCACAAGGAAGGTGACAAGAGGGATAAAGTAGCTAAAGAAAATGGCCCTATTCTACAAGCTTCTAATACTAAGGAGGGTGAAAAAGGAAGCAGAACCCTTCATGAGGAAGGGGAGTTTGTTTTGGAGGAAATAATAGAGGATTTGTTAGTTCCAGATACCTAGGAAATGGAAGGCACTGAGGAGGTCAGGGGCCCTTCCCTCTCACAGGAGTCTATTTTAAGCAAAAGTGCAATTATTTCACCTAGCAAGGTCAACAAAATCATTGATCTGGTTACCTCCTCCCCAGGGCAAATATCCAGAATGGAGGCTCTGTTTGAGAGTTGCAAAGATGAGAATGCTGGTCCTTGGATATCTGTTAAGAAAAAGAAGAATAGCAGAGACCCATCACCAGTGTCTCCGGTAGCTACAAGAAGCAAGGCTAAAGCTGACACAGGGGGAAAATTAAGCTCCCCATGAAGGTGGAACAAACTTCAAATCAGAAAGGAAGAAACAAGAAGGAACATAGCGGATGGGACTCAAAAAACCATCCAGGATACTTACCCCCAAAAGAAAAAATGAAGATCATATCTTGGAATATTCGTGGAATCAATGGTATCCACAAATAGGAGATCGTTAGGAACATGATTAGGGATCATAGACCGGATATATTTTTGATTTAGGAAACTACGATGAAGAAGGAGAAAACTGAGAGTATTCTTTTCAGCAAAGGTATGAAGTCAGTAGCTACTAACTCTTCGGGAGCTTCTGGTGGGTTGTTAGTGATATGGAAGGACAGCTTAAAGGTGGATACTATTTTTTATGAAGGAAACATCTTGCTTATCCATTTTATCAACACTAAGGACCAAGAAAGCTAGTTTGTGATGAACATCTACGCCCCTAACACCAAAAATGGCAAAAAGCACTTCTGGAATAAAATTTGCAACCTGATACCCTAGATGGGTGGCTCTAAGGGTGTCATCATGGGAGACTTCAACACTCCTTTGCAGATTATAGAGAAGTTAGGTGGGGCTCCCCCCGAACTTGGAGAGCAGACAACACCTGGCGGACTTCATCAGTGAATTAGATGGTGGTAAGTTTACTTGGTCTAATAGAAGAATTGGATCAAAGTGTATTCAGGTTAGATTGGATAGAGCTTTGATCACTATGGACTGGATGACCTCTTACCATTGGAAACTCTCCACTATGGTTAGACTTGGTTCAGATCATTCCCCGATCACTCTCACTCTTGAGAGCTGCAATAGGAAAAAGGCCTTCCCGTTTAGATTTGAGAAGATGTGGACTACGCATCCGGGTCTATTTGATAGAATAAGAGACTGATGGAGCATTGATGTGGAAGGAACTACTATGTATAAAGTGGCAAAGAAACTTAAAAATATTAAAATGGAAATCAGAAAGTGGAACAAAAAGGATTTTGGTGATATTTTTCAGACAAAGGAAAGGATAATGGAGGATCTGATTGGGGTTCAGGAGGAGATTCAAAATGTGGGATATGACGAGGAGAGAATAAAAGTTGAAAAGGTCATCCTGGCCAATCTTCACAACATTGTCACCAAGGAGGAAATGTTCTGGAGGTAGCGATCTAGATCGATGTGGCTTAAGGAAGGGGACAAAAACTTTAGATTCTTTCACCTCTCTACTATGAAGCATAGAGCTGCCAATAGAATTAGTGTTATCAATAAGGGGGATGTCTCCATTAAAGATGATAAGGTGATCGCCCAAGAAGCTATCAGATTTTTCTCTTCCATTCTCTCTAAAGAGACTAATCTGGGTGCTGAGGATCAGAGGAATATTCTCAATACCATCCCCAGAGTAAAAAAAGCTAGTCAGAATAGAGCTCTCACTGCTATTCCTGATATGGAGGAAATCAAGGTGGCGGTTTTCTCTTTGCCTATTGAGAAAGCCCCTTGCCTTGATGGATTCCCTACTTTCTTCTTTCAGATGTACTGGGACATTCTTAAAGAGGATCTTGTTAAAGTTGTGCAAGAATTCTTTGGAGCCAAGAGTCTACTCAAAGAGATAAATGCCACCTTCTTGGCTCTCATCCCTAAAGTCCCAGGTGCGGATACTTTTGACTCTTTTAGGCCTATTAGCCTTTTCAATTCTCTTTAAAAGATCTTTTCTAAAGTGTTAACCATTAGAATGATAAAAATCCTTTTGGAGATTATTTCCCCACAACAAATAGGCTTTGTCCCAGGCAGAAAAATCCTAGACTCTATTATTATTGTTCATGAGGTGATACACTCTTTAGAGGAAGGAAATAAGGATGGCTTTCTGCTCAAGCTTGATCTATCTAAGGCCTATGACAGGGTGGATTGGGTGTTCCTGGATCAGGTTTTGCATGGTTTTGGTTTTAATGAAAACACTCGAAAGGTAATTTCTCAACTGATTTCCACCCCCACCTTTGCGGTTATGATCAATGGTTCCCCCACAGATTTATTTAAATCCTCTAGAGGGCTCAGGTAAGGGGACCCCCTCTCTCCCATCCTCTTTATTATTCTAGCTGAATGCTTGGGCAGAGTGATACTTGATAAAAGGAGCAGAGGTGATCTAGTTGGTTTGAAACCCTCCTCCGGACCCCTGATCTTCAATCATCAACAATTTGTGGATGACACTATCCTTGGGGGAGAGGCCTCAGTCAAGGAAGCTAGATAGGTGAAGAACATTCTTAATTCTTATTCTAATGCTACGGGTCAGCTCATAAATTGGAATAAGAGCTCGGTCTTCTTTGTCAACACCCCGGAGGGCAGACAGAGGAAAATGGCTAATATCTTGGGCTGTGGCATTGGGACCCTCCCTTCCACCTATCTGGGCCTCCCTATGGGGACAAGGCCTTTTGACCAATTTTGGAACAACCTAATTGATAGGTTCAATAAAAAGTTAGCTGGCTGGAAGGGCATCATCCTGAGCCAGGTAGGAAAAGTGCTTCTAATTAAGTCTACACTTCAGAGCTTTCCCATCTATGCTCTCAGCCTTTTTTCTATTCCTTCAAAAGTGGTGGCTACTTTGGAATCTATTCAGAAGAAGTTTCTGTGGGTTGGTCTGGAAGGAAATAAGAAGTATCCGCTTGTGGCCTGGGATAACATTTGCAAGCCCAAAAAACAAGGGGGTTTGGGGATTAAGAACCTGAAGCAGCTCAACAAGGCTTTGCAAGCTAAATAGATTTGGAGGATTTTCACATCCAAAGGAGAATGGAGGGACATCCTGGAAAACAAGTATGTGGCCAACATTAGCTTAAAGTAGTTTATCAGCAGAGATGAGGAACCTAAGGGTTCCATTATCTGGAATGGCATCATAAAAAAAAAGGATTTAGCCTTAGAGAAGGTGAAATGGAAACTTGGTAATGGTGAAGATATCAATTTTTGGCTTGATGATTGGCTAGGTGTGGGGCCTTTATGGAATTTTGATCAGTATAATAGATGGGCGATGCTGTGCATGGAAAGATTTGGCTATAGGGTGAGAGACTATAGGGTAAATGAGAACTGGGTGAATTTGGCTGAGATTTCCCAGGAGCTCAAACTGGTGATGAACATGATCAGGATTTGTCCCTTGTCTCTAAGAAAGGATGAACTTGTTTGGGGACCGACTAAGGATGGAAATTACACTGTGGCATCGGGCTATGAAACCATGTTGAGGTGTGGTCCTGTCCCTGTCTGGGCCAATGCTTGGTATGCTGGCTTAACCCCCAAAATAAACTTTTTTTTCTGGCTAATGCTTCAAAATAGAATATTGATGGTGGAAAACCTTATCAAGAGAGGCCATTAGATTCCTAACCATTGCATCCTTTGTAAAATGCAATTGGAAAGTGTTGATCATCTTTTCATACATTGCCATTTCACTAGGAACATATGGTCTTATTTCTTGGCTTTTTTCAAGCAGACCTGGGTTTCTCCCAACAGCATAACTGAGCTATTCCAACAGTGGCAAAGTGGGGTTGCTGGGGAGGTGAGTCAACACTTATGGGCTTGGTCTCTCCCTCACTTTTGCTGGGGGGTGTGGAAGAAGCGGAACAATTGAATTTTCAGGGAAAAAGAAGCTAATGCTAAAGTGGTTTTTCACAAAAGTTTTAATGCTCTGGTTGAAAAATACACTATTATCAAAGGCCATAACCTGCTTACTAGCACTATGGAGAAGGATCGTAGCAAGAGGGAGGATTGCAGTTGGTCCCTTCCTCCTGAGGGATGGTATAAAGCTAACTTTGATGGTGATGCGAAAGGCAATCCTAGTGAGGCTGGGATCAGGGGTATCATCAAAAATGAACATGGGAAAGACATAGTGGCTATTTCAGCCCCTTTAGGTGTGCAAACCAACCATGTGGTGGAGGCGACTACTGCCCACCAAACAATAAAGCTGGCTATGGACATTGGAGTTAGGAACCTATGGTTGGAAGGCGACTCAAAAAACATAATCGATTGCCTCAATGGAAAAAATATGCCGACCTGGATGACTGCAAGCTTGATTAATGAAAGTGTCCAGTTCCTCAAGTCTTTTGAAAGAATCCATGTGGCTCATGAGTATAGGGAGGCTGAGAAAGTTGCTAACAAGTTGGCCAACTAGGCTGTCAGAAATAATGAGGTGAAAAGATGGATGGAGGGACATTTAATTCCGCTTGAAATCAAGGAATTAATGGAAAGTGAAAGAATCCCGGGCAGATTCAGAAAAATCAAAATATAATGATGAAACATTATGTGTTATGGAATTTGTGCTGATGTATGATGTGGGAGAACATGAGCCAAAGTACGAATCACTTGGATAACTATCATCATTGCACGTCAAGGCCTTTTTTTGGGTGTATTTCTCAAAATGTAAAGAGAAGGATCGAGAACATTTTTCATACCAGAAATTCGCCCAAAGTTTCAAAGAGCTCTGTGACCAGAAGCTATGTTTGTAGAAAGAGAAGGATAATGGTGGGGGAATTCCACAGAAGGGAACCCAAAGATGAGGTTGAGAAATGGCAGAGGTGGTCAAAGGTGTGGGAGATTTTGGGCAAAGGGGAGGTGACTTCGTTCATCGAAAGACTGCATGGATGGAAACCCTCAGTCACCAAAACAATGGTGAGAAACTAGAAGGAGGGGAGTGTAAAAATTGATGGGGTTGAGTTTAATGTAACAGAGGAGGTCATTTCTGCTATGATGAGCATACCAATTATGGGGAAGAAATTCTATAGAGATCGTCACATTTCTGGTCAGGCTATGGCAGAATTTACCAAAGGAAAAGCGGAGAAGAAGGCCCTTGAGAAACATGGTACTTACTATCTGTCGAGGTCTATCAAAACATTGTAGAGGTTTGTGTTGAGAGCGATAATCAAGTACATTTCTCTAGACACTAGGTTTGATTGCATATACTCCTACCATTTTGTGCTTCTCAACCATTTTAGGTCTGGGACTAAAATCTCTATTCCCTTTTATCTCCATTCGTCAATCAATGAAAATATAAATGATTATAGGAGAAACCAATCGGTAATCCTACTTTTCATGAAGGATTGTTGTTGTTAATTTATGAGTACTTCAAAGCAAAAACCATTGGTAAATAAATTAAGCAGGGAAAAGGGGGCATGGAAGAATCTAATGAAGAGCTCGACTCGGGGGGAGAAGAGTATGTTCCTTCTGACACCGAGGAGAGCCAAGACATGCATTTTGATTCGGGTGCTGATGCCTCCCTATATTCCAGAAAAGGGAAAAAGAAGATAAAGAAGGATAAACAAGTTAAAAAGGAGAAACCTGATTCAAAACATTGCATTGAGGTCTCCTCCGATAGGGATTATGATGAGGAAGTGGAAGGCATGGACACAGAGGGAGACAATGCTGAAGCTAAGGAAGATACTTCTAGGGAGGAGGAGGAAACTAAGGAGAACAAGAAGGGGAAGAGAAAATTCACCATTAAAATGCCTGTGAATAGGGAAGAAGTTACAGATTGTGGCAGGAAGCAGAGGAAAGGAAGGAAAATGGAAGAGGAGAATAAGGAAGAAGGACAAGAAGAGAAGGAGAGTGAAGAGGAAGAGGAGGGTCAGGGTAGAGAGGAAGAGCATATGCAGGATGCCAATGATCAAGGGACTAACCAGTATGCATGTAAGATAATAGACAAGGAGAAGAGTGTGGTTTGGAGAGACTTCCACAATGTGTCGGTCAGGATGGGATTAAAGAGAGAAATGATGAAAACCCTTGTCAAGGAAAAAAAGGAAGGCAAGATATAAATGGAGGATATCATAGACCCTACCCTGGTGATTTTGAGTGACATTACCAAAGAATATCCCCAGATGGATGTCCTCAATAATGCCAAAAATAGTGTCATAGATAGCTACAGGACAACCAAATGGATTTTCCATGAAATTCAGGAGTTAAAATTTTGGGTGGGTTTGCTGGAGAGGGAGGGTAATAGAAAAAAGATCACGCTTACAGAGGAGAAGAATGAGATGGAGAGTAAAATGGAGGAAGTAAAGGAAAGAATGCAAAGTTTGGAGGGGACATTGTAGAAAATTGCTGAGCAGAGCCACAACATACTCAAAGCCTCAAATGATAATATAAAAGTCTTGATAAATAAATTTGAGGAACACCAGAGCAACAAGGAGGAGTCTCCAAACAATAGAAAAGATAAAAACACGGAGGAAGGGCCAAGGAAAAGAACTAGGTCAAGCACAATGAAGAAAGACACGCAGGAACCTGACAAGGATCTGGCTGAACTCAAGGATGTTGCTGACAAGGCATCTGAGCTTGAGTTTCAAGCGGCAGAGATCCTTAGAGAGTTTGCATGAGCTACTCCCCTAGTTTATTTTAGGCCTGGCCTGGCTTTTTGCTTTCTATCTCTGGTCCTTTTTTCTGGTTTTCACTATTTGGTTTAATGTTGGTCTTTGCCTGGCCTTTTTTTGTTATGGCTGTCGTATCTTGGTGAACTTTAACTGCTATATTTTTGTATATGCTTAATACTGTTTGGGTTTCAAGGCCCCTTTAAAACCTATTTTCCTTAATAAAAAACAATTAAAATTAAGTGATCTCTTTCATACCTTAGTCAGTGCTTCAGAACTAGCTACTACTGTAGCTACTCCACGATCCAAAGTATCATGAACAGAAGGAGTCTCTGATGTCTATAACTGAAAATGAAACAACAAAAGTATTATGTAGTTATCAAGATTACATATATTTTTTACAACCCTACTAATGAATAAATGATACCTCCGTGAAGGTTCCACTGCGTCCTTCAGTGTGCGGTGTCGATGTTGAAGCTCCAACATTCAACTAGTGCACATGTACATGGCAATAAGACAGCCATTCATATAAGAATGTACTACTGACATATTAATTATAATGCACTATTACATATATATACTTGTGGACTCAATGATGACATCACAAAGCTAGCTGAAAGAATGTGATCACCGTAATGACCACTTTGCCTCTGGATTTTGATCATAATTTGTCTAGTAATTTAGTTATTTATTCATTTATTAATTAAATATAATCAAGTAAATCAAATTAACATGCAAATAAAGATACCTCAAGGAAAGTGGCACGATGCCCTTCACTGTCTATTGTGAATGTCGATGGTCCACCAGTGAACTAATGCACATGCACAATAAGTTATGATACAATCATTCATATAATTAAATAATAATCAAATATATTAATTAAAATGTTTTATTCAATACATACTTGTGGACTTGACGATGATGTGTAGAAGGGGGTAAGAGGATCATTTCCACTGCCACCACCACCGACACTCTTGCCTTGAATTTTGATCATAATCAATAGATACTAAATTAATTAGTTATTCTTTTATAAATGAAATATGATCAAAGAAATTTAATGAACTTGGAAATATTTACATGTGTGTCAATGCCAAATGTCATATTTAGAAAATCATCAGTCATCATTGCACGATCCTCTTCCTCTCTCTCGGTAGTACCAAATGTGCAAAAAGATCCACATGACTGACAAATATGCCCCCTCAAAGATTGACCATGGTCACCCTCAACTAAAGGAGTGGCACACTGAATGAGAGTCTTTGTCAAAGCGCTAATCGTGCCTAGTGTGTCCACCTCTACATGTTCCTTCACAACAGAAGGAATACTAACATGGTCCACTCGTGGCTTGCCAATAAGAACCCTAGGTGGATTAGGGTCATGATGTGCCCCCGCTCTATCAAATGATGACCCCCCTTCTCTACCCTGAGAATCTAGAAAGTCAAAATAATTTGGCACCTCCTTGAGTACAAACTCGCAATAGAGTTTCCTCAAGAAATATATAGGAACCTCATGATTGTTACAGGGAGAGGAATCAAAGACCATCCACCATCTCTCCCAAAAGTTTTTTTTAATGTCTTCATTCAAGCACCAATGAATTGGAAACCTCCTTGTTGTAGTTCTAAGAGTAACATTGTCCCTTGGTTTTTTAAAGAGTTTGCAAATGTCATCTTTTGTGATTTTTTTCTTTTTTATGTCCTCATATGATAATTTATTTGCATAATATTGTTTTTGTTCTTCTCTTTTATCATGCCATAAATTAAGTTGCCTGCTAACCGAGTCTATGTGGGTCAAGATTGATTCCAATAATTTTGCAAGTCTTTCCCCTCTAAGATTTGTAGCAATAGAATCTTTTAACCTCCTAATTAAAGATTTTAATTCTTTTTTCCCTCTTTCAATTAGGTTGATCAAATTTTCTTGTGTTCCAGGAGGAGGTTTCTTGATTGGTGGAGGTGGTTGAGGTTCATTTTCTTGGTTATTTTCTTTATTCATTTCTTCATGAGGAGATGGAGGGTTTGGTTGAGGGTTTTGTTTAGGGAGATCATTTCTTCCTGGCAATTTGAAAAACTAGATTTTAAAATCTTAATTACACATAAAATCTAAGAAAATAAATTTTAATAAAACAAATTGCTTCAAAACTGAAATTTCAATACAAATAAGAGGCAGGGGCTATAAAAACACTTACCTCTTCTTCTGGATCGAGCTCAACGACGTCGTGGAGCCATTCTTTATGCAAATTTATGGATGAATGAAATAAAATGGATTGAACAAGAAAAAGGATTTTGTGTACACACTTGGGAAGCCCTCTTTCACTGCAAACACAGGTTTGTGGAAAGAAGAATGATCTTTCCCAAACGTAGAAAACACTTTATGGTGTTTTGCAAAGCGTGTGCATCCTATAGGGTGCATACGCTATGGTTTGAATTGCCCAAGCCTAACGCTTGGGTAACCCAAGCCATAACACATGTGCCCTATAGGGTGGACATGCTTTAGTGTGTACGCACTATGGTCGATGGGGGACCAAAAAGAAAAGTGGCACTTTTTTGATCCCTCATCTTTGTGCATATACCCTAGGTTTGTTATAGTTTTCTCATATATATTCATTTACTCAAGTCTTATGATATTGATGCTCCTAATTGAGTAGACAATGATAAGGTTAATTTCTTTTCTATATCTATTTCTCTTACGAGAAATCATATTCAATTTATTTTCATTATGAAGACCAATGAAGAAGGTATTCATATATTGGAGCTAATTTTACATGTTCAAGACCTTCCTAATAGCTGGGGTAAACCTGATGACCATATTTCTAGTGCATCTATTGCTATTTTTTTTAGTGTCTCTAAACCCTTTTTCTATTTAAATTAAGTTGTTTAAGACACCCAATAGATAGAAGGGTATGTGCAGGATCATGGTATGCCAACAAGTGGCGATGTGAAAAAGAAGTCTTGATTGATAGACTCATTGAAAAATAACTATAACTTTTGAAAAATATAAGATTTTTGAAATATGAAATATACATCACATTCTATGCTCCACCTAGTACAATAATAATAAACAATTCTTTCAATTTGATGAAGTTTAGACTAAGTTAAGGTGGTTAGACATGAGAGTTTTTATATTTAGGAAAATTTGTAGCAGAAAAATCATAATTAATTATTTACTTGGAAAATAAAAATAAAAAAATATACATCACATCCAGAAATGAGTCTATTACTTTTATCTAGAATCTTATAAAAAAATATTATCATTTGATTTTGTTTAATGTGGTTAGACATACACCTACTTGTTATATTTCTAGTCCTGATTGATAGACTTTTTGAAAAATAACTATAACTTTCAAACTGTATAACATTTTTGGAATCCAAAATATGTGTCATATTCTATGATTTTCCTACTACAAGAAAAATAAAAAAAGTTTTCAATTTGATAAAGTTTAGACTAAGTTAACGTGGTCAAACATAAGAGTTTTTGTATTCTGGAAAAGTTGTAGAAGAAAAATCATAATTAATTATTTACTTGGAAATAAATTACAAAAAAATATGTGTCACATTCGAACATGAGTCTACTACTTATATCTAGAATTTTGTAAAAACAAATTATCATTTGATTGTGTTTAAGGTGGTCAGACATACACCTACTTATTTTTTTCCTAAAATTTTCGTACAACTACATTAAAATTTGAAATTTTCAACATATAGAATAATTGTTTTTCAAAAAAGGCCTAGTATCTTAGAAACTAAATTCAATTTTATACAAATTCTCTTCTTACATATTTTTGATATAATATTTATTACTCATTCATTTTTTTATGTCAATTTTCCTAAACCTGATTTTCTAAATTTTCATTGCCACTTAAGGGCCTAGTTTGGCATACCATGATCCTGCACATACCTAGAATATAGGGTGTGAATTTTTTCATCTACTTTTTTGTTTGCACATATGAAGTAACATCTAAATTTATACAACATTAATATGACACGTTAATTTATATAAATAAATATGCATATTAATACGATTTAAACAAAACATTTCTTTAAATATTTTTAATTTTTCTTTTTTTGTATTATCTAATTGATAATCAATAGATTATTGTTTTGTATTAATGAAGTGGGAAATGGAACCTACTCCCATTATAATAAAATTTATAATATAAATATCAATATTATGTTTTAAACCCTTAATAGGGGAGAAAACTATTTTTTTCTTGTTATTAAAAAAATTATTCAAGCAATCCCAAACAAACAACTTAGGAGGGGAATGGAAAAGTTTAAATACAAAATTATACAAAGATAATCCTTTTTAACATGTGAACAAATAGTCATCTTGTTATTGAATTTAGCCCATGTGAATGTTCTATTTTCTTTCCATTGTGAGGATTTCTAATTGATTTTTGAAAAGGAGTATCTTGGCATTGAAACCCAAAAAAGTGTGCCTATTGTAACTACCAAATTCAAAATAATAAAGAAACAAATATAAGTCAATAATTTTTGTTATCACTTAAATTTGTACCCAAGCACAATAAATATCTGATTGAACGTACACAAATTTTAAGTTTGGATATCTACTACATGATGGATTCAAAAATTAAATATAAAATATGATGTTATTATAATCTCAATATGTGTATGTGTATGTGTATGTGTATGCGTATACGTATGTGTATGTGTATGCGTATGCATATGTGTATGTGTATGTATATGTATGCGTATGTGTTTATATATATGTGTGTGTGTGTGTGTTTGTGTGTGTGTATCTCTTTGTGTGTATAATATTATTTAATTATAATACTAATATATATTATATATTTTATAATATAATATTAATGTTCATCAAAGATATGCATCTTGAAGATAGAAGGTTGTCAGGACCTGATACACAAAGTTAACAAGGGAATTTCCTCTTTTTTGCTTAGCTTGTTCTTGACCCAATTACAGTGTTGCAGCTACTCAAAGGATTACAGTCCTCTTTTTGTATTAACATGCATCAGTTGTATTTAATATTCTACTATTAGAACTTTTGAAATGTTCTATATGTAATGATCTGACTTAGTCTTAAGGTTTTGATTTGATGTAAGTCATGTATACCGAGAACTCTGATGTAACTCATTTTATCAAGTATGTTAATACAAAAATATAATATTAATGCATTATATTATATTATATTATATTATACGATACAATACGGTATGATACTATACTATACTATATATAATATGTATTATATAGTCAATGTTCAAACTGATCATTTTTTAAAAAAGTGCTTACATCAGAGGTCATATATTCATTTGGAACAAATACTCATTCCAAATAGATATTTGTTTTATCTAAGATAATAAAAAATGAAAATAGAGCCACTCATGGGTCATTTTAACACTTGATGACAATGATATGGGAAGATAGAATCGATATCATATCCAAACTAGTATGTGTTTTTTGAGAACATAAAATACACCTTGAAAATTAGATCAAGAACGTTATGTTTTACATATTTTTTATTTATTTTTAACTATTTTAGGTTAAATTATGTTTTTTTTAATGAATTTTAGTTTGTAGAATAAAATTTGTTAATTTTTTTAATTTCAACTTCAATGAAGTTTTCCAATGGCCGATAATCCAAACCTTGACTAGCCAAATCCTTCTCCACCACCAGACCCTCCTTCAATTAAGGATTTGATTAATGTCAATTTGATTGACTTAAGAGATATTGTCAAAATATACCATAAGAACCTCATTTATTTTTTATGATGAACACCTAAGCGTCCATATTTCTATTGTTGAAACTCTCACTCACTAACATGGTTCCTTTGTTCAGTGGTGAGAGACCATAAGGTAATAATATGCTGATAAATTATCTTATGATTAGATGAAGGAACTTGAGATTTTCAAAGCTCAATTAGCCCAAATTTTTGTTAATGTCAAAACTATACAAACTATTGACATGTGTAATCCTAGTTATTCAATTAAATGGTGCATGCGTGATGATATCAATGATAATTTTTGGGATCATTGGTGGGTGGTTTTTGATAAACCACCCAACAACAATATGGATCTATGCCACTATAATTTCTTCATGAGCTATAAGCTAATTTGTCTTGGGTAAGAATGTTAATTACTTTGACATGAGAGATTTGTAGGGTGTAGTTAAAGTCATGCCTTTGGATAGACCTAGGTCAATTTGTCTAGTAAAGGGTCCATACGTTCTCCCTCCTCACATTTCTCCCCCAACTCTAGTGGAACACCCTAGTATTGTTACAAATGCAGTCTCAAAGAGTATATGGGCCATACACTCATTGATTGGTCATTTTTTTTCTTAGAACTATCATACACTCAGTAGATCGAGTCATCGTAGTACAACCCCCTTAATTCCACATATCTATGTGCCCCATACTTCCACTTTGCAAAACTACATATGTTTAGGTTCTCTTGGATAGACTATTGAGCCTCCCATAGACACAATGGATTATGATGTCCATTGTACAAAAATTGTACAAGATGATCTGAGAAAGGTAGGACCATATCTTGAAGAGTCATTACATGATAGAGATGTGGACGATCTTGGATCTTATCAAGTTTGTGCAATGGTAAGACTTTAAGTATTTCATAGTCCATTTTATGTTAAATTAATATTTATAAGAGATAGTAGTACTAATGTATATTTAAGTGGCCCACTTAATATTTAATTAATGAGTAACACATGGCACAAGTTCAACATGGTGCCATGTTAGCCATTTCATCTGTCCTAGAGAGTTACATAGTATACTTTTGCACATAGATTTTTATAGTGTTTAATTGTATGTGTACATATCATTTAAAATATCATCAATTAAATTATATATTAAAATTGATATGTTGGTCTCATTATACTCTTATACGAAACTCCAAGTGTGGGTGAAGTGCAATATTTTATAGCCTTAATAACAACACAATTGACCAAAGAAAGGTAAATGAATGCAATTTTAATTTAATTAATAGTTTAAATAACTTATATAACTTATTGTAGCATGATTTTGATGTTGACATTTCAAATGTATTAAATTATTATACATGTGTACATAGATTGACAGTATTACATTCTTGTCATTTTTATGTACAACAAACCATTGGGTTTACATTGATGTTACCTTCTCTGTAATACTTAAAGAAGGATCACAACATATATCACAAGAGGTATCTATTTATTGTATATTGTAGATATCTATGTTTAAATAGAAGTATCTATATGTTTTAGTTTATGTTTATTTCGTCAACAACTATATATTAATTTGTATCAAATTTATTTTTTGTGTTATAGATTTTTACATAGTTTGACAATTTCATTGCCCCTCTACCACATACATATGCTAGAAATCCTAATCATCCTTGGGGAGCATCTTTTGTAGAATGTCTTTAATGGAAAAGACATAGAGTTGAGGTATTGAAGAATTCAATTTTAGAGAAAGTATAGTTCAATATATTTTTTATTTTATTACTAATTTGACAATTTAAAATTATATTATATAATTAATCCAATTTGTGGTTTGAATTATTATTGTGTGAAACCATCTTCATAGCCATGAAATAATTCAAAGAGGCTTAATTTTGACGATCCCCCACAAGTTTAGGATTTGATAGAGTCATATATTAATCACTTGTTGACATTTAGTGATCGATACATAGTTGTTTAGCATGTATATTATACATATAGATCTTGAGATGGCATATGCCAAATTTTGTGAAAATTTTATTGAGTTGGCATACATGTCAATTTTGTATACATATATAAACAATTAGTATAGAATTTGATATATAAAAGTTTATATTCATTTATTTGTTCCTTGTGTGCATGTGTTTATACTTTGAAACTTAAAATTTTAATGTATAATCAATTTATAATTGTTAAGTTATGAACAATATGTTGAACACATTTGAATGTTAAGGGGACGAGGGTGTGAATAATTATCTATTATTTCCATTTAACATGTGTGCAGAAGTAAAAAATATAAATAGAATATGCAACACACAAGAACACCATGGTGAGAACTATCTCACTATATGAAAAACATATTACAATAGTTTTGGGCTCAAGGCCAAGGAAGCTCACTACTTCTTATTTGACTTGTAGGCTAAGCTGCACAACCTTAGGGAAAGATACAAGGGACTTTCAGAATAAAGATCACTTCTTCGAGGAAAAACACAAAGAAATGGCATTCCAATTAATTATATTTGTCAAACTACGACCTACAAAGTGCATTATCTGAAATGTTGATTATAGTTCTCTATTTTATACTTAAAAATTTGACTTCATCATTGATCATATGCACTTTATAACCTTTTCACTTACATCATACACACCACACACATACAAATCCAAATAATTCATTCAAAAAAAATATGAACCTATATATATATATATATATATATATATATATATATATATATATATATATATATATATATATATATATATATATATATATATATATATATATATATATATATATATATATATAGATACACACACACACACACACACACACACATATAATCTATAATAGTCAATTACATCAATTAGATTGGCCTAATTTGATTAAATGTGTAGAACATAAATATTTGAAAAATCATTTGTAGAAGAGAAAAAAGACATACAAAGCATCAACCATGTTGAAATAACATCTAATTACACCCAACTCATTTTCTTTATCACCATGCTACAGTATAGTCCCAAACTTCTTAGTTTAGCTCTAGAACATAGAATCGATAAAGAAATCCAATTGAGAAAACACAAATAATAATGTAGACCTATACATCACCTAAGATTCATAATATATCATCATATAACCTCAAAAAAATAGAAATACAAAACAAAAACATCAAAGGTAGAGGAATGCAAAGCATTCCACTAACTTGTACTTTGTCATTACAAAAATCGATACATGAAACTTCACCAATACATACGAAGGGTATTAGCACTTGAAAGATTATATATATATTCCTTATATATCCTCAAACAACATACTAGAACCAAAAACCAAATTGTTACAATGCAGAGTAATATGGACCAAAATACAATAGTCTTGTGTGTCATATTATTTGCCGAAACAATCATATGTAGCCAAAAATCTAATTCAGATGCTTGGGTATCACTTTACCATTCCAAAAAGGATGTCAACCATCTAGATACTTTTCCACCCACATGTACTTTGTCATTGCACAAATCGATACATAAAACTTCACTAATACATAAAAAGGGTATTAGCACTTGAGAGCTTACATATACAATGCTTGGATATCACTTCACCATTCCAAAAAGGACATCAATCATCTAGATACTACATCTCTAATAAATTTTTACATCAATGATATCATTAATGACAACATTCCCACAAGTTTGAAATTAATGACAACATAATACAATATAGGCATATTGACAACACAATAGTATGTTATGGAGTAATAATATAGCACTTGAATAAAGATTATGAATTAAAATTGGAAATCCATATATATTATAAGTGTTAAATTTGGTTCCCTTAGGAAACTTCACCAAATTTAATGACCATTTTTCTAATGCTATTAATCATCACATATATTCTTAGTAATAAAAATGAAAAGTAATCAATATAGGATTCAATTGTATGTTATATCTTCTTTTCTCTTTGTAAATTTCATTACATTATCAAACAAATTACTTACAAAGACCATGACTAACATGCTACTTAGTAAGGCTATGATCATTCTCATTTTTTTAGAAGCAACACAATACATAAGAGAGATGGAGCACAACTATGATTACATCAAGGCTTAATAGGCTTGTTACTCTTTGTGTTTCCTTTCATACTCATCTTTATTTATATTCATTCACCATATAGAGTAACATTTATTAAATTTTGCATTGGTAATAGTTATCATTTGATTGTCTATTAGATGCATCTCAATGTCACATAATTCATATGATTTATTCCTTTACATTTGAATTTATATTTACATTATATTAATATTACATTACACACAACATAGACATGTTACTCTATGTTATCAAGGTTAATCACATCCATCTCATTTATTATTTTATGTTTGTTAACCTTTTATATTTTATTTTAGTTTCATTTTAATATACATACATATAAACCTCACAACCATATATATAAGCTTCTCACTGATTTGAAGAATCCAATCCAGTTGATTGCACTAGCAAGTTTTGAAATGATGTAAAAAGTGTTATTTTTTTTAATGAAAAGTTTCAAAGGTGCATAACTTTCATTCTATACATTGTGGGAAATAAATTTAAGTACCAACACATCAAGGTGAATGGGTGTATGCTATGAAAACTCTTGTTTCTCATCTCAACTCATCCAAATGTTGTAGGCTATACCTTACTGAGTTTTCTCTTAAGAGCCCTAGGTGCAAAAAAATATCAAACTTTGATGGGCTATTTCTTAGAATCTATAGAACCTAGGCAAAAAAAAATTGAACCTACAAGGTCACCCTACAATAACCTATCTCAATCTTGGAACGATCCATTATATTTGATCATAGAAACATTTTTTTAAAACATTTCAAAAAGTGTCAATTTTATTAAATGAAATGACACAATATTCAATAAATTTTATTATGTTCATCATGCGACCAATACATGAATGCCAATGTGTCTAAGTGGTTAGTTTAATTCTAGGAATACTCCTCTTTTGATCCCTATATTTCCAAAATATTCCAAGTCATACCCTAGAAATTTGTTCTCCTAAGAGCTGTAAGTGCAAAAAATGCTAAACTTTGATGGGTTGTTTATTAGAATATGTGGAACCTAAGAAAAAAAATTATACCTAAAAGATCACATGAGGTCGCCCCAACATAAACCAGCTCATTTTTGGAAGAATTCAATCCAAATGATTGTGATGGTAAGTTATCAAATATTGTAAAAAGTGTTAATCTTGTTCAATGGAAATTTGTAATTTTGCATAAATTCATTGTTATCAACATGGATAGAAATCATCAATGCCAATGTATCCTATTGGGTGGTTTTATACTAGGCATTCTCCTATTTTTATCCTCGTCTTGTTAGAATATTTTGAGTCATACCCCACTGGCATGTTTTCCTAAGTGCCCTAAGTGTAAAAACTTTCAAAATTTTGATGGCATATTTCTCAAAATCTATGGTGCTTACTATCATTTTTTCTAAACCTATAGAGTCATGTGAGGCTTATCTCTAGTAGTATCTCTCATATTTTCAATTCTCAAACCCCATATTTTCTTGGGGTAACAATTTTTCTATTGGAGAAAAAAAATAGTTTTGTGCAATGATAAGTTACACTATTGCATAAATTGCATAAATTTCATTATTTTCATTATGGACACAAACTGTCAATGCCAATACATCTTGGTGGATGGGTTTATATTAAGAATCATCTCATTTCTCTCCCCTAATCACTTGAACATTCCACATTGTAGTCTATTAGCAGGTTCTCTCAAGAGCCCTAAGTACAAAAAATATTTCATAAGTTCAATGTGTTGCTTCTCAGAATCTGTGACATTTACAAATTTATAGTCTAAATCTGAAGGGTCGTGTAAGGATCCTCTATAGTAGCCTCTCATAATTTCAAGACTTACCTAGATTTTCTTCAGGTATTAAATTTTTTGTTGATGTAGAAAGCGTTAGTTGCATGTAATGAAAATTTTCAACATTGCCTTCTTTTCATTTTGTTAGTCATGGAGCTAAATTGCCAACACCAACACATTCACATGGGTGGGTTAATGCTAGGCATGCTCATTTTTTTCTCCCCAAATTGCTAAAATATTCTAGGTCATACCTTATCGACACATTCTCCTAAGATCCTTAACTACAAAAAAACTATTCAACATAGTGGCATATACCTAACTATGTGGCTTATCCACATAGTTTAACTTCTTTTTTTTTTGAAAATTTTGGGAAAGTAACGTGCTAGCCTTACCATTACCGAATCTAGTCCTAATATTTGGATATGATCATTTTAAGTAGTCCAAAATGATAAATATCTTGAGAAACATATACAATACATCAACTCTAGTTCATTTGATCATCCAAAAGTTTCATTTTCAAGAGAAAATATCATTCTATCAAGAGTAGATCTAAGTATGAGGAGCATCAAGATGAAAACAATAATCCTCAATTATGTTTTTATGATGTATGTGATTATGATTTATCATTTTATTACATAAGTACTTGGAGGAATTATCTAAAGAGCATTGCATCATTTATGCAGCCACAGATTCTCTATAATCTTCCTATCACAGCAGTGATAGGACCTCTCACAGGAATAACATGACATTTTTTGAAAATTGACTTATTTGACTCCTCAAACCTCAAAGATAATTTTTTGGAAGGAATAAAGTTTATTGGTAACACCAATATCTTTATACTCACCAAGTTATAGGTTTGTACAAGCCTCTATATAGCAGTACCACTATTTTCTTTGACTGCTAATTTTGGAATTCATTTCATGAACAAGGTGTTGTCACAAAAATGGGCATAACTCATCCATTTCTCCACAAAAATGACTCAAACAAGTTGAAAATAAAATATAACTCTCCCCTCTAGAAAAACCAACAATTGATAATCAATTCCCTAGTTGTACTAGACCGTACCACAACAAATAATGCAACTAGAACAATAAGAACATGAAAACAATAAAGAGGTAGAGTTTCCTTTTCTTTAATCTTCTTCAAAATCCATAATAAACTAACTTGACTTGATGAAATTGAGGCTATTTACATGTATTTTGTCTTGAAGCTCAATGGTCATAACCAAGATTTGAAAAGAGTGACCGCTCACATTCAAAAACTTATCTAATTAACAAGCAATATTGACACCTTTTATTGACAACCTATTTAACTTATATCAACTTGACCTTACAAAAAAAAACATAACTAATGGTCTAAATGCAACCTTATTACACCAAATTAAACATATACAAGACCCTAGAACCCTATGAATTGACTTCACAATTTAACCAAAATTTTAAATTGGTACTCCTACACCATACGCCTGGCCTAGAAAAGGACTCATGTCCCATGAGTACTATATTGCTTCCCTCCGCAACTTGATAAATTTGTATTCTTGTTGTCCACATTATCTTCCACTTGTTAGCCCCTTCTATTGGGTTAGATACTATAAATTTGCATCATCTATTTCTCTCTTGGACTTGATGTCACCTACATACAACTCCATTTTCCCATACTATCCTTGCAAGAACCCTCTGACCTTTACCTTGTCTAAATTAGATGTTGCATCTACCCCTTCATTTTCTAACATAACCTTACTAGTTTGAGATTGAAGTATTTTTATCTTCACCCTTATATCATACTCACATCCATCTAATTATCTTTTCCTTGCAACTTGACATTGTTGCCTTGCTGCATTCAGACTTGTTTTATGTCTCTTAACATTCCTTCACCAAAAATTGATGGTGTACCTGAAAAAATATTTACCTCTTGTCTCTTGGACTCTCTTCCTCATTACCTCTATTGAAAACTTGAACCTACTCAATTTTCCTTGCCTAACATCTACTTTTAATTCACTCTCTATCTTCACACTTACTTTTAGGTCCCCTATCCTTGGAACTCTTATCGAATCAGTTTTTGAAACCTCTATCATTGCATTATTTAACTACCTACCAACCTTTCTTTTCCCTATAGAACATAACATTATCCCATCCATACCTTCATCACACTTCTTCAACTCACTTGGAGTATTCTTAAACATTCTACCATGAGCCTTCTCTTGGCCTTTATCTACCACTAAGGGATAGAAAACTTCCCCCACCATGATCTCAGATTTCTTCACAAGCCCATCTTTCCTTTGCAAGGGAAACTCTTCATTTCTCTTCTCAACCTCATCCACTATCGCTGTCATTAGGGACTTTGTCTTCTCTTTTTGATCTAACTCATCAGATTTCTATTCCTTTATTTTTATTGCATCACTAGAATGATCCTTTCTTTCTTTCAATGTGGAATCTTTAAAATGAGTTAAATTGGCTTCAACCTTTGTCTCCCCTTCATTCTCTACTTTCAAAAGTTCTTTCCTACCACACATAAGCATCCTTGCTAGTTCACTCTGTCCTTTTTTTGTTTCCATCAATGGATTCAATGTAAAAGAAACCCCATCCTTTTCAATCTGATATTTATTTTTTCTTACATCATATAGGGAATACCTCTCATATTTCCAGGGTATCCCTAACAATAAATGAAATTATGTCATAGGTACTACATGACATAGAATCATATCTCTATAGCCACCCATTTGAAACTCAACAAAAGCTTGCTCATTAACCACAAGAGAATGATCACTAGTCAACCAAGAAATATACTAAGGGATCTCATGAGGAAACCTTTACAAATCCAATTTTTTAATCATCTCTTGTGATACCATATTATCCAAACTACTATAATCTACCATCACATTACATACCTTGCCTTTACACTTACATATGGTGCTGAAAATAGCCTTACTTTGTAGCATCTCCTCTTTTCCCATGTTGTCCTTCTAACTTCTGACCTTCAGCCAATAAATTTCAAGGATCTACTTCCTCACCCTGATACCAATTTGATGCATCCATAGAGTCTCTGTAATCTTCAAGACACAACAGTGACATGACCTCTCATAGGAATAACATGAAAGTTTTAAAAAATTGACTTATTCGACCCCTCAAACCTCAAAACTAACTTTTCTAAATGAAATAAATTTTGTCAAGAACATCCATATCTTTCTACTCACCAAGTTATATGTTTCTGCAAGCCCATATATAGTTGTACCAGTATTTTATTTGATTTCTAATTCTATAATTCATTTCCTGAATAAGGTGTTGTCATGAAAATGGGCATAACTCATTCATTTCTTCATGAAAATAAATCAAACTAGTTGAAAATAAAAGATAACTCTCCCCTCTAATAAAATCAATAGTTCATAATTGATTTCCTAGTTGTACTGGATCATACCACAACAAACAATGCAACTGTAATAGTAAGAACATGAAAACAACAAAATTTTTGAAGAGGTAGAGTTTCCTTTTCTTTAATCTTCTAATTTAAAATACACAATAAACTAACTTGCCTTGTTTAAATTAAGGCTATTTACATGTATTTTATCTTGAAGCTCAATAGTCATAACCAAGATTTGAAAAGAGTGAGCATTCACATTCAAAAACTTATCTAATTAACAAGCACTATTGACACCTTTTGCTGATAACCTGTTTAACTTATATCAACTTTACCTTAAACAAAATATAACTAATGGTCTAAATGTGACCTTATTACATCAAATTAAACATATACAAGACCCTAGAACCCTATGAATCAACTTCAAAATTGAACTAAAATTTCAAATTGGTGGTCCTACACCAATCATTAATCAAAGGTATAATAATTTTATTTTAGCATTTCAATTTAGAATTTAATTATAGATTTGGTCTTTTCCCTAAAAGGGTAAGCTCCATTTATAATCATCATTGTTGTAGTGGAGGCTAACATCTGCCTAGAGTTTGAATCATGTGCAAGCCTATATATTGTCCAACACTATTTTCCTCTCCTTTTGTATATATGCAAACAGAGAAATAGGTTCCAAGCCCAATTTGAGCATATAGTAGCATGGTGCAAATAGAGATAGAGGCAAAAAGATAAAGTTTAGTAGAAAAGGTATGGATTGAGGTGTCTATAACCATACTCCTAATAGGCTAGGGAACCTAGCATCATATTCCCATTGGATTAGGGTGCCTAGTGCCATAGTCAAGGTGTTTTGAACTAAATTTTTACCACAATTCAATTTGGAAGTTCATGAGATGGATTTGACCCATATTTTGTACCCAAAGACCTATCAAAGGTTATGGCTCATAAAAAAATTTTTACCTCTATTTTGATCTCAAATTTTATATATGGATTCCTCTATGCTTCTCATTTCTAGTTATATACATCTTAGTTGATTCTCATATCTACGCCATTTGTTTGTTAATGCCAATTAATATCAATTCTAGATCATTTAACCTAGTCATTGAATTTTTAATTTATAATCATATCCAATCGATCAATTTAATTAAAATAGAACAATCATTACTACAATTCCTATCTCTTCCAAGGGTTTGAAGTGGGTCCTAATTGATTTTCCCTCAATATAACGATGTTTGGAAATGGTTTCTAGTTTTCATTGTTAGGCTACATGATCCATTTTCCTACTAATAAATTTTGATGAACCTAATATATCTTGCACTTGCATATATTTTGATTTTATAAAATTTATATACATTGTTTGTATATCACTTTGGTTACATCATTGTTGATTAATATAGTGTATGAGTATATTATTTAATCATAGTGCATATTATTCATGGACTTTTTACCATCCATTTCTAGTTCAATTTCAAGTTTTATCCAAGACATTCATGATGTTCCATTTTATGCATGTATGATGATAAATTAGTTCTTCCTTCCATAACTATTTTTTTCCCTCTCCTAAAATCAATATTATCCATGAGGATATTTTTCTACAATAAGAGAGTATCAATTCTTCTTTCAAAAATTTCCCTCCTTAGGATGAAGCTTTAAGGAATGATGTTTCTCCTTCTCTTAAAATGCACCTTCCCCATGGGGATAATTTGGTGCAAGACAATGATATCTTTACTAAATTTCCCAATGATACCTTACCTTTTATTCACTTCAATGATCTCCCTTCTAGAGATGAATCCCTCTCTTAAAAGTTATCTTACTCATAAGGATACCTTGGGGCAAGAAGATGATATTATTAGCACTTTTCTCAATAATGTTCTTTTTACATGTTAATAGTGAACTAATTCTTATTGAACAAATTCAAGCTACTTTAGCTAAGATCTCCCCTTGGGATTTGATTCAAACTTAACCTTGAATCCATGGGTTGATCCAATTAGCCTTACAAATTATAGTTTCCCCTCCATCTTCTAGACCAAAACATATTATGATAATTGTACTATCCAAATTGTAATCACTCAATAAGTGTACAATTTCTAGATCTATTTTGCACCTACCTTAGTGTGTTTTCATAATAGGTTTCATATGGAACTTAATAGACATCTAAATTCAAATATGGGTCCTCTCTCAGTTCAATCTTTTTCAAAATAGAGTTAAGACCTTATCTATAAGTGTTATCCTCTTTCTTTCCTCCAATTACATAAATAATATCACCATATAGTCCCTATATTACTATGTGTGGCCTTCATGTTCTGTCTCAATGCCGAAACTAGTTGTACTATGTTATCTGGCATCCCCTGATTGTCCAGAACCTGTGGTCCCAATCTAAGCTCTAATTGGATGGAACATAATACCTATGGCATTATGTTCTTGGGAAAATAACACGTAAAGCATTTTTTCCCCTAGGATCAAGCCCAAATTTGGTCCAAGGTGTTGTCTCAAAGGTTTAGTGGGATATTTTGTTTTACAACTGGCCTACTTGTGTTTTATCCCCCGAGATGTTGTGAGATGTATATAAACACCCTATCTCTCCTCATTTTGGTATCTAACATTATCAAAAAGTGTTCATTATCATCAAGAGAAAACATTTGTGTTCAAGAAATCAAAGCAAACATTCAAGATCTAGAATTCTTTTCAAGCCTTCAAGGTTTTCTTCTCTAAGGATCAAACTTCTTTCCCCAATTGAATGCCAAGTAAAGGATTTTACTATCAAGGAAGGAGATACACCCACATTTACATCATATTTCTTCTTCTCAATCAAGCATTGTGACAAAGTTTACATCCACTACATAAGGTTTTATCTTTCATGATTTCCTTTTGGTTTTTTTTGTTAATGCAAAGCTATTACATCAATATTCTTGATCACATTCAAAGAAGCATTTGCATTATCAAGGTATGATAATGATCTAGCCTCTATTATATAACAAAACACTTTTGTTTCTTTCATTTTGTTTTAAGGTTGATTATATGTAATGCCCTGCTAGGGAACCCAAGAGAATTTAACCTAAAGCATGTCACTAAGTTTACATAATAATTTTTTTTCTTAAGTGTTTACAAACAATAATGATAACAATGTGAAAGGAATACAATCATAAGATATAAACAAGTACATAAGTATAACTCAAATACAGTTACCAACTCTCGAGGGTTCCACGATGTAGAATTACATATTACAAATTAAATATTTTAGATTAAGAATAAATACAATTAACTCATATACAATGAATAAAAAGTACAACCAATACCATAATGTATACATAATGAATCAACATCCTCTGCACAAGTCGCAGAGTATGTCATATTAATCAAATACAAAATATAGTACAATATCTACAACTCTGAAGCATTGATACAATATATAATTATAAACATCATAAGATAGGTATGAACAAGTCTTTTTTAAAGAACAAGAAGAATAAGTAAAAACAAGTATCATCTAGCACTACTACAAGAATGTTGAAATCTCAAATGGTAAGAGAAAACACTACCACCCGACCTCATGGAACCAAATGTCCACTCCCACTGTGTTGAGGAGATAACAAAAAACCCCATTCGGATAACAAACTCAATCAAAACAAATAAGAAAAGGTCTTGAAGGATTTCCAACTCAAAAGGCACCACCTACTAAAGATAAAGAAAATATAATAAACATCAAATACCAACACGTACCATATCACCAAACACCAGAATATTGAACAAGTACCAATCAAAAAATACTAAAATACCAAAATGACCACTAGGTAATAATGAAATAACAAAGATAAACCACAAGAGGAAAATAAAGAAAACTATGGAGGAGACTTAGGCTACATACTATGGGAGTGTCATATAATGCCCCGCCAGGGAACCTAGTAGAACTTAACCTAAACATGCAACTGAGTTTATAGAATAATTTTTTTTAAAAAGTTAACATACAAGATGACCATCAATACAAAAGCAATTACCATTTACTCACATTAATACAAACAACCAACATAGGTTACAACTCTCAAGGGTTCCTCGACAAAGATTATGTTAACATTAATTAATTAATTTAGATTAGGTACAATTACAAGACTCATATAAAAAAATTAATAATAAATACAACATCACATATAAGATAACATAAATACAACTGGTACCATAAGGTATCCATAATAACCTACATCCACTGCACATGTCCCAGGGTATGTAATACAATAACCGAAAAGAAGTACACATGATATCTCTGAATAACTGATACAAGGATACATGATCACAAAGAAGAAGAAGAAGAAGAAGAAGAACACAACTCCATCAATGAAGCTCAAGAAGGAACAACTGCCACAGGGATCATCTAGCACTAGTACACGAACGTCAGAATCTCAAATGGTAAAAGAATCACTACCACCCGACCTCGTGAACCTAAATGGTCCACTCCCACCGTGCTGAGGAGATAACAACATATCCCACTCGGATAACAAACATCAAAAGATCAAGCCAAGGAAAGGATCCTGAAAGCTCCCTAACTCAAGGTGTACAAAAGAAGCAAGGTAAGACTCACTAATCCAGAGGAAACTGACACATGAAGAATAACTATGGAGGATACTTAGGCTACATACTATGGGAGTGTCATCACATGGATGACTACTTGAGTTACCCTGGACTAGTCTCTTGACCCCGGACCCTCAAGCATCTATCAGGTTGAGTTACCCTAGACTGGCCACTCTGGACCCCAGACCCTCAACATAATCCACGCAGAACCAAAATATCAATCTTGTATTTAATTTTATTCCCCAACTATTATTATTAAGTTATCACTTATTAATAAACTTATCATAGGTTACCCTAGTACTGGCCGCTTTTGAGCCCCAGACCCCTATTGTAAGCCACTCCCCTAAGATGCACCTATTCAACCTCTCTTAAGCTTACAAATCTCACATAGATCAATCAGCTATTCAACCAAGTAATCTCAGACCCAATCTCACACACAAGAACTAGAAGTGAATACAAAGATACCATTAACAGAATTCAAAGCAACATGAGCCCATAAGATCAAATAGGTGATGATTGGAATATACACACACATCGAAACATAATGCTGAAATCATATACAACTTGACACATACCTGACCTCTGTCTTCCCCCTAGGTCTTCTAGTATCCCGAAATCATAGTAAGCACAAGAAGACACTCCAAGCACGAAGAAGACATATTTGCACCATAAGCATTTTAAATTTCATAACGGGCATAATTGAATTCAAAAATAGAACCACATAAAACTGCTAAGAGAATCTTAACATAATCATCACAATATTGCCAGAAATAAAAGAATATTCCCTATATACGTTCTATGAGTTCAATAGAGTAAAAACACCCAATTTTAGTAAAACATAACACCTGTTAAGTTCATGTTGTCAATAGGAATATAATTCAATACGTTTCATTTATGCATATAGAATATGTAACCTAATTAACATAAACATATATATGTCACATTGGAATACTAAAATGATAGGTCCAATTTAATTCAAATTAGAATATAAATTATACAATTTAATAATTTATTGCATAACAATATATAGCCAATTTCAATAATAAAAGTGCACTTCTAAATATAAAATAAATCATGTATTTTAACAATTTAAAACCAACTATGAATTAAATTCATCTCTTTGCATGAATGATACAATTAAATAAAATAGAATTTTAATTTAGATACTTAATTCTGAAATAAATTAAGTAATTAAATCTATATTAAATCCAATGCACAAAGTAATTTTTTTTAAGAACCAAAATTAATAAATTAATTAAACAAACTCTAAATTACAAAGCACTATACAAAATAAAGTTTAAAAAAAAAGTTTTTTTTTAAGAAATAAAATAAAATAGTATTTGGGAGGGGGGGGGGGCACACCCCTCTCCCTAATCTCTTGCCGCATGGCACCAATGGTACTGCTGGTGGCTTTGCACCTGTGCGGTCCCCACTAGTACCGCCGATAGGGACCATCTCTGTTGCACGGTACCAATGGGTACCGCCGATCGGAGGTACTCTGTCGCGTAGGGGAGGGTTACGGGTTAAATCCGATGCCCTCCCAATTAATTTTTAATAATTTTTTTAAAAATATGTTTTTAATAAGAAATTTCAATATAATGCTAACCAATGCATTTTTTTTTATTAATATTTAAATTTTGAAAATACAGAAAATAAAATAGATAATTTATATATATTTTTTGAATAGTTATGCACATAAATTTTGATTATGTACAGAAGAATAAATTCTACTTTAAAAGAGGGTATATATATTTTTTCAAATACAATATATACTAAAATCATGCCACATATTTATCTTTTCTAAAAATTTGTCTTTTATGGCTTTTTTCCTTCCACTATACTTTTAATTTCCAGAATGTATTTTTTTTTTACAGAATTAATTTCTTTAACCACAATTTGATTTCTTTCCAAGTGTAGATTTAATTTTCTTTCAGCATTATAGTTTAACTATAACCTATGATTGATGTTCCGTTTTAAAGAAAAACTATGAGGAATCTTCTAATGAAATTTTGCCAGCATAACCCTGCTGTGCTAAAATTTAATAAAAATCTAAATTATCAGATTCAAGGGTTTCTCTAATACCCAAAACAAGAAAATCACAAATAGATCTAACAAGATATACATGAAATCATACAGACATAGAAATTCATCAAACTGCAAAACAGAAACCACAAAAGGAGATTTTCAGATCCTACCTTAGATCCAATGCACACAACTAAAAATTGAAAACCTTAGAAGATTTGAGGACCAGAATTCCTCCCAGAATGAATCCAACCTGTAGATCCCGAATTCACAAAGAACGCAACACCCAAAATTCTAGATGCACCATGTAGCAAAATAATAAGCAACCATAATAGGCAAAATTCTCCAAAATCCAAAGCACAAGCTCTCCCAAAATTCTTCTCCCAAAACCTATCTAATGCTAAAATGAATGCAATTTCCCCTAATAGGGATTCAACTCCCCATTTCATGCAACCCTAAAGACAACTCAATAGCTAACTCCCACTTCAACTCCAAATCATAAATTGAAAGAAAATCTAATAAATAAATAATTAACTACATTTTTCATGCACAACTCAACTTTGACTTTTGAAAACAAGTTGTTATTATTTTGAAAGCAATTAACATTCGAAACAATTAAAGCACATGTTAATAATTTAAAATACATATTAAATAGATTAAATATTTAAAGCATCCTAAAACCATGCAATTAAATATTTAATTATTTAATAATGCACTCAAACATAATTAAATCTAATTACCAAATAAATAATTAATTAAATACATATAATCAAATATTTGACTTTTAATTAAATTTTCCTCAAATAAACTTAGGAACATAATTAACATTAAATTTCAACTATAATCATAACATTAATAATCAAATAAAAACACCCACATAAGCAATAAACCAGCTGAAATCAAACAACATAAAACCAAGCAAACACCAGAAAGGGATCCACGAATTCTTGTCAACTAGATAAATTCAGGTAGGGTGGTCAAACTGATACTTATCCAATCCTAGGACAAATGGACTTAGGTTAGGGTTTTGGATCCGTGTTATCTCCCGTCTCTTACCATTTGAGATAGTGCAATAGGGCACGCTCATCTTGACAATTCAGGAAAGTTGATGCCCGGTACCTGCAAACCTGCATACAAAACCCGCATGTACATACATATATAAATATATAACAGACAATGGCGGGGATCGACCAATCGTGTGGATCTCACAAGAAAGTAACTACGACTCCGTCCCTCAATCACATCAGACACATCAAATAGAAATATAAAACAAACACATCAACCATACACATGCAAGTATGGGGTCAGTAAAATCATAAGCATCAATGATTTCCTAACATATAATCTATCATCCTAAAATAGCTATAACATAAAGAAAATTAGACTAGGGGAGAGGTACTACATGTCATCACACGACCATCTTACTTGAGTTACCCTGGACTCATCACACTGGACCTCAAACCCTCAAGCATTGAGTTTCTTTGGACTGGCCACTGTGGGCCCTAGATCCTCAATATGACCCACGTGGAACTAGAAAACCCTCTCAAGAACATGAGAAATTCTAATCATACCTACTCTCTAGGTATCATCACATTCCCATCCTTAGCCTAAACAAGCGCTCAAGGCATAAGCAAGACGTAATCTCTAAATAATCCTTTTTAATGAACTCTCCAAGTTTTAATTACTATGTTATCACTTATTAACAAAACTTACAATAGGTTACCCTAGTACTGACCACTATGGGTCCCAGACCCCTATTGTAAGCCACTCCCTTAAGATGCACTTATTTAACCTCCCCTAGGCTCACAAGTCACCAATAATAAAATAAGGATATAACAAGGTCCAACAAAAATCCTTCAAATCAAAACTTCAAACACTTACAAGAAAACACAATTCCCTTAAAAAAATCCAGTTAATTTTAAAACATAACTAGTTCGACTATATTTTCATGTCTGTATAACCATGCAAGTAAACATATATAATTATAAATTTCAATTGACTAAAGCAATCATCTTGTTAACTAAAGTCCATTTGACTACAAAAATGTTCATATAAATGTCTCATACATAACTATCTATTTAAATAAAATCTCATGCATATATATTTTTTAAATAAGTATTTAACTAAAATCTCCATGCATATCAAAACACCATGTATTTAATAATAAAATAATGTCATTAATTTTTTAAATATAAATATAAATGAAAAAATTAATATTAAAACCCGCATGTAAAAAAATTCAATTAATATTTATTTATTAATTAACTTTTTTATAATAATTTTATATCCTAAAATTAATAAATATTAAAAATAATATTAAAAATATTTTATTTTTTAATTTTTAAATTCAAAAATTAATAAATAATAAATTAATTTTTTATTTTTTAAAATAAGTTTTTAATTCTGAAAATTAATAAATTAAAAAAAAAAAATTCAAATAACAAAAACCCTTTTTTAAAACACATATATCAATTGATTTCTTTAATGGAAAACTAGGGTTTCAAGCAAAACTAATTTATTTGAATATGATTTCACATGTAATTTCAAATTTAATTTTCTATGCAAAACATATTGAGAACAAAATATCAATTTTTTCTCGGTAAATACCCTAACTAAGAAAATTCACACAATTTCTTAAAATTTCATCCTAGGTTTTCAAACCACCAAACTGAATGCCAGATCTAATTTAACATCAACTAATCCAAAATTTCACAAAAATAAAATTAATTTAAAACATAAACTAATTCTCAATCATTCACATAATCAATCCCAAACACGAAGCATACAATCTTTCCAAAAGAAGAATTTTACAAAAAGAGGGTTTCAAACCCTACGTCAAGCAATGTTTGAAAAATTCAAAGCCAAGAAAGATCCAATCCAACCTTCGAAATCCAAGTTTTCAAACAATCTCAAAACAATGCTCACCAAAACCAAGCTTTCCAAAAATCTTCCAATTCATCCAAAAGCTCCTCCAAAACCTGATAGACATAATTGAAAATAATACCTAGAAACCCCTCGTAAAGAAGACCTATCCCTCCCAGGGTTTCTAAAACATGCAAACCCTAAAGAAGAACTCAATTCTCTCTACTTAGTTTTCATCAAACACTTGCAAGATAAAATAACTCAATAATAAAATAATGCACTTTTTTTTATTATAATTTCTAACTCAACTTTCAACATTAAATTATAATTCAATTTTCACTTAAACCAAATGTGCAACTTAAATTGCATAAAAATACTTAATTAATCAATAAATATTTGAGCACATAATTAACGATGCAAATTGATAAATTAAATATTAAATAAATCAACTATGCCCTTAATTTAATAGTGGATTTAATAATTAATTACACACTTCTATTCCAAATTTAATCTTTTAATTTAATTTTTAATTAACAAAGGTATTTAATTACCCTTTAATAATTCAATATTCTCTATATCTAATATTTCCACGTTCATAAAATATAAATATTCAAATCTCAAAATTACTCCTAATTTAATTATTTAAATCAAATAATTCACACAAGTAAATCCACTTGACTCCCAAAATCCAAAAATTGACTAACTCTATATCAAACAAACACTAAGGAAGGGCTCACAAATTCACGCCACTTTGAAGAATTTGAATGGGTAAAAATAGATACTTGCCCAATATTTAAGACAATCAATGGCTTGGGTTGGGATTTGGATTTGTGTGTTATCTCCCCTCTCTTACCATTGAGATTTTGCAATAGGGCATGCTCATCCTAGCAATTCAGGGAAGTCGATGCCCAGTACCTACAAACCTGCATAAAAGATGAGCATGTACATATATGCATAAATATAAACAATCAATGGTGGGGATCAGTCGATCGTGTGGATCTCACAAGAAACTACAACTTTGTCCCTCAACCACATCACGCACGTCAAACAGAAATACAAAACATACACATGCAAGTATGGGGTCAGTAAAACCATAAGCATCAATGATATCCTAACATATAATTCATCATCCTAAAATAACCATAACATATAGAAAATCAGACTATGGGAGGGAGATTACATTATTGATAGGGGTTTTACTAAGGTAAACCCCTCTATCCAACATTATTCCTTCTTTTCCTATGTGCAGGTATAAGTAGTGCAACTGTTAGGACCATATCTAAAAAACACATGTTTTATCGGAAAGTCTACAATTGAAATCGGGAAAAAAACATAGGAACAAAATGCCCTAGGCACATTTTTCCTAGGGAAAAATTTCCAAGGCATTTTGTTTCCATTAGATCACCTCTAGATTTGGTTTACAAGCCAATACAGTTCTTAGCTTTCTATTTTTGGTTATTGCAAGTTCGCACATCTATTTTTGTCAATCAATATTTTCCAAAAATGCCTAATTTAGCTTATTTTAATCATTTATATTGCATCATTAGATTAATTTTTCACAACTATTCATTCCTAATCATAACAATGAAGAATCATTGCACTCACTTAGCACTTGAGTCCTACATAATCCTATTGGGTCATCTTCCTTTTGATTGTTCATTAGGAAAAGAAAGGGGGTCTAATCCTATCCTTCTCTTTTCTTATTGTACAATAACAAAATATTAATTGTCTTCTTTAGATGTTCAAAATGATCTTGTCATGATCATACTTGTATTCATCAACATAAGTTAAGACATGCCTTAATTGATAATGGATTGGGGCCTAATATTTATAGTGTTGACTTATTACATAAGATTAATTGGGATATCTCCCTTATTCAACCAAATTCTCTTGGAATTTATTTCTTTGATAATATTGGTATAAATTCATTATATATAATTATATTTCCCATTAATGTAGGTGAGGTGATCCTACCCTTGCCAATCGATGTCAAGCTTAATACCCTTACATACAACCTTCTTCTAGGTAGACCATGGATTTGTGCTATGCAAGAAATCCTTTCTAATCTTCATTATCAAAATCATTTACAATATTAATATGTACACTTTAGAAGGTGATAAAGTTTTTATAGTGGTTCCCAGAAAGAAGTAGGATCTATATCTTCCCTTAACATTAAAATTTATTCTACAACATTGTCTCATATTGATGATGATTTCTTAAAGACAATTTGGATCAATTAGACTTTAAACTTCCCTTTCATCAAGATAATAAGGTCCCCATATCCAAGTATGAAGCCTCTAAGGATCATTATGTTTCATTTATACAATATTATTCTAAATCCATTGTAACCTCTTCTTTGAACACATGTCTTGATGATGATTGAGTCTCTTTAGACTTCAACCCAATTGACAATAAGAGAGTTCCCTCTCCCCATGACATTTCAACGCCCACCAAATATTCTACATTTAATATGGAAAAATATTATGATGTTGGTTTTAAAATCCTTTCTAAACATTGAAGGAAAGGAAATGGTTTAGGATGTGTGCAAAAAACTATTGAGGCTCTTGAGAAATATACATCAAAATTTTCCAAAGAGGGTTTAGCTTTCCAACTTCATTTGTCAAAATACCCCCCCCCCTTTGTATAGTACATCCATGTCACCCTAGATCCTATCTTATCATCTAAATAAGAAAGTAATGAATTTTACATTCTTCAAGATATATTTATTACTCTCACTTTGGAAAAGTAAAGGATACAACATAAACAAAATCATGAAATTTCTTAGGCTTTTGTGTATTGTCAAATTCAAGGCCTTTCCACAAATTAATGGAAATATATGAAGAGTAAAATTCAACAACTCATTGATTTTGGTATTGTTCAAATGACATGTGTCAATGAATGAATCCTCTTAAATAACACTAGTTTTCTATTATGTTTCTCCTCATTATGGGACACTTGTATCTTACCTCTCGGGGGCTTACCATAATTCATGGCGGTACATTTTCATGTGAAACCATACATGGGAGAAACATAATAGATTATTTATTATTGTCTCTACTATGGGGAATGATAATAGTTTCTAATCATTCCTCCTTCCTAAGTATCCACTTTCACCTTGTTGAGTTACATATTGTGATGTGTGAAATAGTAAGCACCATAAAGGATATATTGCTAAATTCATATCACACATTGGAATATAAAACCACCTTAAAGAAAATAAAATCAAAGCTCTTTGATGATGAGGATGTTAATGAAATATTTATGCTTCTTAGGGTTTCTATTTGTTTGTTGCTTAAACTTGAGAAAGAGGAGAATAATGATATGTAGGAATCTAAATGATAATAGATCTAATCCAAATATAGATGAAAAAATAATATTCAAGGAAAAGGAAAAAGGATAAAATGCACCTAGAAATGAAATTTTGGAAATACAATTTTAGACCTGAATTCTCAACTATCAGAGTTTCAAAATGACATGTAACTGCAAATCTGGGAGACAAAGACCTATAACTTGGTGTACCTAAAATTTCATTAATGTGAAAAGGGAGGAACATGTTGCCACTAATGTACTTGGGAACTCTTGGAAATAGACACTACTATGGAAGGTTTTTATGTTTTAATTGATGGAAACTACACATGATTCTCTTGGTCACTTGTCATATTTTGTGACTAATGAAGGTCAAATTCATAATTTGGCTAAGTATGGCAGAATATGAACAATATACAAGGTTTGGTAAATGGATTGATACAGAAAGGTATAGATGAATTATGGGTTGTGAAGTTAGACAAAGATTATATAGAGTATTTTCTATGTTAGTCTATGATTTTACCTATTTATGTTATCATTTGTTCAAGTTATGAAGTTCTGAGTATTGGGTATACAATGAATTGTGAATAACAGTGACAACCAATAGTTGGATCGACCAAATATCCTAACAGATTGATGATCTGATTGGTTTACTAGTTTGGTTTGATGAGGCTGACATGGTAGAAGGTATTCATGACATTTTTTGAGATTAGCATGAATATTTCTGAATGGATTTGGGCTAACACTTCACATGTTAAACTTTGTGTTTTTGGGGTCAACCAGGTAGGTTATTATTTGTGCGATTGGATATATAAGCTCATTTTTTAGTGGTAATTTGGTGATGTGATCGCAAAAGGATATATTGCAAAGTACATAAATGACATGTTGGCATGTTGTACGTGTGAAGAACCTAATTAAAAATATTAGGTTGATGATTATGTGTTGTACCTACATGGAACTGTATAACCATAGTTGATGATATTTATCAGTTCACTATTTTGGATTCTAGTCCAACCCTTTTGTATGGTAGTGAGCCTTTATATGTTGTAATCTAAGAAGTGTGTTCTATGCAGTGTGTCAAAATGTAGGTGCATTCCCCTTGTGCACTATTTCCCTTAGCTGGGTTGTTATTTCTGCAAAAGTAATTACTTTTGGGTTCCATCCCCACCATAGTTTTTCCCCTAATAGGGTTTCCACGCAAAAAGTCATGATTTTATAATATTTTGGATATTTTTTTATGCTTCTATTTTTTACTTTTAGTTATATTTATTTTATGGTTATGTAGCCAACTTAACAAGGTTGAAAATTTTAGAACTCTAATTCACCCTCCATCTTAGTGTTCCTCAATCTTAACAATTGATATCACAACTTTGTGCTTTAGAGGAAGTCTAACAGCTTGAGGAAGATCCTAATGGGTGATCAACAATTTCTAGAAGTGTGCAAAGACAGGTCTTGATTACACTTGAAGATTTGGTCAAGTCAAATGCTCATAACCTTGAATTAGAAGTAAAACTCAAGGAGGCTAAAAGTTTGATTGAGAATTTGAAGGAATAATTGAACAAATCTAGGATAAAAGGAAAGATCTTGTTGAGAAACTCAAGAAAAAAGGAAGTTTTGATGATTCACAAGCCTTGAAGGAAGAAAATAAAACTTGCAAAAGACAAAGACAATTTGAAGAATGAAATGGAAGGCATGGTAATGAAGATGACTAAGGACGTTGATTAAAGGAAAAAGAATGAAGAACATATTGAGAAATCTTTAAAGGACAAGACTATGTTGAAGATTTTTTATTTTATGGAGTTGATGATGAAGACCAACCAAGATTAGCAGAATACATGATGATAGTAGAAATGTTAGATCAGTTATAGTCTTTTCATTGATGTCAAGCAATTGATTTATGATTTATATTATGTTACCATATCATTCAGTAATGATATAAGATGAATGAGTTAAGGAGAAGAAGAAATGAGAAGTTGTGAAGTTGTAGAACTTAAATGGGCAATTGATATAGATCAGATAATGATTAGATCATGTTGATATAATTATTTTCTACCTAACATATGATTATGTTAAGTCAGTAAAGCATAGTGATAAAGATTTGATAACTCGGCAAGATAAGTTGGTTTGGCTACCAAGATGGAAATGTTAATCGGTAAGGTAAAGAGAAAAATAAGGTAACCCGGTAAATAAGAAAGGTCTAGGCACCGAGCGATGTAACCAAAATTCTAAGTGAAGAACACCGAGCAAGGAACAATTATTAAATATGGATGGAATTGACATTTAATGATTATCTAGGTTGAACAGGATGATCATGATGATGAGGAGAGTTAGTTGCAAGTGATCTATGGTTATGAAAATTCAAGATGAAGATCTACGACAAGATCTAAGTGGAAAAAAGGTTGGGACACATTTCTTGAAAATTTCAAGTTCCTAGGTGAAAATAAAATGTGTTAGCGAGATCCAGATTCAAGGTATAATGAAATGAATGGTTAAGATTGATTAGAGGAAAAGATAATAGATGATATTAAAGGATGATCTTGTATGGAAAAATAGCTGGGAAACTGAATAGTTGAAGGGTTACTAATTATTATTGTAGAGAAAAAGGAACAAAGAGATTCCAAGTGGGAAAATAGTGATTTGATGAAGTGTTGATTGTAGTGGATGATGAAGAATTGAAGATAAGATTGAAGAGCACATAAGAATTTGATTGAGAGAAGATAGTTTCACATCTACATGTCAATTTTATTAGTATTTCTTATTATCATTTGTAACAGAGAAATCTCTTAATAGAGTGGACTTTACAGTCTTATTGTAAAATCCTTGAGAAAGGTGACATTATAAAGAGTGTTTAAAGCCCTCTAATAAGGCCACTCCTAATAGGGTGAAGGTCCTAATAGATCCAAGGTAAATCCCTTAACCGGGTCACACCTAAAAGTGTGTATTGTAATCTTTAACCAGATTGGCTCTTAATTAGGCGTACTTCAGAAGATTATTTTCTTAGTGGGTGATAGTTCCCATAGTGGTTTTTCCCATAGCTTGGTTTCCACATTAAATCTTGGTGTTACATGTTGTGAATGATTTACCGATTATTATAGTTTATTTATTATTGTCGGTAAATAGTGATTGTGTTTCTACCAAGTTGTTACCGAGTTAATCAGTGAAAAGTGTTTAAGGTATTTGGGATCAGAGATTATTGATTCACCCTCCCTCCCTGTAATCCAACAATTGGTATCAGATCCAAGTACTCTAAAGAGATAATTTTAAATACTTGAGTAAAAGATCTGAAGATGTATAAGAGAGAAGTACCTAAGTTGAACAAGGAAACTTTCTCAACATGGAAAAGTAGAATGAGATTGTATCTATCTAGGATTGGAGATTCTACACTACATTGATTGATAATGAATACACAACACTGCCCATTGGACCTTTAACAATTGATCAAATGAAAGAAAATCAGGAACACAACTCAATTATGATAGAGATTGCTTCTTCCCTCTGTGATGTTGAATTCAATGATACCAAGGATTGTGTCAATTCAAAAGAAATGTGGGGCAAGCTTACACTTATCTATGGAGGAGATCAACATGTACAAAAAGATAAGGTTGACAGTCTGAGAGGAAAGTATGATGAGATGAGAATGAAAGATGAAGAGAACATCACACAATACAATAGTTGAATCAAGGAAGTTGTTAGTGCCATCAAAGGTGTTGGTGGATCATTGACTAATGAAGTAGTGGTAATTAAAATATTGAGAACTATGTCTTCTAAGTATGCTATTAGAGTCTCTGCGATTCAAGAATTGAGATCTATACCAAATAATATTGTTACTCTTGAAGCCCTAATCGGTAAGTTGATTGCATTTGAGTTAATTAATTATGATAATAGTCTACCAACCATTGAGATAGCCTTCAAGTCATTTGTGAGCATTGAAACATCAAGAAGAGAAAGAGAAATTCATAGTAATTCACATGGAAATGAAAATGACATTATTTTGAACGAAGAAAGAGAACAAGAGGAATTGGAAGCACTGTTGGCTAACCAACTACCTAGAGGCAAAGGAAAGTACAAAGGTAAGTTACCATTGAAATGTTTCAATTGTAATAAGATTGGACATATTGCATCTAGATGTCCTGACAATTAATGATAGAAATGATAAGAATGATAAAAGAGACAATCAACATCAAAGATTCATAGATTTTAAGGACAAAGGAAAGAAGTATTTCTACCTAGCTAAGGAAGGTGTAACTGATGATGGATCTGATGATACCAATGAAGGATATGGATCTGTTGTAGTAAAAGAAGAATCAGATGAGGAAAAGTATGAAGATGAAAAAGAACCTATTTCTCATGTAAGTAAACCAGACCCTTGGATTATTGATAGTGGCTGTTCACATCATATGACTGGTGATATTGATAAATTTGAGAACCTAGAAGAATATGATGGAGGATTTGTCAGATTTGGAAATGATGCTCCATGTCCTATGACAGTTAATTAAGGGATCCATTGTGTTGAATGAGAAGATGAAATGTAATGATGCATATTGGGTTAGAGGACTAAACTATAATCTATTGAGTGTTGTGTAACTAAACAATACTGACCACCAATTGGAATTTCATAATAGAAAAGTTAAGATCTATGGTGTTGATGGAGATCTAATTGGAACATGAGGACAATCAAGAGGTAATTTATTTTATCATGATACTGATGCAAATAGTTGTTTATTTTCTAAAACTGAAGATGTATGGTTGTGTCATAAGATACTTTTTCATGTGAACTTTGATAAATTGATCAAAGTGAGTAAGAAAGGTAGAGTCAGAGGAATACCCAGATTAAGCAAACGTGATAAATCTGTGTAAAGAATGTCAACTTGGTAAGATGATAGAGTCAAGTTTTCTAAGAAAATCTTATTCTACAAATGGTATTTTGGAATTGGTTCATACTGACCTTTGTGGTCCTAGGAAAGTTCAAAGCTATTATGGAGATCGGTACTTTATTTTGTTTGTTGATGATTATTAAAAGATGATGTCTATTATGTTTCTAAAAGAGAAATATGATGCATTTCAAATATTTAAGTGGTATAAGTCTAGAGTTGAAAAGAAAACAAGTAAAGAACTAAAGTGTTTGAGATCTGATAGAGGGGGTGAATTTATCTATGATGAATTTATTGTCTTCTTTAATGAGCATGGAATTAAAAGATAAGTGTCTGGACCAAGGACTCCATAAAAAAATGGGATAGCTGAGAGAAGAAACAGATCTATTGCTAACTATGCTAGAACTTTATTGATTGATAAAAATATTGCACAAAACTTTTGGAGAGAAGCTATAAGTATTGCAGTCTACACTCTCAATCGAATACAGTTGAAGAAAGGTACCAACAAGAGACCCTATCAACTATGGTTTGGACACACACCGAATGTAAGTTACTTAAAAATTTTTGGAAGTAGGTGTTGTATGCACCCTAAAATGGTCGCCTAGACTTTGGGCCCCCATTCAGCAATTTATCAAATCCCTGAATTAGTATTTTCAAAAATCAACATTTTATCAATTATATCAATTTCCTTGATCAAATCCTATTTTATCATTTTCAATTATTTTCCTTGGGCTAACCATTTTATCCTAAAGTCTTTATTTATTTAAAAGGAATATTTCCTCCCCTTTTAATAAATAAAAAGCCCCCACTTTTCCTCTTATCCTAAGTTGCACAAATAAAGCATTATTCTTATTTTATAAAAAGGGAAAAAGAACTTTTTGTCTCATATGGACACAAAAGTCAACTCTTATTTTCTCATTGGAGGATACTTGTGCACATGGATTGCTCCTCTTTGATGCTCCACCATTGATTAAATCTTTTGCCTCTTAATCTCCATGGTCCATTCCTTCTCATTTCCTATAAAAGAAGAGCTCTCTTCCTCATTTGCATATCTCATTTTTTTATGCTAATGTTATGCTACAGGTTTTCTAGGTCACTTTGGAGCTTTTGAAGATTTGGAGCATTCTTGGCTTCTACATCTATACTTCATTCTTAGTTTCATTCATGCATAGTAGTTTCATGTTTATGCTTTCATAGTTTAGATTTCCTTTCAAGCTTTAGAGTAACTCATCTAGTTTAACTAGGAAAGCTTGGTAATACTTGTACTTTCCTTTTCATAGCATAGCTTGTACTTTCATTTCCATAGCTTAGCTTGCACCTCTCATTTCTAGCTTGCATATTCATCTTAATCTAGTTTGCATTTTCATTTCATAGTGATTCTTGGGGATATTGGCATTCTTGCCCTTGTCTTCATTTGAATCTCTCATTGTGTGGTTGACTAGCAAGGTCATTAGCTTTATAGCTCTAGCTGAGAGCAAATCTTAGATAATCTTGCAACTCCATGCATAAAGAGCTCTAAATCGATTTATCAAGGTTTCCTATTCATGGATTCCATTGGATATAATGACTTAGAGAAGTGCACCATTTGAGTGTGTACATTTTTGGTGCCCACCGTGGGGCAGAGCATTATTGTTTTGTCTTTAATTTGTTGCATTTCCATTAATTTTTTGTCAATTTTTAGCACTATTTTCGGCTCTCTATTTTTTTGGATCAGGTGATACTTCACCAGTATCATGCAATACTTCACTCTTACTGGAGTGATACTTTACCAGTTAAAAGTATTGCTGACTGTGAGAGGAACTATCACTCTGTTTGAAACATTTTATCACCTGGTGTCGGATGAAGTATCACCTAGAAATATACTATTGCCCCAGTATACTGTAAAGTATCGCATGATATTTTTGGTGTCTGTACTATCACATGTACTTGAAATTGAGTTGTTTCTTGCTTTTTTTTATTTTTTTTAGTCGACTTTAGACTTAATTAGCTTGCTGGTTTAATTTGTTACAATTAGATAGATTCCATTTTCAGATTTCATTTGGATTTTGGATTTTGCTAACCTTGTGGATCTAACAAGTTGTGCTTGTAGGTGCTCTCATTTCTTGAAATATTTTGCTAAAAGAACGCATGTCAAAGCTTCAAATGCACAAGGGCTACTAATGGTTTTTGTAGGGCTGCCCAAAGCATAAAAACCCAATCAAGTGCTTGTTGTTTATTTCATTTCAAGTATGGCAATTACTAGTTGTTTCATTTCATAGGAACATAATATCTTATTGTAGGAATTCTTGGGTGGTACGAGAAGTATGCTCTTCACCCTTGTGGTGAACTAGAAAATCTTGACCCATCTTTGGATTTTGAAAACAAGAGGGTAATTGAACATTTGCTTGGTGTGTTTGGGAGAAAGCTTTGGGATAAGGGAGTATGCTCTTCACCCTTGTGAAAAAAAATCCTTGAATCTCATAAGTTGATCCACTCTTTGTTTAGATCTTTAGAATCCTTTAGCAGGCTTGCTCTTGAGCAATCAAGAGGAATGACCCAAGTGGGGAAAAGCTTATTGCCGGCTATTCTGACCCACTATAAACTCAAGGCTATCAAGGACACAAAAACTTGGTAGATGTAGTGCTTGTCTTCTGTTGATGTGAGTACTTGTGGGATTGTGACCATGAGGAAAATATTGAGCAAGAATGCTTAAGGTACTCTTGTGGCCATGAGGTCTGTTACTTGCCGCAAGGTAAGGAGTCCCTTTGGGGAGCAAGAGGGGTACTACGAATAGAAGCCCTTACTAAGAACCATAGATAGAGGCCACCCTATTTTGCCACTTAGCTTCTTGGTGCAAGGATTGATCCAAGTGGAATAACCTGGATTACCCCAAGATTACTCACCATATGTGTTCCTTTGGTTGTGTCTTTGGCACTTCCATGACAAAGCCAATATCTATTATGGGCAACCACTTTGTGTGAGGCAAGGGAGCATCAAGTGTGGGCCAAGTTTTTGAGTATTGAGCCATTATATTTTTAGGCTAAAGAGTGCTTGAAGTGTTCTCGTTGTGCTATACCCATGTAAACATTCTTGCATACTCAACATCTCGGTAGTATTCATAGGATTTTTTAATTTTGATATCACAATTGTTTGTCTTAGCAAGGTTTCTTTTGCCCTTGTTTCAAGTGTTTGAAGACATGTTTGATCCCATACTATTTGCAAACCTATCAATTTTCTATTGTCATTGTGATTGGAATTGAAAAATCAAACCTCAAACTTAAAATTCTAAACAAACAGTCCCAAAAAATTGAAAATTTGCACTTCACTGGTCAAATTCTACAATAGTATCACGCCCTGTGGAGAGAAATATCGCGTGATAGTTTGCCCCTGCTATACTATCACCTCGCTTGCCTGGAAAGTATCACTCGGGCATATTGGAAACTATCACCTAGCTTAAGATGAAGTATCACCTCGCTATAAACTATCACCCTGTTTGCCTAGAAAGTATCGCCCAAAATTATTTGCAGTTTGTCCAGTTTCAGCCATTGTTAGTCGCTTTTAGTTGATCAGATCTTTAAGTGGGTGATTTATTCTACTGCTAGAAACTTGTATGTACCTTGAGCTGCTATTTTTAGGCCTCTTGGATTAGTTTTCTTTGATTTTACAAAGTCATCTTGTGTGGAATTGCCAAGTTAAAAAATCATCCTTTTTGAAAAAGTATATCTCTAGATCCATTGGTAACATTCTTGGAGAATTTTAGTCCTCTTTTGTCCAAATTCATTTCCATCAAAAATTAATTTCAATTATATAATTTGGGTAAATCCATCCTCTTGGTTCATACGTGCAAGGATACTAGAATCCTTTGATTTAAGCACCTCTTTGATAGTGTTGGTTTACTCCTATTGCAATTTTCTATCTCACCATCTCTTTTTGGACATTTGAGTACTTTTATTATCCTAGTTTGGTATTGACATTTTGTGAGGTCACCTTACCACTGAGGATATTTTTTCTTTCATGTCAGTTACAACAAGGTACCAAGTTAGTCAAGGGAAATGACCTCAAGTTGTCTTCAATCAATTGCCCTTAGTTAAGACTCATCAATAGTGAAAGGGAAAGAAACCCATTTTTGATCAATCCCCTAAGAGTGAGTCTAAAGTTTGTTTTGATCCAGAGAGAAATTTGAATACCTCTTTAGCACCTTCTCAATTGAATATGGATATGAGTTACACCTTGACCAAACAACAAAGAGAAATAATGGATCAATCTCTTGATGACATTTTCCAAAGACATAGGGGTAACATGTCATTTGTAGATGACAATCAACCTGACTCACCTCCTATTAATTCAAGATATCTAGATTCTCATCAATGAGCCAAAAGACATTATGCACAAGCTCATCAAGATGCACGGTCGCAACATGAGGACCAAAATAACCAATCTTATGATACTCATGTGAATGCAGCTAACTTGTTCAATCGTTCAAGAGCAAGTTCCCCACTAAAGACAACTTCAAGATATACAAGTGAGAGGCTAGAAAGAATTGAGCGGGAAAAAAAAGCTACAAAAGAAGAACGAGCTATAGAAGAAGAAAAAATTAGGCTCCTAGAAGAGGAACAATGAGCCTTGTTGGACATAGAGAGAAAAGCATTCCAAGAGGAACAAGATAGGATATTAGCCCAACAACTCAACAATTAATTTAACAATGGGGGTACCAACAGTGGAAACAACTCTCCACCCTCTACTCCCCCAAGAACTCCAAGAAGTGGAAGGTGGTCAAGGACTCCTTCAAGGTCTCCTAGTCCTAGAGGAAGGACTTTACAACATGCTCACTATAGGAGACAAACGCCTCTTAGGAACTCAAGACAACCCTCCCAATGAGCTCATCATGGCTCTCAACATGGAGGAAGTAGTGCAAATTATGAATCTCAAGACTTTATGGGAGTACAACAAGAACCACTTTTTCAACAATATGTGGAGAAATATGTTGAGAAAAATAAAGATAGGTTCCTAGAGAGTTTAATCAACAAGGGTGTGAGGGTCCCTTATAACTTTGATGTGGATAGGAAAATCAAGAAACATAGCCCCTCAAAAGAGGAGGAAATTAAACAACTCATGAAAATGATGGAGAAGATGATGGCTCCCAAGAGTTCTTTCAACCTTGACTCTATTTGTCCTAATCCTTTTGATAAAAGTGTGAGCATGAAAGATTTTCCTAGGAAAATTGAGTTTCCTCAATATGACAAATATGATGGTAATGGTGACCCACACGATCATGTGCAATAGTTTTACACCATGAGTTTTGAATTTCACCATGAAGATTCCTATTTGATGAGATTATTCCCAAGGAGTCTAAAGGATCAAGCTATGGAGTGGTTTACCAACATTACCCCTCTTGTCAAAACTTTCAAAGAATTGGTACATAGATTTGTGCAACATTTTGCATATAACTTATCAAGGTCAGTCACCATGCTTGATTTGTGTCACTTAAAATAGAATCAAGGGGAATCTTTTGTTACATTTTTACAAAGGTGGAGATGATTATGCTCTTGGTATTCTAGGATAATTCCTGAACATGAGAAAATTGATATCCTTGTGAGCAATTTAGTGCCTGAGATGCGGTATGAGATTCAGAAGACGATCTTTGATTCATTCGACATTATGGTCAAAACCACATGTAGAATAGAGGATGTTTTAAAGGAACAAGGTATTTTGACTAAACAAAGCAACAACAACCATAGTCAAAATAATAATAACAACAATCATAAGGATAAAGGCAAGAACTCACTAGAATAAAAATAAACAAGTGGTCAATGACAAAGATGTTGACTCTAACCAACCAAGGGACCAAGGTGTCCTACACTTATCTAGTGTAGTTCAAGCTATGAAGCTTCAAACATCCTCTAACCAACAAGAGCATAAACCACGATATCAAGACAAGTCCAAAAAGGAGAGGAGACAATTCACTAAGCTTGGTGACTCTTATGAGGATATTTTTAAGACACTTATTGCCAACAACCTTGTGCAACCGTAGGATCCAGCAAAATTCCACATACCTAAAATTAAACCATATTGGTGGGATGAGAAAGCCTATTGCAAGTATCACAATGGCATTGGGCATGACATAGAGCATTGCTGGAAACTTAAGCATCTTGTTCAAGATTTGATTGAGAGTAATAAATTGCAAGTTGATGGGTTGAAACTAACATAGACCACAAAGCATTTAAGGAACCTTTGCCAAAATATGATAAGGGGGAAACCTCTAAACCCAAAGATGGCAAAGCTACAATTAACTATACCTACACGTCTATAGAAAATGTCATCAATATGCTTGAAGTTGTTGAAGAAAGTGTTAATATGATGGGAAACAGAGATCCCTATGGTCGTGATGATAATTCTTCTCCTATATTTGATGCGGACCCTATGATTGTGCTTAGAGGTCCCCACTCTCGAAGATCATCCCAAGCATTAAATGCTATCACTAGAAGTCAAAACAAAGGTCCTGTGGTTATTAGGGGGCCTAATTCCAAACCCAAGCAAGTGGCATCTAAAAATGTCATCAAAATAGTAGTGAATCCAGAGATGAGCTATAATCTTGTTGATCAGTTACAAAGAACACCAGCTCAAATTTCTATTTTTGAACTCCTGGAATTGTCTCCAAGGCATAAGTGTATCCTTGAGGATGCTTTGCATATAGCTAATGTCCCCAACAATATTGATATTCATCAATTCCAACACATGGTTAACCAACTTGCTAGCCCTCACTACCTCACATTCTCAGAAGAAGGCAAAGCTTTGAGCCATCCGCATAATCTTGCCCTCCATATTGAAGTCATGATCCACAAAACCTGTGTTAGGCATGTGTTGATTGATGGGGCTGTTGGGCTTAATATATGTTCTTTAAGTCTCTTGAAAACATTGGGATATTCAGAGGGAGTAATTGACACAAGAAAGAAAATCACCATAAAGGCCTATGATGAGGCAGAAAGAAGCTCTAAGGGGTTGGCTATTCTTCCCATTAGGATTGGCCCAGTGGAGAAAGATGTTTTTTTTCATATTGTTGACGTTAGACCCCTGGAATACAACATCTTGCTAGGTAGACCATGGATTCATGACATGCAAGTAGTACCGTCTACCTATCACCAATGTGTCAAATTCCCATACAATGGCATAGAAGTCTGCATACCAGGTGATAGCAATTATTTGTCAATGCCATTTCAGGAGGCATTCATGTTCCTCTTAATAGAGTAGCAGAAAATTTTGATGCAACTTTAGAGCAATGCCAAAATAAGTTCAAATCCATAGACCTTGGTATGGGAGATTATCAAATTGATTCCTTCACAAAGTTGCCAATTTCACCTAGGTCCTACGGGAAGCCTTCACAGGGGATGTGACCTTCATCCTTAGCTATGACTTTGTTTGACACTTTTGTGGAGTTGTCTGTACCCATTCAAGATGAAAAAGAAGAAGTGGCCATTAGAGACTGGATTTACAAAGAGGAGAAATACAAGCACAATGAGAATTTTTCTCCATCTCCTAAGACTTATGGGAGAGGATATACTTTGGTAAAAAATATGGGTTACCCAAGTCATGGTCCTCTCAGTCATAGACTAGATGCTAAGGCTGAGCCACTCAATCATGCTCTTTTTGGATGCAGATCTAAGACTACAATTGGCCTAGGTTTTGAGAGTCAGAACAAGAAAGTTGCCCCTATCCTAGCTGCGATGGATAGGGATGATGAATACATACCCAATGTGCAAAATTAGAAAGATAGATGTGAAGATTGGGTCCCTTCCACCAATCTCCTCTGGGGAGATTTAGATACTATAGTTGATAATCCCACAGTTTCAAAACTAGAACAAGAACAATCCACTATTGAAGATCATGTTGAGGATCCTATCCAACACACAAATGGTATTCAAGAGGGTGTTACCCTTGGTGACATCAATTCTTATACTTCAAGACCTAAAAAATATGGTTGGTGTAAGCATCCTAGTTGGGATTCAAATATAGACTCACATGAGTATGAGTGGGAGACTCTTTCTGATTGTTCTACAGTTGACATGGACATTGATGTTGTCCATACATATAGTTCCCAATCCGAGGTAGCTAACGAGTCTAGTGTAGGACTAGAGGATTGGAATCCATGAGTTGCTTTAGTGGATGATGCTTCACTTGGTAGGATAAGTCTTGATTTAGGTACCTTAGAGGGATACTTGATGGATCCTAACTCTACAATCACTAGAGATGACATAATCCACATTCACAATATCGAACTAGTCATTAACCTACCCCTTGCTCATCCCCACTTGATTGATTGGACTCAGCGCTATCAAGAGCCTTAACTTCTAAATTTTTGAAATGACTACAAGATAGCCTGTTACCTTAACACTCTTGAACTCGTAGTCTCTTCCACCAGTGAACCAACTACAAGTATGACAGAACCAAATATCAAGTACCTCAGTCAAAAAATAAAAAGAAAAGAAAAAAAGAATGATAGTTCTGATGACGAAAACCACTATGTGGCGGTGTCAGAACCAAAAAAATTAAAAATAAAGGATGTATCCGAGGGTGAAAACCTCTTTGAGGTGCCTAAGGATGAGGTACTTGATAATCTTCCCAGTTATTTTTAGGACAAGTCATCAGTGCTTGTTGAGCCCACATAGCCAGTAAATCTGAATACACAAGAGGCTCCACAAATTGTACATTTAGCTCAGTCTCTATCTACACAGGAGAAAGAGGCATACACTAAGTTCCTACAAAGGAAGAAGTTCAATTTTTCTTGGACTTATTCAGACATGCTAGGGTTGGACACTAGTCTTATTATGCATCATTTATCCATAGCTCTAGGCGTCAAACCAGTAAAATAGAAGTTGAGGAAAATGCATCCTCACATAGCTCTTTTAGTAAAAGAAGAATTAGAAAAGCTCCTTAGTGTAGGGTTTATCAGAGCCATCGATTATGTTGAATGGATTTCTAATATAGTACCAGTTTCAAAACATGACAAGTCCATTCGAGTATGCATAGATTTTAGAGATCTTAACAAAGCTTTCCCAAAGGATGATTTTCCACTCCCAAACATAGACGTGATAGTGGATATGACCGCAGGCTATGAGATCTATTCTTTGATGGATGGCTTTTTTTGGGTATAATCGAATCAAAATAGCTCCTAAAGACCAAGAGAAAACTGCATTCACTTGTGCATGGGGAACCTATTGTTGGAATGTCATGCCATTTGGATTAAAAAATGCTAGAGCTATATATCAAAGAGCTATGACCACCATATTCCATGACATGATGCATAAGAACATGGAAGACTATGTGGATGACACCCTCACAAAATCCAAGAAAAGGAATACACACCTAGAAGATTTGGAAGTAATTTTAGATCATATGGAACAGTTCCAACTCAGATTGAATCCCAAAAAGTGTGCATTTGGGGTCACCTCTAGCAATCTCTTAGGATTCATTATTTCAACTAAAGGAATAGAGGTGGACCCTAAAAAAGTTCAAGCAATAATGGATATGCCACCTCCTAAAAATATTAGTCAAATGAGGAGTCTTCAAGGATGTCTTCAGTCTATAACGAGGTTTATTTCACAATGGCTGATAGAGCTCAACCCTTTAATAAAACTTTGCATAAAGGGGTTAAATGTGTCTGGAATGAGGAATGTCAACAAAGCATGGATCAAATCAAACAATATTTGGCTAATCCTCCAATCTTAATGCCTCCTATCCCAAGAAAACCACTCATCTTGTATGTATCAGCAACAAAATCTTCCGTGGGGGTATTATTGGCTCAACTTGATGACACTGGAAAAGAGAGAGCGATATATTACATCAGTCATACACTTGTTTCCTATGAGATCAATTATCCCAGTATTGAAAAATCTTGCCTTGCTGTGGTGTTTGCTTCCCAAAATTTATGTCACTACATGCTTTCACATACAATACACCTCATAGCCAAAATTGATCCTCTAAAATACTTGCTTGGTAAGGCTACTCTCATGGGTAGACTTGCTAAATGGATGATGATTCTTTTAGAATTTGACATCGAGTATGTTGAGTGTAAAGCCATAAAGGGACAAGCTATTGCAGATCAACTGGCTGACTTTCCAATTAAAGATAAAACACCAATGCAAATTGACTTTCTAGATGAGCACGTAATGTACATGACTGCGAGAACATGGAAGATGTTCTTTGATGGCTCTTTTATGCAAAATGGTTCAGGCGCTTTAGTGTTATTTGTTTCCCCTCATGGGTATACTATTCCTAAATCCTATAAATTATTGTTCCCATGCACAAACAACATTGCTAAATACGAGGCCTTGACAAATGGATTGAAAATGGCCATAGAATGGGGAATTACAAAACTACACATTTATGGGGATTTGCAATTGATCATCAACCAAGTTAATGAAGAATACCAAACAAAGGATGACAAACTGATACCCTATAAGAAGATGGTTGATTCATTGTGATGGTATTTCACAGTTGTTACATTTCAACAAATTCCTAGAGCAAAAAACAAAGCAGCTGATGCTATGGCTACATTGGCCTCTCTTCTTCAGCTAGACCAACATGAGTCCAGATATGAATTCCTAGTGGAAGAGCTATGATTCCCTATTTTTGACTCCTCTAAAAGCCATGTCGTTTGTACCTTGGTTAGCCATGAGTCATCTTGTTATGGTGCCATCTAATCATATCTTCGTGATGGTATTATTCCTGAAACTTTCAACCATTCTGAAAGAAGAAACCTTATCTGAAATGCCTCTCACCACACCCTTATTTCTGGTGATCTATATAGGAGGGGTTTAGATGGGACACTTGTTAGGTGTTTAGAAAAAGATGAGTCCAACCAAGTGTTAGTTGACATCCACAAGGGCATTTGTGGAGGACAGTCTAATGATCTTGCCATGGCCCGAAGGTTGCTTAGGGCTGGGTACTATTGGCCCACAATGCAGATGGATGCTATAGATTTTGCCAAATCATGTGAAAAGTGTCAAAAACATGGAAACCTAATTCATGCTCTAGGTAGGGAGCTTATTCCTTCTATTTCTCATTGGCCATTTCAGTGCTGGGCATTTGATCTTGTTGGGTAGATTCATCCCAACTCATCAGGTGGACATAAATTCATTATTACTACTATTGACTACTTTATCAAATGGGTAGAAGCTATTCCACTTTTTGTTGCTTCAGGGAAGGCAATTTCTTTGTTCATCTTGAATCACATCATTTGTCAGTTTGGGATACCTTCTAAAATAATCACTGACAATGGAGGTCAGTTTAAAAACAAGGACCTTACACACCTCTGTAAGAAATTTAAGATAAAATAGCATTGGTCTTCCATTTACTTTCCACAGGGAAATCGACAAGTAGAGGCTTCAAATAAAACCATTCTCAAGATTCTCCATAGAACAGTTCACAAGAATGGTAGAGACTGGCACTTACAAATAAATCCAGCCTTATGGGCCTGCAAAATGAGTATTCATACCCCAACAGGGGCTACTCCTTTTTCCCTTACTTATGGTGCTGAAGTAGTGTTACCTTTAGAGGTAGAGATCCCTTCACTTAGAGTCTCTCTCAAAGGTTTAGTGACAAATGAAGACTATCGCGCCATGAGGTTGTAAGAACTAGAACTTCTAGATGAAAAATGAAAAGCATCTTTTGATCACATGAGAGTTTACCAAAAGCATATGTCCAAAGCATTCAACAAGAAGGTTTGCCCTAGGGAATTTCAAGTGGGGGATCTTGTTTTGTGAGAAAACCCTAAGAACCAACAAAATAGAGAACAAAAGGGGAAGTTCGAACCTAATTGGCTTGGACCATACATCACTACTGCAACTTTTGGTACAGGTGCTTATTTACTATCTAATCTAGAGGGGGAACAACTCCCTGATCCTATTAATGTTTTTCACCTCAAGAAGTTCTATCCATGATGCCTATTCTGTCTAGGGGCATCCTTTGTACATATTTATTGATCCTAAAAAAATTCCACAAAATTCATATATGATGCTGAAAAAATTCTAAAAAGCATATAAAGTCCTAAAAAAATACAAAAAAATACAAAAAATTCAAAAAAATAGAAAAAGTGCCTTGGTGAAAACTTGGAAACAGGCGCCTTGGTAGAAAAAATACAAAAAAATTGAAAAAATAAAAATAAAATCTCCAAGTGGTGAAAACCTAGAAATAGGTGCTACTTGAGGCCTTTGCACGCTTGTTTCTTAGCATGCGTCCTTGACACTTAGCCTTTCTCCATCATGCCTTGACCTCATTGCCTTGGTTTAGAACTGGTCTTTGTCTTTGTCTAGGGGGGCATAACTATGTTAGCTTTGGTCTCTGGGTTGCGTTGGTCGCTAGGATATCTTGCAAATGGTGTTTTTCAACACCATCCAAACAGTGTTTTTCAACACTACCCTAGCGTCGAGTGTTTCTCAACACTTATCAGATATCCTACCCCACAGTTCAACATAATATGATATTTCTCACTTGTAGATGTGATACTCAAAGTTGATTCTATGAACTACACACACACACTTAAACAAAACACTTGACTCGCTGAGACTTGTTTGACTTTATTTTCTTTGTGTGTTGTCTATGATGATTTCTTTGATGAGTGTTCTCTCCCTATGATAGTTTTCGATGATGCATAGCTAGAAGACTGAGGGTATGAGGACATGTTTTATTTCTTTTTCTGCTTGTGGGTATATTTTGTTGGTCCTAATTGTCATTAGCATTTATGCTTGATCCACTTGACACCTAGGATCTACAAGTATTATCCTTGACTATTTGCGAGTGCATGCTTAGAGCCATCTTGACTTTCTTATGTCCTGATGCCAGCATAATCTCGCTATACTAAACTTAGGTAATCTCACTGCACTAGTCATTTTGACCTATATGTCTTTGGTGCCTAGGTGGGATTCCCACATTCTATCTGATATAGATCATATTCATATACCCATAGTCATACTAGTGTGTATTGTATGATCTTGTGACACTACCAATAAAGCTCGATGATGATTATTAGATGTCTATTGGCATTGTGACCTTGCAAGTCAACCACTTTCATAGTAGTTTTCATTTTTTAGGTTCGTGATATTTTAGCCTTGCATCTTGCATATGGAGAGAGCTCCCATTTTCATCTTTTGAGGATTTATTGGTCAACTGCGCTCACCCTCTCCTCTTCTTGATCATATCTTTCACTCCTTGTCTTATTCATCACAACCTGTTCCTGTCATCACAAGGGGTTAATCATATCATCATATCTATATCCTAAAGAGATCATTTTCAGAAACATGAGTCTACATCATACACATGAGAATTAAACATACATTTATGAGAGAGAATATACATGAGCATTTATAGCATACATTTTGAGCAATATGACAAGACAATACATAAACTGATACATCCATCACAAGTGAGATGTAAACACAAGATATATCAAACATCCAGTAATATCATATATCAATAAATGTCATCATACAATATACAAAATGAGATCCCAAAATATGGATCAAAAGTCTCATGATATGTCCAAAACATCTAAACCTAAGACCTAAGCCTAAGTCTGACTCCCACCATCATGAGGACCTAGTAGTGGTGGAGGAGGTGGTGCCATGTCTGGTGCAATATCTGATCTACCCACTATTGTTGAGTAAGAGGGAGCTCTCTGACCCACTCGTACTTCGTGTATGTATAGCCCATGATAATAAGCAGCTCACACTGCCTCTCTCCAGCTCTCTACTAGGGCAGCCTGTAGGGCTCTCTCTCGCCGATGTATCTCAGCCCTCACATCAGCTAGCTACTACTCCCTAACTGCTATGGTGATCCTCAGCTGCTGCATCTCTATCTTCAGAGCCTGTATCCTAGCTCTAAGATCATCTCCTCTTGCAGGTGGATCCTGTCGAGCCTCTACATGATGACGCACTGGTCGCGCTATATCCTCCTCCTCCCCAGTTGAGCTCCAACCCCTTGACCATTTTTGGCCGCCTACTCTTGAGCCCTCTCCTGTCTCCCTCACTCTCCCTCTCCCCCTCCCACCATCTCCTCTGTCTCCTCTATCTCCTCCATCATCTCCATCCCCTCCCTAAAATGATATCGGGGCATCAAGTACTGTGAAATGAGGGAATGGTGCCCTCTGCCATTCTACCCTATATGCTGCATTCACCCCTACATCTACCATATCTTGGAGATACTCCCAAGGCTCCCTCTGGATGGAAGCTATGTCTTGTACTGCCTACTAGTAATCTAGAATCGGTAGCCATCCTTGACCCTCCTCATCTCGAGCCCATGCATATGTAGTGGTCTTAGTGGATACTCGCTGCCCCCACCCGAACTGCCTCCAAATGTGACTGATGATGAACCTCTTGATAATCTCTACATGTATCCCTACTAGTGGATGACTGCACAACATATAACTGAGCTCCTCATCAGCATCCCCCCACAGCTCCACTAACCTGTATGGCCTCCATGTGAAAGAGGAGAGCTCATCTAGTAGCCGCCTATAATAAGTAACATCCCCGCTGTGAAGCTAGCTGATAAATCCTGCATACCTATATATAAATGGGTGCCTCCACTGTCTAGGTTGTACCCATGGATGCACCACATCGATGTGATCCCATGCCCACACCTGTACTAAAATGGCACCGCATGCCCATGTCCTGCTATCCTTGTACACGATCTCATGGAGCTCATGGTACATATCGGCCAATATGGCTGAGCCCCATGCCATCCTCTGAGGGTGTGCTACCAAGTCAGCCAACAATCTACCCCATCCCAGTGGGAAGCCCTTCTGACTCCTGTCAGTAATGAGGGATTGAGCAATGATAGAAGCCACAATACATGGCATTGGGAAATCTCTACCAAACTCATCCATCAGCTAATCCTAGCTGACATGTCTGTTGAAAATCATCACATCTTGGAACATGCCCTAGATCGCACATCATCCCTCAGTGGCAACCTGATCATAATATACCTGTGTCATCAAACAATCATGTCAGTTTCTATTACATGGAAACTTTGCATTTATGACTATCTTTAAAATATGATTATACTTACAGGATCACCGTGACAAGGTACTCACAAGATGTGGTACACATCCTCAAGAGTAATAGATGCCTCTCTAGTAGGCAGATGAAAGGTGTTGTGCTTGATGTGCCATCTCTCAGCAAGCACAGTCAACATCCCATGATCATCTCTGATGTAGGGTAGATGCAGTAGATATCTGAATCCCATGGCCCTCAAGTCATCCTTGCTCAGATCATCAAGATCTCAGACAAACCGCAATCCTATCACCTTTGGCTCTCTCATGAGTAGTGTCAAAAAGACCTCTTGCAAGCCATTAACCAAGCTAGATGTCAGCACATATCATGATAGATGTCTCAAAATTAGTACAAAAAAAGTAAACATTGTCTAGGTCCATGTCATCTTGCTCAAAAAGTGCTAAAACATGTTTTAAATTTACCAGGTGACACTATTTTTTGTTAAAGTATCATGCGATACTTTCTCTAATAGCAGTGCGATACTTTCTCTTCGAGTGATACTTTGCATAGGATCACACGATAGTTAGCTTGTTATCATGTGATACTGGCTTACATACGTGCACGATACTATTTGGACCCGCAAAGTATCACGTGATAGTTAGTCTCAAAGGGCGTGATACTTCTAAAGTATCGCACGATATTTCACCCAAATTTTAAAAATTTAAAATTTTCAAAATTTAAATTTTTCAAAAAACATGTGTTTAATTCCAATAAATGCTCATAAATGACTTAAACAGGCAAGTTTTTATGAAAACATACCAGGGCACCATATTGTGGAGGCTGGTTGTGCAACCGAGAGTGCTCAAATCGATGTCGGTGGATCGGGATGCCTGCTTTCTGAGCCATTTCTCTCTCTAAGCTCTCAAAATTCTCAAATCAATAAAAGTCAAATGATTTTGAAAATGACCTTTTTTGCCCCTTTTATGGCATTTTTACTTTTTGACCTAATTTTCAAAACACCTCAAAATTGCGCGAAAATTGTACCCCTAGCTAATTTCGACATCCTGGATCCATTTTTGTACTTGAAATCAAAGTTTGAGTTCATCTTGATAGTCAAAATTGCATTTCAAAAATTTCCCTTCTTCTACGGAGTTGGCTGACCATTTGAGGCCTGATCCTTCGATCTTTGTTGGGGCATCTTCATTTCTTCATCCCCATCTCTTTCAACATTATAGCCTTTCATTCACTTTCATTCAATCCATCTCTCTAAGGTTTGACTTCATCTTTATTCTATATCTTTCTCAGTCAAACCTAGTCAGCCTGGGGCATGTCTTCACTGCTTGATGGTTATCCTATCATTCTTCACCTTCGATCATGATTTCTAGTGCTTTGATCAAGTTTATCAGTTTGCTGCTTCTCCTCTGCCTAATTTTGATTTTGATTCCGAGGGGGCAGTACCTATCAGCTTCAAATCTTTGATTCAACTTTCTCATTTAGCTCAGCTTGAGATTTTTATTTTGAGACTTGATTATCACTTAACAGCAACGGTGTTGATCTTGTCTTTTGATTCTTATCTCTTATTTTGAGACTTGATTATCACTTAACAGCAATGGTGTTGATCTTGTCTTTTGATTTCAGACTTGACTATCACTTAACAATAATAGTGTTAGCCTTGTCTTTCAGCTTATGCTTATGCTTGTCCTGATGTGTTCCCATCTATCGAACACACATCTGGGTTGTTTTGTGATCACAAATTGATCTCACATTTCAATTCTTCTTTGACTACATGTGTTCCTAGAATGATCACACATTAGTCAAAGAGGGGCAAATGTATGTACCCTAAAATGGTCGCCTAGACTTTGGGCCCCCATTCAACAATTTATCAAATCCCTGAATCAGTATTTTCAAAAATCAACATTTTATCAATTATATCAATTTCATTGATCAAATCCTATTTTATCATTTTTGATTATTTTCCTTGGGCTAACCATTTTATCCTAAAGTCTATTTATTTAAAAGGAATATTTCCTCCCCTTTTAATAAATAAAAAGCCCCTACTTTTCCTCTTATCCTAAGTTGCACAAATAAAGTATTATTCTTATTTTATAAAAAGGGAAAAAGCACTTTTTGTCTCATATGGACACAAAAGTCAACTCTTATTTTCTCGTTGGAGGATACTTGTGCACATGGATTTCTCCTCTTTGATGCTCCACCGTTGATTAAATCTTTTGCCTCTTAATCTCCATGGTCCATTCCTTCTCATTTCCTATAAAAGAAGAGTTGTCTTCCTCATATGCATATCTCATTTTTTTATGCTAATGTTATGCTACAGGTTTTCTAGGTCACTTTGGAGCTTTTGAAGATTTGGAGCATTCTTGGCTTTTGCATCTATACTTCATTCTTAGTTTCATTCATGCATAGTAGTTTCATGTTTATGCTTTCATAGTTTAGATTTCCTTTCAAGCTTTAGAGTAACTCATCTAGTTTAACTAAGAAAGCTTGGTAATACTTGTACTTTCCTTTTCATAGCATAGCTTGTACTTTCATTTCCATAGCTTAGCTTGCACCTCTCATTTCTAGCTTACATATTCATCTTAATCTAGTTTGCATTTGCATTTCATAGTGATTCTTGGGGATATTGGCATTCTTTCCCTTGTCTTCATTTGAATCTCTCATTGTGTGGTTTACTAGCAAGGTCATTAGCTTAATAGCTCTAGTTGAGAGCAAATCTTAGACAATCTTGCAACTCCATGCATAGAGAGCTCTAAATCAATTTCTCAAGGTTTCCTATTCATGGATTCTAACAAGAGATAAAAACAATGATGAACAAGATGTTGGAAAGTTGGCTATACTAATGTATATGACTTAATATGCTGTTGTCATTATGAAAACAAAGTCATATAGTAGTATGGAGTTAGCGCACTTAATGAGAAGATCATAAATAGGTTAAGTGTTGAAGATTGGATAGTGTACAGAGTTCCTGTAGCTCAGAGCATTAGCGCACGTGCGTACGACAAAATTATGGTGGGTGCCCTAGAAGTTAAGCTAGTTGGACTATATTCATGCTTAGTCTATGAGAACATGATCAGATATGCAAGTATGAGAAAGATACAAGCAGTTGAAGTCGCACAGCCAGTGTGTGCCAGTGAAGAATAGAGTAAGCAATCGACTGTTATAATTTTGAGTTATGGCTATATTCTAATGATGTAAAGGCTATGCACCTATTGTAATTAGGTTTCTGACATGTATACATGTTTGATTGTAAACACGCTTAAGCCAATTCATTTGGAAGTGTTGTATGTAATAGGTTTAAGGGCTGACCTAGTTGCTTGTTTTGTATGCGCATATAAATATAAGATGCACCCATTGTAATTAGTATGGATGTTTATATAGAGTTGTGATAAGTAGAGTAGAAGTGTGTGAAGAGTCTATAAGATGTATTAGATCTTTGCAAGAGGTCAAAGCATCAGTGCATCAAAGGAACTGATCTGACAAGCAGTGTCATAGTGACAGTTCATCCAGCAGATATAGTGTGTATCTGAGATCAGAAGGTTGTAGCCTTCACCACTTGAGCAGTGAGCTCTAGGATAGTACATCCACTCCCCTAACAAGGACTATTTTAAAAGACTCCTAATAGGGTCTGACCCTTGACAACGTCTATTGTACTTAATGCATTGTAAAGCAACTCCTAACAAGGTTAAGGATCTTCTAACAAGGATCACAAAACACTAGTACATAATATTAGTGGGTGTCAATTACCACTGGGGTTTTTACCTATTTGGGTTTCCTCATAACCATATTGGTGTCATGTGTTGATTTTATGTTTCATGTTTATGTGGATGTTTATTTTAGTACTTAAGCATTTACATTTGGTTAAAGACTAAAGAAAAAGATAAAATATAGTGAACTCTGATTCAGCCCCCCCCCCCCCCCCCCATTTTAGTGTTCCCATTCTTAACAATTGGTATCAAAGCTCTGGTCCTCAGCAAAGAAGTTTAACCAATTAAGGAGATCATGGACAAAGCATAAATGAAACATCTGAAAAGAAATCTGGAAGCTGCTCTTGAAGACTTGGACAAATGTGAAAGAGAAACTGAAGAACTAAAAGAAAATTCAGTGATGCTCAATTAGTTATCAAAAAGCTAAGAAGGGATCTGAAAATGTTCCACCAGTGAATTGGGGATAATGGTCAAGAAGCTGAATGAATAAAATGCATCTTTAAAAGATCAACTTGAAGAATTTGATGACAAACTGATCAACAATTAGGAAGTCTATAATTAACAAGTCAAAGATAACCTTCAACTCAATGAGGAATTAAGGCAAGCAAACATGGAAATCTTGGAACTAAGGAACATTAAAGAAATCTTGGAGTCTGAATTAAAAGAAGCAAAGAATCACATTGAAAAATTACACACAAGTTTTGATCTGATAGAATCTCAGTTATATGCAAGAAGAGCTAAAGGAGATACTAGCTGCATTGGATACAATGAAACACATAGTCAAATTGACAACATGCGAGCAAGAATGAATGCACTAGAAGGCTCTACTAATACTAAGAAGACTAAAGATCAAACCAAAGATAATGGTGAACCACGTAAGAATGAGCACAAGCTAGTAGACCGCACTTGTTTTGCATGTAACAAGCATGGACACATAGCGAGGAACTGTATAGAGGTAAGACCTTTTAATGGTTACTGTTATTCATGCAATAAATTTGGTCATAGAGCTATGAATTGCAAGACTAGTAAAAAGAATAGGATTCAACATGATCAGAGAAATTAGAATCAGACAAATATAAGTTCTTAGAATGTTACATGTTAGATATGTAACTATAATGGTCACTCAGCTAGACAATGTAAAATGGTGACTCATGTCAATGCGTAGAGGAATATAAGGCATCCGGTCATTTTTCACTCTTGTAACAAGGCTAGACATATCTCAAAGTTTTGTAGATCAATGACAGAAGGTCAGGAAAGCCCTAAAAAGACCAAAGAACTAGTATTGGATCCTGAAGGAGAAGTTAATTTTCTAAAAGCCTCAGATGATGCAAGCTTGATTTGGTCAGAAGGAAAGAAGGACAAAGTTGATGAGTATGTATTGGATGCATCCACAGTGGATCCACCCTCTACATTTGGATGAATGGCCATCAGGGTCATAGGGTGAGCTAATTTAGCTCTAGACCCCTACGTGGTTGGTATACTCACTCTATAAGTATGCGCCTTTGAACTTAAGCTTTTGGAGAATAAAGGAACCTTCGTACAAGAGTGCACATACTGATTGTTTGCAGAACAAAAGTTGGAAATTCTTAAGTGACAGCCTGGTTTACGTGGTGAGCATTAATGGCAGAATTTTCACTTTAAGTACACAAAAAGCCTTTTGATTACTTATTGCATTCAAACTCAGAGCGATTGGAGAGTAGAAAGAGCTTTAGAAGTTATTGTGAAGACTTACAAATTGATCTATCAATGATTAGCAATACATTTGATCAGTTGCAGAAACCCTAGTTCATCATACCGATTCAGAACTCTTCATAATATCTTAGAGAACATTTGGAAAGCAATAAAACAAGTGATGGACACTCCCATAGTATTTGATGTTGCAAAAAAGAAAAAATATGTGTTTAAGAAGCATCCATTTAAGTCTACCCTAGATGATTTAGAGGGAGCATTCTCCCACATGCCTATGGGCATTATGCATGTCGAGGAGATTAGGGCATACATTTACTATAAGAAGGAACCAGTAGGATTGGACAGATCAAGGGCACACATGGAAACCATGCTAAAATCAAACAAAACCTTCTTGGATGAATATGTGAAGTGGAATGATCACCCTATAGTGGAGTATACTATGACATATGAGTTCTATGAGACATAATGGATTAAAATACTTCGGAGCAAAATTCATGATGAGCTATTTTGGATAGGTGATGTGCTAGTAAGAATCACTAGTGACCTAATATATGAGATGATAGGCCTATCTAAGACTGGCACCATCCTGCTTGCGGGAAAGGATGTCAGAAAAATTGTCGAGCAAACATGTAAGTCAAGGAGTGATAGGTGTGGGATGAAAATTGAGCCTATTGAGAAAGCTGACATCAAATTGATGTCCATGATACTTGGATATAGGTTTCAACACACCAGCAGGGTGAATAGTGTGTCTGCGGCCACAATTCTAGCAACCATTAGACTTGTGAAGGAAGATGGAGATTTCAATCTGTGTGAGAGCTTGCATGCATAGTTGATTGATAACATTAAGGAAATCAAGCATGATAAGACCAAGATGTTCAGGTTTGGGTCTTTGATCATTTACATGTACCTTCATATAGTTGGGAAAGTATTAGATTCATATTTGGACAAGTCCATTCCAACCATACCATAGATATCTTACAAGGCATCCACTAAAAGTACATTGAGAGATTACATAACATTGGAGTGGAAGACCTTCAGGGCCAAGATGCAAATGAGGTACAGAATTCTAGAAAACATTGTTGAGAAATACAAGGATACTATTTGTTTCATGGTTGAAATAGATACAACATGCATGGAGGCAGTTGTACCTAGAACAAAGTGGATTCATCCACTTGGATATGAAGTAGATGAAAAAATTTTAGAAGCATATGCTCAAGTATTGCTTTCATCTCCTATTGACCCTAATGAGCCAAGATGGGGAACTTATGAGGAGAAGACAAGAGAGATAGATGCTAAAATAAACAACGCATCAACAAAAAGAAAGGTTGCTAAAGTCACCTCAAAGATCTTTAGAATACATGGTGTGTCTCAAGAAGATCTAGACAAAGCAAGAGAACAAAAGATTGCTTTGGAATTAGAGAGTGAAGATGCAGCAAAGGAAGAATCAAATGATCCTAAGTTGAAGAAAGTAAAGATAGAGAAACTTGATGAACAGAAGGGTAAAACTGATATTACTCCTTCTATGCCCAAGGAAACCATTGACCTTACTACTCCTCCTAAGTATAAGGCAATACTAAAGAGGAAGAAAGAAATCAACACTAGTCATCCATCCTCAAGAGTCACAAGAAACAGAAGGAACTCACAAGCACCTCCTGAAGTAAGTTTCAAACCTAGTCTCGGTGTGCTAAGTGCAAGAATAATTGATGAGGGAGGAATTGATCAAGTAGGAAAGTTTTATGAAAAGTATAGTGAAATAGACAAATCTAAGATACATGGTATGATAGTCAAACACATGTTAAAGTTCAAGAAGATAGTCTTGGAACTTAAGACTATGATCCCTGACAATGTGTGGAACATCCTAGAATTCCAAAAGAGATAGGCTAATGAAGAAGATCTATGAATAAGAGAGAAGATCTTAGATGAAACCCTTCTTGTATGCGAGCTAGAAGAGAAGAGGTTACTATTAGATCTGGTGAAGCCTCACCTTAGGACCAAGACCAGAACATTGAATATAATGGATAAAAACTATGAATTAGTTGCCAAAGAAATAGAGAAAGCCTTTAAGAAGGTATTTATGAATAGACACATGTATCCACCTTCTGCACCCAAAGCACAAGTATCCATAAAGGAAGTCAAGGTGGCAGAGCCCACTAATGCATCAGTAATAGGTCCTCAAGATTTAGTGCTTGTAGTGGAAGCACAATCAGAGGAAGATAAGTCTACGCCTACTACAGAGTCACAAAAAGACAACACAATTATCATTGATAATGTGGAGATAGCCATGACGACCACAGATAAGGATCTGGACAAGTTTGAGGAAGCCTTTATCAACACTCAAGAAGCTGAAATTCTTTGTGGTAGAAATTCTCCAAATCCACAAGAAATTTTGATTGAGGACATCACAGGAAAAGGAGAAAAGATAGAAAAAGAAATAGAAAAGAAAGAAAATAAAGTAAGATTTAAGCAAGAAATAATGTACAACACTCCCATCAATCCATAACCCTTTGCATTGATGTCAAGTTTGACTCCTGACACAACCAATTTGGACTCTTGGGGAAAAGAAGATCTAATAAAATTCAGCATCCTAGCCATGGAAAAGGCCAAAGAAAAAGAAGTGATGAGGAATCCCCTCCTAGTAGAATCAGTAAACATTCTGAACAATTTGTTGCCAAGAGGACAAGAAAGTGTCAAAGATACACTCTGTTGATGATGTGAGTATAGTCATATCACATTTCAAAAGAAATTTCTCAAGCCTTGAATAATCTGCATCCCTAGTTGCAAAAGAAAAGTACCTGAAGAAGAGGTTGAGTGAATTAATGAGCAACTTTTCACTTGACCTAAGCTCACTCAAGACTGGTCAAGCATCCTTAAAAGATTTTGCATATCAAGGAAGAAGAATCATTGCAGAATGCATGGATCAGGATAAGCTTACTGATGCCCATTTCAAGAAAATACAAGAGGCAGAAGCTATGATTGAGCAAGTCAAGAGTTCAGTGAAAGACACATCCACAGATGTAAACATGTGTAATAATGTATTCCAAGGGAAAATAGATAAGATTGAGAAGGCAGAAAAAGAAATGTCAAATATCAGGGCAAGGAAAACACATCTTAGGAATGCTCTTGCGCCCTCATTAGATATACTCAGTCATAACATCAAGGACATAGATGCCACAATAGTAACATATGATCATGGTCCTAGCACTGACTTGGAGAAGATGGAGAAGCTACAATATGCACTATGCATCCATCTCCAGATAGTAAACTCTTTGATCACATTTTGGAAGGAGATCCAAAACCTAAAGATAGCATATCCGAATGTTTTCCCTTAGTAAGTATGTGTAGATACAGTTTTTGAAAAACCTTTGTCATTAATGTCAAAGGAGGAGTTGTGTATAGAATATGGATCATAATATGTATAGGGAGATATACATGTATGTATGGATCATAATATGTATAGGGAGATACAAGTGTATGTATAGAAGACAAAAAGTTTTTTGTATTAAGGACAGTTAGCAACTTGGCCATATTCCTTTGTTTCCATCAATGACAAAGGGGGAGATTGTTGGAAAGTTGGCTATACTGATGTATATGACTTAATATGATGTTTTCATTATAGCAACAAATTCATATAGTAGTTTGGAGTCAACACACTTGATGAGAAGATCAAAAATTGATTAAGTGTTGAAGACTGGACAGTGTACAGAGTTCCTGTAGCTCAGAGCATCAGCACGCGTGCATACAAAAGAATTATGGTGTGCACCCTAGAAGTTAAGTTGGTTGGAATATATTCATGCTTAGTCTATGAGTGCATGATCAGATATGCAAGTATGAGAAAGATACATGCAGTTGAAGTTGCATAGCCAGTGTGTGCCAGTGAAGAACAGAGTAAGCAGCCAACTGTTATCATTTTGAGTTGTGGCTATATTGTAATGATGTAAATGCTATGTGCCTATTGTAATTAGGTTTCTAACATGTATATATGTTTGATTATAAACAAACTTAAGCCAATTCATTTGGAAGCATTGTATGTAATAGGTTTAAGGGCCGACCTAGTTGTTTATTTTGTATGCACATATAAATATAAGATGCACCCATTGTAATTAGTATGGATGTTGATATAGAGTTGTGATAAGAAAATAAGAAGTGTGTGAAGATTCTATAAGATATATTTGAGCTTTGCAAGAGGTCAAAGCATTAGTGCATCAGAGGAACTGATTTGACAAGCAGTGTCACAGTGACAGTTCATCCAGCAGATATAGTGTGTATCTAAGATCAGAAAGTTGTAGCCTTCACCACTTGAGCAGTGAGCTCTAGGATAGTGCATCCGCTCCCCTAACAGGGACTATTGTAAGAGACTCCTAATAGGGTTTGACCCTTGACAAGGTCTATTGTACTTAATGCATTATAAAGAAACTCTTAATAGGGTTAAGGATCTTCTAACAAGGATCACAAAACACTAGTACAAAATATTAGTGGGTGTCAATTCTCACCGGAGTTTTTACCTATTTGGGTTTCCTCGTAACCATATTGGTGTCATGTGTTGATTTCATGTTTCATGTTTATGTGGATTATTATTTCAGTACTTAATCATTTAATTTCGGTTTAAAGATTAAAAAAAAAGATAAAATACAGTGAACACTGATTCACCCCCCCCTCTCAGTGTTCCCATTCCTAACACAAGCTACCGAACATGTGTTAGAAAATTATGTGAGAAGACACCACTCACCAAGAAGAATTATTGGAGACAAGAATGCAAAATTCATGACAAGAAGTAAGTTAAAAGATAACACATGTTTGATTTCTGAATTTGAGCCTAGATTAGTCAAGGATGTACTAGAAAATGAAGATTGTATGAATGCAATGAAAGAAGAAATAGATTAGATTGAAAAAAATAAAACATGGTCACTAGTACTGAGACCTAAGGATAAGAATGTGATTGGAACAAAATGGATTTTAAAAAATAAACTCAATGAAAAAGGAGATGTGATCAGGAACAAAGCAAGATTAGTTTGCAAAGGGTATCCACAAGAAGAAGGTATTGATTATGGTGAAACATTTTCCCATGTTGCTAGATTAGAAGGAGTAAGGATATTGCTTGCATATGCTTCTTACAAAGGATTTAAATTTTATCAAATAAATGTTAAATTTGCATTTTTGAATGGTATTCTTGAAGAAGTCTACATTGAACAACCTGAGGGATTTATTGAAAATAGAAATAAGAACATGATCTGCAAACTGCATAAATTTTTATATGGATTGAAGTAGGCTCCCTGAGAATGGTATGAAAGACTGCACTCTTACTTAGTTAAGATTGTATTTGAAAGGACTAGTGATAACAACAATTTATACTTGAAATGTGATAAATATGATGAAATTTTGATTTCTTAGATATTTGTTGATTACATTATATTTGGTGGTAATGAGATAATGTCTAAGTCATTTGCTAAGGAAATGAGAAAGTAATTTGGTATGTCTATGATAGGAGAGATCAAATTATTTATTGGACTTCCAATTCAACAAGTTAAGGATGGGATCTACATCACTCAATCTAAGTATATCAAGGAGATCCTGAAAACATTGAATAAGGAAGACTCCAAACCGGTTGGAATACCGATGGCTAATAGTTGTAAATTGTCAAAAGAAGATGATACAAAGGAAGTGAACGAAACACTTTATTGATCCATGATTCATAATTTACAATATGTTGTACACAGTAGACCTGACATTGCACATTCAGTTGGTATTGCTGCAAGGTTTTTTGCAAACCCCAAGGAAACACATTTGTCTAGGGTTAAGAGGATATTTAGATATTTGAAAGGGACTAAAGATTTTGGTATGTTATACAAAAGAGGAGGAAATTTTGATCTTAAGGTATATACTGATGCTGATTGGGTAGGAAATATTGATGATAGGAAAAGAATTAGTGGCAAAGCTTTCTTTTTAGGAGAAATGCTAGTGACATGGATAAGTAAGAAATAGAGTTGTATTTCACAATCTATTGCTGAAGATGAATATGTGGCAGCAACTATGAATTATTCAAATATTTTATGGATTAAACAACTATTGGAAGGTATGCATGAAGAAATTACTGATCCTATTACAATCTATTTTGATAATACCAGTGTGCTATTAATATACCTAAGAACCCTGTGATGCATTCTAAGATAAAGCATATATCTATTAAGTATCACTACTAGAGAGAAAGTACAATATAAGCATGTGACATTGGAGTATGTGAATTCTAAAGTACAAATAGTTGATATATTTAAAAAACTATTACCGAAGGATGCTTTTGAGTATCTCCGAGGTAAGTTAGGGTTTCTTCCCCTAGCCAATGTACATTAAGGAAAGATGCATGCTGCATCAATTCAAGGACTCAATAAAATATCTATCTTCTGAGTTGATGCTAGTATTTCACTCTTTAGGTGAAGCCTAAAGTTGTGAAAAAGGAAGTTTATGACTATAATGAGAATCTATACATATGAGGTATATCTGATATGTTTATGTTTCTTTGGCATTTTTGTCAAAGAGGGAGATGAATATAGTAAGGGAGAATAGTAATTGATGACAGATTATCATAAAGGAGATGTTTACTGAAAGAGGGAGAATCGTACATCATGAGGAAGATGAAAAATAAAATGTTTTTGATGGAATCAGAATGGAAAAGTGTTACTGAAAAAAAGAGGAAGATTATAGATTAAAGATCACAAAAGAAGTTACTACTCAGCAGGAGTATAGAATATGAATGACAATGAAGTGTACCATCATCAATTGAACATTGAATTTGTTAGTGTTTCCATCAATGCCAAAGAGGGAGATTGTTGCCATAACTGATAAATATGTTGAAGATTGTTTATCTAATGGAGCTGATGATGAAGATGTTAGGAATGAATGCTAAAGTGTTTGGCAGCCATTCTGTAGTAGTTTTTTTTGCATTAATAGCTATGATTGTCATTGATGTCAACACAGTGATTTACTGAAGACTTGCAAAGAAGCAGACAAAATTTGGATTAGCGCACGTGGGTTATTGTAGGTGGAGCTATGCAAAGTTGAGGATATACTCTTTGATATGTCATATGTCTATGGTTGAGAGTGCAGATAGTAATTCATTGATTCATGGAAGTTATGATCATTTTGGTGGAAGCAGTGTTCAGGCAGTGTTCCTAAGTAGCAATTTGTGGAAATCGGATGATATCTCCTAATCGAGATGGAATCTAGTTTTGCACAGTTAAAGGGAAGTTGAAGACACATTGATAGTGATGTGGATGATAGCATAGACTTCAAGGTCATACAAGTGAAGATTTATTGTATTTGGAAGCCGACAGTTTTATGTAATTTTGATATAGCATGTGGAAACTTTTATTTTGTAATTGTATGCTGACTCATTTGTAATTATTTGAGTGTGGTATAAAGGAAGGAATGTATTTCCTTGTTGATGTGTAATTGTAATGTAGCATGAAGTTATGATACAAAAGTGTGTAATTTTGATATGGTAGCAGCGGTTGTGATGTTGTATGCATGAAGTGAAGAAAAGAGCTAAGTATGAAAGTGAATTTGTGAAGGAAGACATGCGAAGTACAAGGATTTGAAATTGAGATCTGATGTAACAGTGAGTGCACATTGGCATAGTTAGAGAAGAGGTAACATATTATTCTATTGAGTAATGCAAAGATTATTTGGATAGTGTGTTCAATGATCTTACCCTGAAGCTATTTGGGTAGTGGGTCCTTCTGTCTTCTATAACTCTTAACTGGGTTAGAATCTTTTAACTGGGATTCAAAATCTCCTAAAAAGGATTCATATGTACTGAATATATTTCATAAGACTCCTAGAAACGTCCATCCTCTCACAAGGAATATTCATATTAGTGCATCTTTTGTGGGCATCATTCCCACCGAGGTTTACTCTTTGATCAAGAGGTTCCCTAGACAACATATCTTGTGTCATTGTGTTATTGTGTATGAATATATTTTTATGGTTGGTAATTATATTGCTTATATGGTTCAATGTTGTTGAAGATGATAACATTTATAATTATCTGATAACTGATTCAACCCCCCCCCCCCTCTCAATTATCTTGGTAGACTTTACTTTCTAACAATTGGTATCAGAGTAGCAGGTCCTTGAAAGAGAATTTTAATAGCTTAAGGAGATCTATGGTGAATTTTAGGAAAGAAAGCCCTAAGTTTGATGGAGTAAATTTTGATAGCTGGAAAGAAAAGATGAAGACACACCTATTATGTTTAAGACCAAGTTATTGGTTGATTACAAAGAATAATAAGACTATCATTGAAGAGGACAATCTTGAAACATGTACTAGGGAAGATAGAGATCTATTCATGTGTAACATACTTGCAAGAGAAGCACTTTTGACAACACTACCGGAGAATGATTACAGTCAGGTAAAATATTTGAAAAAATATCATGAAATTTGGAATGCTTTACACTCTACTTTTGAAGGTGATGAACATGAAAAAGAGTTAGATTACATAATTGGATATGTGCATTTGAAGATATAAGAATGTTGGAAGATGAATCTATTAGAAGTTATATTGGTAGAATGTCAGAGATAATTTCAGGTATAAAATCTTGTGGAGGAACAAAGACAGAGAATGAGGTGATATGGAAAATTCTGAGGACATTGACTCATGTATTTAAGTAGACAACACAAATGATTGAACAAGTGATACCTTGTACAACAAACTTTACAAGAGAGACTCTTCTTGGAAGATTGGAAGCAACAGAAATGAACTTGAGATTACCAAGAGACTTACCTAGAATGGAGATAGCATTCAGTGCTCTTAGTGTTCGCCCTACTTTGTCAAGAAGCATTAGTGTGAGCAGAGATTATGTTGGTAGTAGAAGATCTAGAAATGAAGAAGACAAGAAGATTGAAGAAGGTATTGCCTTGCTTGTGAAAAGAGAACCAGACAGTAAGAAAATATTTAAATGTTGGACTTGTCAAGAATATGGTCATTTTGCATCTAAATGTCTTAAGAGAGTTAAAAAGTACAGAAGCAATTTCAAACCTAGAAGATCTAAGGAATGTTATTATGCTAATGATGAAGATCTTGAAGCTAGTATAGAAAGAACTTTAAGTGAAAGCAATACTAAAAATAATGATGACATAGGATTTGTAGCAATTAAAGAAGAAAATCTTGAATCTGATGTTAAGGAAGAAAAAGTCTTAGTTTCTCAAGTTGAAAAGAAAATTGATTGGATTATAGATAGTGGTTGTTCACATCATATGATTGGAGACATGAAAAAGTTCATAAAGTTGAATGAATATAATTGTGGAGTAGTTAGAGTTGGAAACAATGTACCTTGTTTGATTAAAGGTATAGGATCTATTACTCTTGATGGAAAGACTAATACTAATGATGTTTATTTTGTGAATGGATTGAAACATAATCTTTTGAGTGTTGGACAGTTAGTTGATAAGGGATATCAAGTTTTGTTTACTGAGAAAACTTGTGTGATAAAGGATAAAGATGGAAATTTGATTGGAACTAGATCTAGAACCAAAGGTAATGTATTTCAGTTGAATCCTACTGAGATGACATGTTTGATTACTAAAATTGATGACAGTTGGTTGTGGCATAGAAGGTTTTTTCATATAAACTTTGATAACATTGTGAAAGTAAGTACTAAACTTGCAGTAAGAGATTTACCTAGAATTATGAAGCCTACTAACATAATTTGCAAAGAATGTGTAATGGCTAAACAGAAGAGAAATTCTTTTCCTAGTAAGAAGTTTACATCGACAGAGAAGCTGGAGATTGTTCATACAGATTTGAGTGGTCCTACCAGGACTAGAGGATTCTATGGAGAAATGTATTTTATGAGTCTTGTTGATGACTTTACAAGAATGATGTGGATTGCATTTCTTAAAGAAAAATCTTAAGCATTTGATAAGTTTAAGATTGTTAAGAATAAAGTTGAGAATGAATCTGGAATGAAGATTCAATGTTTAAGAACTGATAGAGGTGGAAAATTTACTTCTAGAGAATTTAACAACTTCTGTGAAGAAAATGGCATTAAAAGATAGTATTCAACCCCTAGAACACCTGAACAAAATGGCATTGCAGAAAGAAGGAACAGATTAGTGACTAAAGCAGCAAGAGCTATGTAGTTTGAAAATAATTTGGCAAAGATATTCTAGAGAGAAGCAGTGAACACATTAGATTATTGGGAGCATCAAAAGAGGAGTTCTTACTCGAAATAAGGCACAAGAAAAACTATGTTTGATTTCTCAAATTGAACCTAAAACTACTAATGAAGCTTGTGAATATGAAAGTTGGACTAATGCTATGAAAGAAGAACTAGATTAGATTGAAAAAAACAAGACATGGGAATTGGTCTCTAGACCTAAAGACAAGAATGTTATTGGAACTAAATGGGTATTCAGAAACAAGATGAATGAACAAGGAGAAGTAGTGAGAAACAAAGAAAGATTGGTATGTAAGGGTTACTCACAACAAGAAGGAATTGACTATGAAGAAACTTTTGCACCTGTTGCAAGAATTGAAGTAGTAAGAATGTTTTTGACATATGCAACTTACAAGAAATTCAAAGTGTATTAGATGGATGTGAAGTCAGCATTTCTAAATGGAGAATTGGAAGAAGAAGTCTACATTGAGCAGCCTGAAGGTTTTCCTTTAACTCAAGAAGGAGACATGGTATGCAAATTGAAGAAAGCTTTATATGGACTTAAACAAGCACCTAGAACTTGGTATGCAAGACTGGATAAGTATTTGTTAAAGTTGAGATTTATAAAAGGTACAACTGATAGCAATCTATACACAAAAGAAATTGAAAATGGTTTCTTAGTTATAGTTATTTTTGTTGATGACATTATCTTTGGAGGAGAAGATGAAGCTAGTGACAAATTTGCTGATGAAATGAAGACTAAATTTGAAATGAGTATGATTGGTGAAATAAAATAATTTTTGGGATTATAGATAACACAAAACAATGATGGTATCTTTGTAAGTCAGACAAAGTACCTGAATGACTTGTTGAAAAGATTTGGAATGGAGGATTGTAAACCAGTTGGAACACCTATGGTGATTGGACATAAGTTATCTAGCACAGATGAGACTCCTACAATAGAACAGAAGAAATACAGATCTATGATTGGAGGATTACAGTATTTGACTCATACAAGACTTGATATAGCACATTCAGTTGGAATTGTAGCAAGATTTCAAGCTGAACCTAGAGAATCACATTATGCAGCAGTAAAGAGGATACTGAGATATTTAAGAGACACAATGGACTATGGATTATGGTATGAAAATTCTGATGATTTTACCCTATGTGCATATACAGATGCTGATTTGGGAGGTAGTGTTGATGATAAGAAAAGCACCAATGGAGGAGCATTTTTCCTTGCAGGAAGACTAGTTTCTTGGCTAAGCAAGAAGCAGAATTGTATCTCACAAAACACAACAGAAGTAGAATATGTAGCAGCAGCAAACAATTTTAAGCAATAATTTGGATGAAGCAGATAGTGAAGGATATTGGAATAAATTTGTTGAACCTATTGTTATACATTGTGATAACACCAGTACAGTTAGGATGTCTAAGAATCATGTATTACATTCTAAGACAACGAATATAGAGATTAAGTATCATGTTGTAAGAGAGAAAGTTGTTGAAAAAGAAGTCAGACTTGAGTACATAAGTACAAAGGAGTAGATAGCAGATATATTCACAAAGCCTTTGCCTAAGGATAGATTTGAGTATCTAAGAGGTATGATTGGGGTTATGCACCAACTTACTTTTGAGAAGTGATGCAGTTGGTTGCATCCGTCCAGTGGTATATAAGCCTTATTTTTCTTCTGGACTGGATGTTGGTACTTCCTCTATGGGGGAGTGTGTATCTGAGCTGAGTCATGAGGACTCTAGTAAATGTATTTTATGAAAAAGTGTCTTTTGACATTGAGTTTTTGTTGATTTAGTGATAAAATTTTTGTCATTGGTGTCAATGGGGGAGAAGTATGCATGAAAAACAATATGAGACATTTGTTGGAGAGAACTGAACAGGATAACGAAGCAAGATTTGATTGATGAAGAGGATTTGAAGAAGCAGTGTTGCAGTATTAGATTTTTAGAACATTGGATGTTTTTCATCTATGTTGCCATCAATGCCAATGGGGGAGATTTTTAGGAATGAATGCTAATGTGTTTGGCAGCCATTATTTAGTAGTTGTTGTTGCATTCATGACCATGATTTTCATTGATGTCAACACAGTGATTTACCGAAGACTTGCAAAGAAGCAGACAGAGTTTGGATTAGTGCACGTGGGTTATTACAGTTGGAGCTATGTGACATTGAGGATATACTCTTTGATATGTTATATTCTATGGTTAAGAGTGTAGATAGTAATTCATTGATTCATGGAAGTTATGATCATTTTGGTGGAAGCAGTGTTCAGGTAGTGTTCTTGAGTAGCAGTTTGTGGAAATTGGATGATATCTCCTAATCGGGATGGAATCTGGTTTTGCGTAGTTAAAGGGAAGTTGAAGACACATTGATAGTGATGTGGATGATAACATAGACTTTGAGGTCACACGAGTGAAGATTTATTGTATTTGGAAGCTGACAATTTTATATAATTTTTGTATAGTGTGTGGAAACTTTTATTTTGTAATTGTATGCCGACTCATTTGTAATTATTTGAGTGTGGTATAAAGGAAGGAATGTATTTCCTTTTTGATGTGTAATTTTAATGTAGTAGCATGAATTTTTGATGCGAAGGTGTGTAATTGTGATATGGTAGCAGCAGTTGTGATGTTGTATGCATGAAGTGAAGAAAAGAGCTAAGTATGAAAGTGAATTTGTGAAGGAAGACATGTGAAGTATAGAGATTTGATGTAATAGTGAGTGTGGTTTGGCATAGTTAGAGAAGAGGTAACATATTATTCTATTGAGTAATGCAAAGATTATTTTTATAGTGTGTTCAGTGATCTTACCCTGAAGCTGTTTGGGCAGTGGGTCCTTTTGTCTTCTATAACTCTTAACTGGGTTAGAATCTTTTAACAAGGATTCAAAATCTCCTAACAGGGATTCATATGTACTGAATGTATTTCATAAGACTCCTAACAGAGTCCATCCTCTCACAAAGAATATTCATAGTAGTGCATCTTTTGTGGGCATCATTCCCACCGGGGTTTACTCTTTGATCAAGAGGTTCCCTAGTCAACATATCTTGTGTCATTGTGTTATTGTGTATGAATATCTTTCTATGGTTGGTAATTATATTGCTTATATGGTTTAATGTTGTTGAAGATGATAAAAGTTATAATTATATGATAACTGATTCACCCCCCCCCCCCCCCCCCCTCTCAGTTATCTTGGTGGACTTTACTTTCTAACAGAAGATTGACCAAGATTAGATGAATACATGATGATAGTAGAAAGGTTAGATCAGTTATAGTCTTGTCATTGATGTCAAGAAATTGATTTTTGATTTATATTATGTGGCCATATGATTTGGTAATGATATAAGATGAATGAATTAAGGAGAAGAAGAAATGAGAAGTTGTGAAGTTGCAAAACTTAAATAGGAAACTGATACAGATTGGACAATGATTATATTATGTTGATATAATTGTTTTCTATCTAACATATGATTATGTTAAGCTGGTAAAACATAGTGATGAAGATTTGACAACTCAGTAAGATAAGTTGGTTTGGCTATTGAGATGGAAAAGTCACTTGGTAAGTTAAAGAGAAAAATAAGGTCACTTGGTAAAACATAAAGGTTTAGGCATCGAGCGATGTAATCAAAATTCTAAGTGAAGAACACCAAGCAAGGAACAATTATTAAATATGGATGGAATCAACATTTAATGATTAGCTATGCTAAGTTGGATGATCATGATGATGATGAGAGTTAGTTACAAGTGATCTATGGTTATGAAAATTCAAGATGAAGATCTACGGCAAGATCTAAGTGGTAAAAAGGATGGAACAAGTTTCTAGAAAAGTTCAATTTCCTAGGTGAAAAGAAAACATGTTATTGAGATCCAGATTCAAGGTATAATAAAATGAATGGTTAAGATTGATTAGGGTAAAATGGAATAGATGAGATTAAGAGGAAAAAATTATCTATATAATGGATGATCTTGTATGGACAAATAGATGGAAAATTGAATAGTTAAAGGGTTACTGACTATTGTAGAGAAGAAGGAACAAAGAGATTCTAAGCAGGAAAATAGTGATTTGATGAAGTGTTGATGCCAGTGGATGATGAAGAATTGAAGAAAATATTGAAGAGCACATAAGGATATAATTGAGAAAATATAGTTTCACATCTATAGGTCAATTTTATTACTATTTCTTATTAGCATTTGTAACAAAGAAATCTCTTAATAGAATGGACTTAACAATCTTATTATAAAATCCTTGAGAAAGGTGACATTCTAAAGAGTTTTTAAAGCCCTCTAATAAGGCCACTCCTAATAGGGTGAAGATCCTAATAGATCTGATGTTAATTCCTTAACCAGGTCACACCTAATAGTGTGTCTTGTAATCTTTAACCAGATTGACTCTTAACCAAGCCTACTTCAAAAGAGTATTTGCTTAGTGGGTGACAATTCCCACAATGGTTTTTCCCATAGTTTGGTTTCCACATTAAATATTGGTGTTAAATGTTGTGAATGATTTGTGTGAATGATTTACTAATTTCTATAGTTTATTCACTATGTTTGGTAAATAGTGAACTGTGTTTCTACTGAATTATTACCGAGCTAATCATTTAAAAGAGTTTATGGTATTTGCGATCAAGGATTACTGATTCACCCCCCTCTCTATAATCCAATAGACTAAGGAATGTCACAAACTAAATGGTGAGATTGGAAAATTGTATCTTGAGCTTGAGGAGTCCAAACATAATGAACAAGAGCTTGAAAGGTTTAATGAAGTTCTTACAAGTGAGATTTCTTCTACTAGATAATTCCAAGACAAATTCAAAGCTAGTTTAGTGAAGCTTGATGAGAAACTTGAGAGTTAGAAACCTAAAGGTTATATTCAACAAATTGGATTTGAGAAGGGAGAAAGTTCTAGATCAGGATATAAAGACACCTTATCAAACAAACTAATGGAGGAACCTAAACGGAAACCTATGAGACAACCTAATGGATAGAACTTCAATGAGATATTTTTTACTTGCAAAAAGATCAATCACAAGGAAAATTAATGTAGAAATAGATCTAATGCCACATCCTTTTCTGGTTACTGTTTCACTTGCTAAAACTATAGACACAAATAAAGTGAATGCAAAGAAAAGGTGAATAATTATGCGAACCAAGGAAATATAACCTACTACAAATGCAACAACTTTGGACACATAGTAGAGAAATGCAAATTAAGGAAAAATCAAGCAAATCCAAGGTATGGAAATTCAAATGTGATATGCTTTAATTGCAATAATCCTTTTCACATTGATAGGAATTTTAGATACAATAGTGCTAATGTGAATATGGGAGATTCAGTAGAGAGAAAAAATGTGCAAAATGATAAAGGGGAGAAAAAGATAAATGTAGAAGAAGATAAGAAAGAAATAAGCAAGATTTGGGTCAAAAAATAGCATATTGATGCTACTAGAAAGATTACGCCAGATTTTGGTGTGAAAATATCATGAGCTAATTGTGTTGGAAAGTGATGTTTTGAGAGCACTATGGATCACTTAAGAGTTTTCATTTATGGAAACACTTATTTGATAGTGATCACATGAAGTAAGTATGAGTGTTGGAGACATAGTCATAAAAATGACTAAGTACAAAATCAGATTTACAAGATACTATAGTATTGTTTTGGTTAGCGAAGACATTATATGCTATCTGGTAGCTTATGAGCTTAGACAAAGACATTTTGGGATATGTACGATCTTTAGTTAAGGTCACATGTGTTTTGGTATTGATATCAGTAAGTTACAGTGATATGAAGGCATGCAAAGATAGAGGGATAATGAAATGTTAGGATTAGGTAATATTGAGGGGGGGGTGAATTAGTATTATTACACTTTAATTTAAACTTCAACCAATTATAAATAAACCATAATAATACTGAAATGAAAAGAACATATAAGCACAACACATAACTCATGACACCATGATTTGTTCTCGAGGAAACCCTAGCCAAGGGAAAACCCTGATGGGGATGATACCCATAACTATGTACTAAAATAGTATATCCATGTTAAGAGATCTAGCCCTATTAGGAGCTAATTGTTACATAGTACATTTCCTTGCTAGAGGAATACAAAACCCTATTAGGGGATACAAAACACCTGGTTAAAGGTGGTGAGCATACAACTCTTACAATAAAATACCATCTCAAAAAGAACAATACAAGCACTTTCCTTGCTTAGATAGTTCTAGTTGTAGCTCTGTCAAACATTGATCTCACATCTTCTCTCTGCTCTCAGATTTGCATCATCGTATCATCATCATATCCATACTCATCGCTTCCACAAAACACTCTATACTTATACAAAATCTGTCATCCAATCAGCTTCACAAATACCATACAAAACATAATAATAAATTATATAAATGATAATCATAGAGTCAGAAATATTATATTACCAAAGTTTCGGCAATATGCTTTATCCATCTGACCTAGCACGTTACCATATCCATTATCCTTCTCTCAATCATCGCAACTATTAGTCTTCCCTATTACACTGATTCTCTTCCTTCGCATACCTTCAGATCATTATATCTTACTGATTTGATCACCAAAACACATGCGAACATACTCAAGCATATACATATCACAAACTACCTTCTATCAAATTTTTAAGCCATAATACACCATATACTGTCATCGCTAATAAAAACTATATCACAGTACACTGTTGTCCTGATTCAGTACTTAGTCATTTTCATGACTATGACTCTAATACCAAAACTCTCTGCATGCAATCACTCCAGCATAAGTGTTTCCATAAAGTAAAACCCTTAAGTGATCCCTAGTCCCCCAAAACATCACTTTCCAACAATCTCTCCCTTTGGAATTGATGGCAACACTTAGTGAAAAATGACTAAATGTTTAAAGCACTATCTACACATATTTCTTTTTCTCTTTTTCTCTTTTCTAATTTTCTTTATTTCACTCTTCAAATTTTTATCTTTCTCTTCCTCTCCCTTTGACATCAATGGAAAAGGTATTTACAAAATTTCAAAAACTTCTAATAACAAAAAGACTTAGTGCATACTCACTAGTTTTAAGATATCTTAGAAAGAGTTTTCCAAGGTTTTTACTTCTTCAACCCATGATTTGATCAAAATCTCACTGTGGATCAATCCATTTAGTGCATATGATGTTGTCTTTTCTACCTTAAGCTCAGTAGGTATAAACATAGACATTGATCCTTCAACCTTTTCCATCTCTGATAGATGTGTCTCAAGGATTGAAAGCTTAGGGGTTATCAGGCTCTTCAATAAGCCAAATCTATCTACCACTCTCCCTTTCTCTATTTCCAAAACAATGATTTTATCCAAAAGCTTGGATGCTTGTTTATCTATTTCAATCACAATTAGTGAAGATGTTTCACAACTATCCATCAAACTGTCAAGTGTATCCTTATCTATGGTTATAATTTTCTCAATATTCTTTACATGTTTGCAAGTACTTATGTAGTAACTATAAATATTTCTACCTTGTGCTACACAACTCTTAGCCTTAAGAGTAGTAGCCTTGAGAATGTCTAAGTTCCATGAGATGGACTGATAGACTTCTCTCAATTTCTTCTCCAAGAACCTCATCTCGACCTTATCTCCTGTAGTCTTTAGCAATGACTCAAAGTGATTGTGAAAGCTATCTAGTGCCATGTCTAGGTTCTCTACATCATCCTTACCTTGAAAATCAATCGGTGTAGGAAGTAGTTTATTTACTGTCTCTATAGCCCTAGTCATTATTTTTTCTCTTTTATCCCCTTTTCGCACTGACCTCTCCTTAGCCTTAGCAAAGGCCATGAAGGATAGCCTCATAAGATCATCCTCATCCATGCTATCTTCATCAACACTTACTGGTTTGGCCATACTTTCCAACAATAAAGTAGAGGAGATGTCAGGTTCTATCTTTTGTTCTATTCTAACCTCAGCTACCTTTTCTGCTTCAGTCTCTTCTACCTTCCTTTCTTCTTTCTGAATTCCCTTTTGTTGTAACTTCTCTTCTCATTTCTCCTTTGTTTTCTCTTCATCTATGTGTCTTTGTACTTCAACTTCCATGACACTTCTAATTTATCCAAAAATAGATCATTCACATCATGCAAAGTGTCAAGGGTCATAGGCACACGAGAGACCAAAAATCATGGTTGCGTGCTAGCTTGCTCACTTACATCTTCTACATTTTAACTTTCTCCTAATCCCAAAGATGTAGGCTTGGTGACCTTAGGAGGTGAGGTTTTCTTTGGCATATCACTCATAAGGATTTGATCCAATGCCTTTTGAGTGTCCCCAATCACTTCATCATATTTTCTAGCCATAATTTTTACTAGTCTAGCCTTTGTCCTTGTGTGTGAATGCTTTGCACCTTCATGAAATTTGGATTAATATCTAACAATCTTAGCAAATATAATGAAAATTTAAACTAAGAATTGCATATGAATCCATGACATCTCATGGCTCTCTAATTAGATGTGGTAAGTAGAGCTCTCAGCTTAATCTCCACTAGTGACACTTCTAAAATGAGAAATATGATACTACAAATGCTTATTCTAGCTCAATAACTCTCAAATTGATACAAAGATAATTAAAATGCTCTTAAATGCTCTCAATTTCTATGAAAATGACTATAATAAGGATGCTTTGCAAATGAATTTCTAAGATATCAATTGCTCTCAAAATGCTTCATATTTATAGTAAATTCCCAAGGGTGGGGGCTGGAGTGAATTAATCATGATTTACCTTTGGTTGAGTCAAATACTTTGCTTTGTTAATAAATGGGGGGACAATTTAAATGTTTGTCTCAAAGCTTTGGACAAAAGGACAAAATTGAGTGGTTGAGATTGAAACTTTAAAATGAGTGATTGAGATTCATCCTTTTTGAGTGATTTATGTCTTTTTGTCCTCAATTCTCATTGGTTGCTCAACTTTGTTGAAAAGATATTAGGAATTATTAAATTCAATTAATTAATTAAATTTAGCCATGTAAGGGTAATAGTTCATTTTGATTTTTGATTTAATCAACTATACAATTAATTGATTAAAATCAATTATGTAGTGTTTTTCACCCCTTTAAGCCTTGATTTAATTATTTAACCTCATTATTTAATTTTTCATTTGCTTTAATTGTTTTTATCCAATTTGATTTAATAATGTCCATTTTAATTGATTTGATCATTTTTTTTAATTGAATTAGTGCATTTTGATGAATTAAGCCATTTTATTGATTTTTGCAATTTAAAAGCACTTGTCCATTTTTGCGTGTCTACAGTCCTCAATAAGGGTTTCAACTCATTTATTATCCTCTCCCTTTCTTGTATAGAGACAATAGGTAGCATGTCTTCTATAGCTTTTTTCCTTATATTCTCATCTTTTGACTATGCCAACTTCTTTCTGATCTCCAATTTACTATATAGTTCCTTTGGAATACTTCCTTCAATCTCTAACAGATTTTTCTTAAAGGCCAATAGATACTCAATGATAGTATCTTCGATGATTTTCTAATTCTTAGAATCATACCTCTCATAATATCTATCCACTGTCTTCAAGTTTCCATCTTTTATCACTCTCTTCTGTAGTGATTTAAGGTCTGGCTTCCACAGAGTTTGTGGATCCTTCTGTGCTACTTTTTCCTCTTCTTTCTTAGTTACCCATTCTTCCTTCTTCTCCTTTTCCACTTCTACCTCTTTTTCTTTAGGACTACTCTTCTTGGTAGATCTTGTAGATCTTCTAATAATGCTCGTAGGTATAATTTCTTGTGTTGTCTCCTCTTGTGTAGGTGATAGGTAAATTATGTCTGGTGTAGAATTAACTATCTTTTGGTAGGTGCATCAATAGCCATGCTTGAAGATGTGTCCATCTTTGTTCTTATGCTTTTCAACTTCTCCTTAGTGATTCCTACCTTCGCAGTGATATCCTCCATAATTTTACTGATCTTTCTCTTCCTTGTTACTTTTTCTTGTTCTTCTCTGACTTTCTCAGATTTCTCCCTATATGTTCCTCATCTCTCTTCTATAGGGTCTATCTCTTCTACAAGTACATGCTTTACTTGCATGGTCAAAATCTCAAAACTAACTTCATACCCCATAGGGTAACACCATTTCTTCCTTGGTTCCACAGCCTCAAAGAACACACAATTAGTTTCAACCATGAAGCAGTTAGTGTCCTTATACCTTTCAACTAAATATTTAGGTATCTTATACCTTTCCTTCATCTTCCTTTGTAGAATCTTAATCATACCAAATAACTCTCCATCTACCTAGTTCTTATCCTATATTTGGTAGCTTTCTAAAATCTGAATTCTAGTGGGTACATTGTCTTTCCATGCCCTAGGGTGCATGCCAGGGAACTTGTGAATAATATGAATATACATGTGAACCAAAAAAGATCCAAACCTAAATGCTTTAGTCTTATCCTTTTTAATCACCTTTACATTCTCTATAAACTGTTGTGCAAGAACTTCATAAAGGTTATACTTCTTATTTTCCTTGACCATCCTATAGGTCATCATGATAACACCAACAGATATAGAGTTAGGTCTACTTCCATAGAATATTTTTTATCCCAATATCATTTCCACCAACCTAACATCTTGCTAAAAGATGTCATTGACCGTCATTGCCCTCTTATCCCATTTTGAGTGTGTTAGGGTTTCCACTTGTTTCCTTATATTCTTTTCAGCTACTGGAAGAGCTCTTTCATTATCTAATCTAGTTATATCATGAATCATCTATGCACATATTTTCACTGGTTGTTCTCCAATCCATATGAACTGATCATGGATTCTACTAAGAATTACTTTAAACCATTCTATTTCTGTGAATTCGGTTAGTAGGGTTAGCTTAATGATAGACTGATCCTCTAAGTGTTGAACTCTTCTACCATAGATCCATCAACTTCTATCATGTCATCCAATTCACTATAAATATTCACATCTCCTATGATCTCATATTTTTAGTGTATATAATCCCTAATCTCTTCTACATGCAATATGTCAATAGGGGTTTGTGAAAATGCTTCTTCCGGATCATCCTCACAAGAATTAAATGGATGTCTCTTAAACTTGTAGCTAGGTCTATCCACGACATCAAAGATAACCAGTGCATCCATAACTTCTCAATGAGTATAGATCTAAATACCTTAAACATGCTTGAATCCAACACTTTTCTTCACATGATCACAAAATCTCTATGCTAGATGACTGTAATGCTTCACAACTCTACTCTCCTCAGTCACTGATCAAAAAATGGTGCTGAAATAATATTCTTCAAGCTCTTTTATCCTTTGCAAGTTGAGTAAGTGCATTAATCACATGTAGCTCAACTTCACATGCTATCTAGTCAACACAAAACTCGTGAACATGGAAAATAGATCTCCAAATGTTGCGCTCTCAACCATAGACCCCACAGTGTCCGTACACACCATACCTAAGGTTGCGTGAGCTTACTCCACACATACAGGGGCTAGATATATTCTGATATCTACATCCAATGCTCCCCCTAAGGCCATGCGGCCTTCTAGGTTGATGTCTCAAATAATTCATCATGTGAAGACATAGTATCATCTACTATCTCTCCCTGAACCAATGCCTTATTGAATTATTTCACCTTCCATGTCTTGTCATCCTCTTTGCTTTATGATTTCTTGAAATGATTCTCAAATTCATCCATGTACTCTTTAAGACTTTTTCCACTGTCACCAACATTCTTCCTTATAACCACATGAGGTGGTCCTCTTTGTTCTCTTGGTCCTCTTATGTTGTTCTCTCCATTGTATATGCAAAAATTTTCTATATGTCCAAGGTTGTTGCATTTGTAATTTGTAGGTGGTCTCCTTCTTTCCTGATTTACTTGTAGCTTACAATATCTTGCAGCATGCCCAAAGTTATTTCATTTAAGACATGTAACCTTGGTTACTAACTCTTCTCTGACATAATCTTGTTTATACCTAGACTGATCTTCTTTTCTACATTCTACTTTCTTGTGTCCATAATCATAATAGTTGTAATAGTAACTGGTAAAGGGTTTAGAGGTACCTTTGCTTCTACAATCTCTTTTCATGTGTCCAACTTTGTTGCATCCAAAGCATCTACCTCTAAAAGGTATGATATGTTCTTTAGATTCTTCATGAATAGTTCTTTCTTCCGTCTTCACTTCATTTTCTTCTTTATTGGTCTTAGAACATTTTGCTTCATTGAATCCAACTCCAGCCATGTCTCCTTTAGGTTTCTATCTTGCTCTTTGTTCATCAATTTTATCACTGCTCATGTGAAACTTCTCAATGTGCAATTTGGATTCAATGAGTTCTCCTTTAATGATCTAATTGTACTTGTCCAATTCCTGACATTTATCCTTGTAGTGATCAATTTCAGTTTTCATTTGTCCTATCTACTCATTTGCTTCTTTTAGTGACTCTTCAACTTTGTTCCTTGCATCCTTTTCATGTTGAATCTCTTTAATCATCAGAATATTGATTTTCTCTTTTTCTTGCTCCAGCTTCTTTACTTGATCTGATGTATCATTTTTTGAATCTTCTTGGATCTTGTCCATAAGGTCTTGTTTCTGATTTCTTGAAGTTTCAAGTTGTTCCTTTAGTTTCCTGATGAAACCTTCTTCTCTTCTCAATTTGAATTTCAATACACCATTCTTAGCCTTCTCTTTGTCTAGATTTTCAAGTGGTGCTTCAAAGTTCTCTTGCAAACTTTCCAAATCCATTCTGATCTCCCTTAAGTTGTTAGGATTTCTCTCCAAGGGCCAATAGCTCTGATACCAATTCTTAGGATTAGGTAATACTGAGAGGGGGGGGTGAATCAGTATTACTGCACTTTAATTTAAACTTCAACCAATTATAAATAAACCATAATAATGTTGAAATGAAAAGAACATATAAGCACAACACATAACTCATGACACCATGATTTGTTCTGGAGGAAACCCTAGTGGGGATGATACCCACAACTATGTACTAAAATATTATATCCCTGTTAGGAGATCTAGCCCCATTAGGAGCTAATTTCTACATAGTACATTTCCTTGCTAGAGGAATACAAAACTCTGTTAGGGGATACAAAACACCTGGTTAAAGGTGGTGAGCATATAGCTCTTACAATCAAAACACTATCTCAAAAAGAGTTCTCAAAAAGAACAATACAAGTACTTTCCTTTCTTAGATAGTTCCAGTTTTATATTTGTCAAGCACTGATCTCACATCTGCTCTATTCTCTCAGATTCACATCATCATATCATCATCATATCCATACTCATCACTTCCACAAAAAACTCTATACTTATACAAAATCTGTCATCCAGACGGCTTCACAAATACCATACAAAACATAATAATAAATTATGTAAATGATAATCATAGTGTCGATGATCTTATATTACCAAAGTGTCGGCAATATACTTTATCCATTTGACTTAGCATGTTACCATATCCATTATCCTTCTCTCAATCATCACAACTGTTTGTGTGCCCTATTACACTAATTCTATGTCTTCTCATACCTTCAGATCACTGTGTCTTACTGATCTAATCACCAAAACACATACGAACTTAACTCAAGCATATACATATTGCAAACTACCTTCTATTAACTTTGCAAGCCATAATACATCATATATTGTGATCACTAATCAAAACTATATCATAGTACACTATTGTCCTAATTCAGTACTTATTCATTTTCATGACTATGACTCCAATACCGAAACTCTCTACATGCGATCATTCCAGCATAAGTGTTTCCATAAATGACAACCCTTAAGTGATCCCTAGAACCCTTAATGTACTATGTATAGTATTTTTTTGGTCAGCGAAGATAGTATATGTTATATGGTGGCTTGCGAGCTTAAAGGAAGATATTTTTGGATATGTATGATCTTCAATTAAGGTCGCATGTGTTTTAGTATTAATATCAGTAAGTTACAGTGATATGAAGGCATGTGAAGATAGAGGGATAGTGAAACATGGCATATGAACAGTCGCGATGATTAAGGGAATCATAGAAGGAATAGTAATGTGCTAAGTCAAATACAAATTGTATATTTCCATCACTTTGGTAATACAAGATCACTAACTTAGTATTTATTATTTTCATTAGTAATTATTATGTTTTGTATTGTATTTGAGAGCTGACTAGATGGAAGAATAGATAAGTAAAGAATGTTGTGTGAAAGCGATTATGATGGAATATATGGATGCGAGTTTGGGATATTAGTGATGATTGATAACAAATGTGAGATCAGATATTGAAAGAGGATATTGCGAATTATAACTAGAACTATCAAAGCATAGCAGATGCTTGTATTGTGCATTCTTGAAGAACACTTTTGTAACTGAATTATTGATTCTAAGAGCTATAAGCTTAGTATACCTTTAACAGGTTTGATATTCATCTAAAAAGGAAATGTACTATGTAATACTCAGCTCCTAACAAGGCTAGATCTCCTAACAAGGATATTATATTTTAGTACATAATTGTGGGTACCATCCCCACCAGGGTTTTCCCTTGGCCAGGGTTTCCTCAAAAAATAATAATGGTGTTCTGAGTTATGTATTATGTGTTTATATTATTTTCATTTCAGCATTCATATGGCTTATTTGGAATTGGTTTAAGTTTAATTTAAAGTGTTGTAATACTGATTCACCCTCCCTCTTAGTATTACTCAATCCTAACAATTGGTATTAGAGTCATTGGCCCTTGGAGAGGAAGCCTAACAGCTTAAGGGAGATCATAATAGATTCAAAAAGTTTGCAAGAGAACTTTGAAGTAGCACTTGAAGACCTAGACAAAGAAAAGGTTGAGAATGGTGATTTGAAATTCAAATTAAGAAGAGCAAAAGGTTTTATCAAGAAACTAAAAGAATGGCTTGAACTTTCAAGAAATCAGAGACAAGACCTTATGGAAAAGATCAAGGAGGATTCAAAAAATGATACATCAGACCAAATAAAGAAGTTGAAGTGAGAAAAAGAACAACTTAATCTTTTGATGATTAAAGAGATTCAACATAAAAAGGATGCAAGATAAAAAGTTTAAGAGACTCTAAAAGGAGCGAACATGAAGATATGAGAAATACAAATTGAACTTGATCACTACAAGGATAAATTTTTGGAATTAGAAAAGTACAATCAGATCTTTAAAGGTGAACTCACTCAAGACAAGTTACACATTGAGAAATTACATATGAGCAGTGATAAGATTGATGAACAAAGAGAAAGATAGAAACCTAAAGGAGATATGATTGGAGTTGGATACAATGAAGGAGAATGTTGTAAAACTCATGAAGAAACTCATGAAGCAAAGACTGAAGAGAAACTCACTTCTGAAGAACCTAAAAACTAGAACAGACCTTTCAGAGGTAGATGCATTGGATGCAACAAATTTGGACATGTGAAAAGAGATTGTAGAGGTAAAAGCCCTTTCAAAACCTTTACTGGTTACTGTTATAATTGTTATGCATATGGACATAAGAAAATAGAATGTAGGAAACCAGATCAGTCAAGAAGAAGGAAAGATTACATCAGAGAAGAATCAATGGTGAAGATCACATGTTACAAATGCAATAACCTTGGGCATACTACAAGGTATTGTAAACTGTAGGTTAATCAGGACAGAATACTACCTACATGCTACAAATGCAACAACTTAGGACACATAGCGAAGTTTTGCAGGTATAATGGAATAGACAAAAGAAGATGATGACCTCATGTGGTTATAAAAAAAATATTGGTGATAGTGGTAAACATCTTGGTGAATACATGGATGAATTCAAGAATAATTTAAAAAAACTAGCAGATGAAGATGATGGTATGATATGGAAAATCAAACAATTCAATAAGGCATTGGTTCAAGGAGTGAAAGTAGATGCTACTATGTCTTTGCATGATGTTAGCACTGCTACATCGACCTAGAAGGCTGAGCATGGCCTTAGGAGGAGCATTGGATGAAGACACTAGATTATATCCAGCCCGTGATTATGTGGAATGATCTTATATGAGCTTAGGTATGGTGTATACAAACACTATGGATTTTATATCTGTGATCGCAACACTTGGAGATTTATATCCTATGAACGCAAGATTTTTGTTTGACTGGATGGTGTGCGAAGTTGAGCTAACTATGATAAATGCATTTACTCACTTGGTGATGAATAAAAGACCTCAAGGCATCTTATTTCTTCACTATTTGATAAATGGTGACCAAGGAGATCAGATTTAAGAAGCATATTAATCACCTAGCAGCTACATTGTGTGATTGATCGAAGTAGAAGTTCTTAAATCTAGCATATTCAAGGTATTTAGACTATTTACTCTATCAAGAAGCTATGGATGCACCTATGATATATGATAGTATGGATAGGCCTAGATACAAGTTCAAAATACACCCATTTAATTCCTATGAGGATGACCCTGAAGGAACATTTTCACAAATGCCATACGGCGTGTTCCGCAGAAGACATTAGGGCTTATATTCATTATAAGTATGAAACTATAGGAGATACATAAATATATAGGAAAATAGATGAGATGATAGAATCTAATGGGAAAATGAAGGAAGAATTAAAACACTTAGAAGACCAATCTATCATAAAGCTAACCCTCCTGAATGAATTCACCAAGACTGAATGGTTAAAAATTATACTAAGCAGAGTGCATGATTAGTTTATTTGGATAGGAGAGAAGCCTGTGAAGATATGTAGTTAGTTAATTCATTATATAACTAGACTAGACAACACTGGAGTCATCCCTATGGTAGATAAAAACATTAAGAAGCAAGTTGAAACCTTGACCCATTCTAAATGGGATAAGCGAGCTATGACAATAAATGATATTTTCCAACAAGATGTGAGATTGGTTGCCATGTTACTTGGATACAAACTTTACTTTAGTAGCAGACCTAACTCAGTATTAGCAGGAGTAATAATGATGGCTTATAGAATGGTGAAAGAAAACACCAAGTATAACCTATGCGATATTTTGGCACAAAAATTCTTGGAGAATGTGAAGATATTTAAGAAGGACAAGTCAAAAGAATTTAGATTTGGTTAAATTTTGATACATATGTACATTCATATTGAGCATAAATTTACTAGAATGCACCCTAAAGCATGGAAGGACAGCATACCTACTAGTATACAAATATCAGAGATCTGCCAAAGACAGAACAAAAATTGAGTAGATGGTGAATTGTATTCTATGAATAAGATTATGCAAAGCAAAATGAAGGAGAGATATAGGATCCCTGAGGAACTAGTTGAAAGATATAAGGATACAATCTATTTCATGGTTAAACTGATTGTGTGTGATTTGAAGCAGTAGAACCTTAGAATAAATGGTGTTATCCTATGGGATATGAGGTTAGTTCTAAAATTCTTGTAATGAAGATTGAGCATGTGCTAGCATCATAAATTGATACATCTTAAGAGAGATGGGGAACCTATGAAGAAAAGTCAGCAAAGGTTAGAGAAGAACAAGATAAAGCAACAAGGAAGGGGAAGATAGAAAAGATGGTTGATGAAATGGCAATGAAGGCTAGAGTTACAAAGGAGGAACTAAAGGAAGTAAGAACTAAGATGACAGAAGGATCTTCTATCATGAGGATTGAAGCCCCTCCACCTTCTGAAGCAAAAAAGGTAGTAAGTACCAATTATGATGTAATTGATTTATCAATCACCCATGAGAAGATAGCACAAGAGGATGTACCTGCTAGCACACCTAGGATATCTACAAGATCAAATAGACCAAGTAGCCCTAAGAAGAAAAAATTTAAAATAGAAGCTAAGGTGATGGAGAAGAAAGAGAGAAAGTAGGATAGAAGAAAGCATAAAATCTATGGAAACCAGATATCAAAATATTGCAGAAAAGAATATTAAGAGATGGAAATTTGAGGACATTGAATAGATACTATGAAAGGTGTGATCCTAATAATCAATCAGTGATTGAAGATATAGTGATTGAGCACTTGCTAGTTTATAAAAAGAACTTATTGGAGATTAAAGGAAGTATTCCTAAAGACTTGTATAGAAAGTTAAAAATCAGAAAACAATTAACTCATATTGAAGATGAGGCAATAATAAATAAGGATATTGAAGATATGTTGCCTGTAGTTTCAGTATAGGAAAGGGAGAGAATAATTAAGGAGTTGAAAACACTATTGAGAACTAAGGCCAAACTTGTAAAAATAATGGCTGGAAAATGTGATGAGGTAATTGAGGATACACATAAGGCATTGGATCAAGTACTGGTGAGTAACATACCTGAGAAGACTTCACCTCCCAAAGCTACAAAGCCTACACCATTAGGAATGGGAGAGAGCTCTAAGATAGCTAAGGAGAGTATGGAATGAAGCAAAGTTGACAAGCAACCATACTTCTTTGATACTGGTGTACCTATGATCCTTGACACCACACTAGATGAGACTAACCCGTTGCAAGGAAACTTAGATAGTGTGATGATAGAAGCAAAGGAAGGAAAGAAAGAAGAAATACAAGAAGAAAAAGGATAGGAAAAGGAAGGACAGAAAGAGAAAGAACAGAGAAAAGAAATAGAGACATACAAAGAAGAAGAGGTAAGAGTAGAGGTCAAGCAAGAACTTGATACTTCCTCCACCTTATTGTTGGAAAGTATGGCCAAACTTGTGAGAACTATTGTAGAAAGCATGGATGAGGAAGAATTAATGAGACTATCCTTCATGGAATTTGCTAAGGTGAAAGAGACTTCAGAACAAAAAGGAGATAAGAATGTTAAGGTAATTGTTAGGGTAGTAGATACAGTGAATAAAATACTCCCTATACCTCTTGTATTTCAAGGAAAATATGATGCAGAAAACTTGAACATGGCATTAGACAACTTCGACAACCACTATGAGTCACTTGTGAAGATCGCAGAGGAAAAGGCAAAGAAGAGATACCTAGAGAAAAAGTTGAAGTATGCCAGTCTATCACATGGGACTTGGGCATTCTGAAAAAAACTACAACCAAGGCCAAAAGATGTGTTGCACAAGGAAGAAAGTTCTATAGTTATTGCATCAATCCTCTTAGACACATCAAGAACATTGAGGTCATAATAGCCAAGGATAGGGCTACATTGGACAGTATGGTGGAAAGTTGTGAGACCTCCTCACAATCTATATCAGAGATGGACAAGAAGACATCCAAAATTTTGGATAAGGTAAATGTTTTGGATATAGAGAAAGGGAGAGTAATGACAAGATTTAGTTTTCTGAAGAATTTAATCACTCCTAAGCTATCAATTCTTGAAGCTCATCTCACTAGGATGGAAAAGTTTGAGGATTCAATAACCACATCTGTACCCACTGAGCTAAAGGAAGAAAAGACTACATATTATGCATTAAATGGACTGATTCATGTTAGTGAGCTACTAATTAAGCCTTGGAATGATGAAGTGAAGACCTTGGAAGATTTCTTCCAAGATATTCTGAAGTTGGTGAGTAAGCACTAAGTCCTACACTTTTGAAATTTTGCAATTTTGTGCATATGACACAAGAGAGGATGGGGAGAGGCACCAAAGGCACACCCTAATGAGATCCCCCTTGCTGAGATCAGATCCAGAAGCAACAACACATAAATGAGAGAGAGAATGTAGAGAACTTTCATATATTTATTTCAATTGATTCATACATGTTAGGCTGTAAGGCCTTCCTGATTTAGGCTAGATATTACAATTCAAGTCCAAAAGTCCTCCAACATGTGAAGATCTAAAAGAATGTCCCAACTTCTAGCTTCCATCTTGTAACTAAAACTGACTCCCTAAACTACAACCAAAGATTACATTATATACAAGAGGCTACTAAACAAGTTGGCCTTCAAATCTACCATCAATAGAAGGAATGACCAGATCTAGGTCCACAAAGTTCCCAATGATAGATATCAGCATTAAATCTATGACCATAATTAATTGCAAGAGTTGGCCTCAAAAGGAACTTAAAAAAAACAACTCGGTAAGCAAGGATAATTGAGCACCAAACAAGCATCACCGAGCGCTAGGGAAATTCACCGAGCACCAGAGACATAACCAACCAACCCTGGTAAAAAAAGGAAACTGAGAAACAATGAACCAACTCAGTCAAAGAAGGAACCAAGCAACACAAGAAAACACAAACATGTTTTTGGTGACACAAGATTGCTAAGGACCCTAGATGCTCCTACATCAGACACCTAGGGTTATTTGGAATTATTCTCATAATCATGAAGCAGGTACGATCTGAGATGAATCCAACTTAGACTGTGAAATCCATGATCTTCAACTAGTCTATTCTTCCACTTTACCAAATATTTCATATACTATTTTCCTCTTATACTTCTACTAATTCTTTGATCCAAAGTTTGCTCAACTTCTTCTATTTGTTTCTTAGGATAATCATTTAGTACTGTCATTTCTTCATCCGACTCATGATACTCATACAAATCAGTAATGTTGAAAATAGGTGATATATCCATGTCATCAAGTAACTCAATCTCATAAGCATTTCCACTATCAAATCTCATCAAAATCCTACAAGGACCAAACTTCTTCATTTTCATCTTCCCATATGTTCCAACAGGAAATCTACCTTTCTTCAAATGAACCATTACTTCATCACCGAATGCAAAAGTCTTATGTCTTCTAGATCTTTCAGCTTTGTCTTTGTATTTCTAATTAATTTTCTCCAACTTATGTTTCACATCTTCATGCAATGTCTTCATGTACTCAACAAACTTTACTCCTTTAGCACTTCTCTTTCCTTCATCAGCAATATCTCTCAAATCTGATATACATCTTGGTTGTGTGCCATTTATAATCTCAAAAGGTGTTTTTCCAATACTCCTACTCACTAAATTATTGTATGCAAACTCTACTTGTGCCAACATAGAATCCCAATTACTTGGTGTGTCTCCAACTAAACATCTCCAACAATAACCCAAGCTTCTATTCACAACTTTTGTATGTCCATCGGTCTATGGGTGAAATGTAGAACTATATTTCAACTCGGTGCCAAAATTTCTCCAAAGGGCCTTCCAAAAGTATCCAAAAAATTTATTGTCTCGGTCAGAGATGGTACTCCTTGGTAATCCATGCAATCTGATAATTTTCTTAAAAAAAAGATCTTCTATATGTACTGCATCTGATGTCTTTCTACAAGGTATAAAATGTATCATTTTAGAAAATCTATCCACAACAAAAAATATAGAATCATTACCTCTTACTGTCTTCGGTAAGCATAGAAAAAAATCCATACTGATATCAATCCAAGGTTTCTCAAGAACAGAAACCAATGTATACAATCTAGTATTTTGACTTACTCCTTTTGCAACTTGACAAATTCCACAACTTTTTCACAAATTTTTGAACATCCTTATATAAATGTGGCCAAAAGTATTTCTCCTTAAGCAAATTCAATGTCTTGTCAGCACCAAAATGTCCAACCAAACCACTACTATGTTTCTCTTTTATCAAATTATTTCTCATTGATCCTCTCGGTATACACAACTAGATACCTTTAAACAACATACCTCCTTGAATGAAATATTCTTCTCATTTAGTACTCGGTTGAGCTTGAATAGGTGCTTTGCACTTTCTCCATGACTTAGAAAAATCAAGACCAAATTCATAAAAATCTCTCATGTCATCAAAACCAAGAACTTCAATTTTCATCTCAGTCATCAAAGATCTTCTTCTACTCAATGAATTTGCAGCTCGGTTAGTGACTCCACTCTTATGCTTTATCAAAAATTTATAACTCTACAAATGCTCAACCCATTTCATATATCTTTGATTTAACATATTCTGACTACCCAAATACTGTAAAGCTTTATGATCGGTATACAATACAAATTCACTCAGTATCAAATAATGTCTCCATTTCTTCAGTGCTTGAACAATAGAATACAACTCTTGATCATACACAAAGTATTTCCTTTTTGCATCATTCAACTTTTCACTAAAGAAAGCAATAGGTTTACCTTCTTGACTCAACACAGCTCCTATTGCACTTCCACTTGCATCACATTCCACTTGAAATACCTTATTGAAATTAGGCAATGCCAACATGGGAAATTCAACAACCTTATACTTTAGAGTCTCAAAATTTTTATCAGCTCCATGTGTCCACTTGAATTCTCTTCTATCTCCTCTCATAGTCTCAGTCATAGCATTACAAATTGAACTGAAATTCCTAATGAACTTTCAGTAAAAAAATTCCCAACCATGAAATGATCTTACCTCACTATCATTCTTAGGTGTAGGAAAATTCAAAATAGCTTCAACCTTTTCAAGATCCATTTTCAATCCATCAGATGAAATCACAAATCCCAAATACACAATCTCCTCTTTCATGAATGAACACTTTTTCAAATTTATTAGCAATTTTTCTTCTTTCAACCTCTACAATACTTGTTTAACATGCAACAAATGTTCTTCTCTGGTCTTACTGAATATCAAAATATCATCTAGGTATACAATCACAAATTTACCTTATAATTTCTTCATAACTTCATTCATCAACCTCATAAAAGTACTCGGTGCATTAGTTAAACCAAAGGGCATAACTAACCACTCATAAAAACCTTCTTTTGTCTTGAAAGCAGTCTTCCACTCATCACCTTCTCTGATTCTAATATGATGATACCCACTTTTCAAATCAATTTTGATAAAATACTTTGCTCTGGTCAAACTATCCATTATATCATCCATTATCGGTATAGGAAACCTATATTTCACTATTATCTTGTTGATTTCTCTAGATTTAGTACACATTCACCATTATCCATTATTCTTAGGTGCTAATACAGTAGGTACTTCTCAATGACTCAAACTTTCTCAGAACAAACCTTTTTACAATAATTCTTGAATCTGTCAGTTCAATTCCTCATTCTCAGTAGGTGTCAACTAATGTGGTGCCTTATTCAGTAAACTAGCTCCAAGGATTAGATCCATGCAATGATTAATGCTTCTCTTCGGTGGAAAACCATCAGGTACATTATCAGAAATGATTTTACTGTACTCGGTGAGTAACTTATCAATCTCCTTAGGGATACTATCCTCTATTTTCTTACTCGATTTGTTAGGAATCACAATAAAACATACATCATTATTCTTCAAATCCTTAACAAACTTTCTTCCTTCCATCAAGTAAATTTTCACAGATGTACAAACATTACTAACAGGTTCTTCAATCAAAGGTAACAAGATTTTTTTGGAGATTTGCTAGCAAGCCAGCGTTGACTGTATCTTTTTCATTGATGACAACATATGGCAAGAAGTGTGAATTGTAGTTCTATGCAGAGAGTCTTGGGTATATGTTTTTTAGTTATATTATTAGCATGATATCATAGACACAAAGGTTGATTATGAGTACAGATAGTTGTGTAGTTGTTTGTACCAGTAGTGTTCCTGACAGTGTTACAAGTAGAGTTTTGTATGTGATTCTCTATATGGTTATGGTAGAGCCTTGCACATTTATAATTGTGTTGTAGACATGTTTGTGAAGCTATGATCATGGAGGTAGAGTTATTTGTGTAGTACAAGTTGAGTTATGATGTTTCTATTTTCCAGTTATAGCTTCCTGAGATTGTTTGTTGGAGCTAACAATATTTATATTATTTCAGTAGTTGCGCCTATTATTATGGTATGCATGTTTGGTTATGAGTTAAGAATGTGTGGTTAAGAGCACATAATGTATTTTATCTTGTAAGTAAAGTTTCAATTAATTTTGTGGAGACGACACTGCGAAGTGACATGTCTACTCATATTGAGTTGCCCAGTCCATTTTGTGTTGCATGCTTGGTTTAGCCATTGGAAATGTTGTTGGAGAGTTTTAGTGTTTCTCTAATATTATTTCAAGAAGGTTCTAATAGGCTGACTTGATTATATCTTTTGGAGAAGACAACTTATAGCTAGTCAGTTGTGATCGCTTAGAAGAGAGAAGTACAAAAATGAAGTGAAGAAAAGAGCAGAGAAGAAAGTGCGAAGTATTAGGCCAATAAAGCTACATGTGAAGAAGCAATGAGTGTATGCTATCCATTGGAATTGATCAAGACAATAGGTCTAATTCAAAGCTCACCAAGATCCAGATATAGTATGTATCTATTGTGCAAAAGGTTGTAGCCTTCACCATTTGAGTAGTGTGCTCCCGGATAGTGTGTCCTCACCCCTAACAAGGTTATTTCTAAAAGACTCCTAACAGGGTTCGACCTTTGACCAGGTCACTGTACTACATGCATTATAAAGATCAACTTCTAACAGGGTTGTAAGATCTTCTAACAGGGATCATTATACTCTAGTGCAGTTTATAGTGAGTGCTAGTTTCGATTGGGGTATTTACCTATTTGGGTTTCCCTATAACCAAAATTGTGGTTTTATGTTAAGTGTTATCTTATTGTGTATGTGCTTAATTTTATTTTGTACTTAATTGGATAAAGAATTGAATCTTGTAGATAACTGATTCACCCCCCCCTCCTCGCGTCTTAGTTATCTCTTTGGACTATTCCTAACAATTGGTATCAGAGCCAAGTGCCTCAGAAAGAAAGTTTAACAACTTGAGGTGGATCGGATGGAATTCTTTAGAAAAGAAAGTCCTAAGTTTGATGGAGAGAATTATCTAGACTGGAAGAACACAATGATAAAACATTTGTAGTGCATTAGTTTTGAGATTTTTGAAGTAGCTACTCAAGATGTTCAGATTCCTTCTCTAAAGGATATTTTAAAAGATGATGCAACTATTAAACAAAATTAAATGTTCACTCAAAATGTAATTTCCAAAGAATCCCTTATCAATGCCTTATCTAACAGTGAGTTTTCAAAGATCAAGAAAGTAGATAAAGCCTACAAAATATGGAAGTATCTAGAAGACATGTTTGAAGGAGATATCCAAGCCAAGAATGCACACAAAAAGACATGGAAGAAAAGATATAATACTTTGGAGATACTACCAAAAGAGAACATCAGAGCCTACAATCAAAGAATTAATGAAGCAGTTGCAGGAATCAGAAACAATGGTAGAGAAATTTTGGAAGAAGACAATGGATAAATTGATGACTACTCTGATAGAAGAATATGAGAGCAAGATAAACACCCTAGATGAGACTATGCATTTTTCAAAAGATTTCAAAAGAGAGACCTTAATCATAAAAATTTTAGCATTTGAGATATCAAGATTGAAGATAGAGCCTAAAAGTGAAACAACATTCAAAGCCTCAGTCCATGGTAATAAATCCTTGAACACTTCTGGTAATTTGGATAATGAAGATGAGGATAAAGAACTAGATGAATTCATTGCTATGATTGCTAAGAAATAAAGAAAAGGAAAAGGAAAATATGAAGGTCAGTTTCCATTTAAATGCTTTTCATTTAACAAGATTTGTCATTTTGCATCTAAGTGTCCTACAAGAGTCAAGAAGCTCGAAACAAATTTCAAGCCTAAGTATACAAAAGAATGTTACTATGCTAGAGATGGAGTATTAGATGAAGGTTTAGGTGAAGATGAGTTGGATTTATTGAAATTGAAGACATGGAAAAAATGTTTGATGAAATGGATATTGAAGATGAAAAGAAAGCACAAGAGCTAGCATTAATTTCACAAGAAAACATGAGGACAGACTAGATCATTGACAGCGGATGTTCACATCATATGACATGAGACAAAGATAGATTTGTACATCTAGATAAGTACAAAGGTGGCATGGTTAGATTTGGAGACAACACTCCTAAACCTATCATGGGTAGAGGAGCTATCACTTTGGATGGAAAGAATAAAACTGATGATGTTCTATATGTTGATGGCTTGCAACATAACTTACTAAGTGTTGGACAATTTCTTGACAAAGGATATCATTTGGAATTCAAAAACAATAAGTGCATCATTAATAACAAATAAGGAGAAATTATTGCCTCAAGTTCAAAGACAAAAGATAATGTTTTTCAGCTTAATCATGAAGCAAGTTGTTTTGTTGCTAAAATAGATGACAGTTGGTTATGGAACAAAAGACTATGTCACATCAACTTTGACAATATAGTAAAGATAAGCAATGTAAAGGTAGTAAGAGACCTCCCTAGTATTGCAAAACCAATTGATACAATATGGAGGGAATGTGTGATGGGAAAACATGTAAGGAATTCATTCAGAAGAAAACATAATTTGGCAAAGAAAAAATTGGATCTAGTGCATACATACTTATGTGGACCAACTCAAACAAGATCATACTATGGTGAAAGGTACTTTATTTTGTTTGTTGATGATTATTCTAGAATGATGTGGGTTTCATTCTTAAGAGATAAATCTGAAACATTTGAGAAGTTCAATACATTCAAAGCTAAAGTTGAAAATGAATCTGGATTAAAGATAAAATATCTGAGATCAGATAGAGGAGGAGAATTCACCTCTGATAGATTTTATGAGTATTACAAAGAACATGGGATAAAGAGACAACTAAGTGCACCCAGAACTCCTTAGTAGAATGGAATTTTAGAAAGAAGAAATAGGATCCTACTTGACACATCGTGAACTATCATGATTGAAGGAAAAGTTGCACACACCTATTGGAGAGATGCAGTCAATGTTAGGAATGGGAACACTGAGAGGGGGGGGTGAATCAGTGTTCACTATAGTTTATCTTTTCACTTAATCTTTAAACTAAACTTAAATGCTTAAGTACTAAAATGAACATTCACATAAACATGAAACATGAAATCAACACATAACACCAATATGGTTATGGGGAAACCCAAATAGGTAAAAACCCTTATGGGAATCGACACCCACTAATATTCTGTACTAGTGTTTTATGATCCTTGTTAGAAGATCCTTAACCCTATTAGGAGTTTCTTTACAATGCATTAAGTACAGTAGACCTTGTCAAGGTTTAGACCCTATTAGGAGTCTTTTATAATAGTCCCTATTAGGGGAGTGGATGCATTGTCCTAGAGCTCACTGCTCAAGTGGTGATGGCTACAACCTTCTAATCTCATATACACACTATATCTGCTAGATAAACTGTCACTGTGACACTGCTTGTCTGATCAGTTCCTTTGATGCACTGATGCTTTGACCTCTTTCAAAGCTCTAATACATCTTATAGACTCTTCGCACACTTCGTCTCTTCTTATCACAACTCTATTTTCACTTTCATACTAATTACAATGGGCACATCTCATATTTATATGTGCATACAAAACAAACAATTAGGTCGGCCCTTAAACATATTACATACAATGCTTCCAATTGAATTGGCTCAAGCATGTTTACAAAAAAATATATTTACATCTTAGAAACCTAATTACAATAGGCACATAGCCTTTACATCATTATAATATAATCGCAACTCAAAATGCTAACATTCAGCTGCTTACTTTGTTCTTCTCTAGCACACACTGGCTGTGTAACTTCAACTGTCTGTATCTTTCTCATACTTGCATATCAGATCATGTTCTCATATACTAAGCATGAATATAGTCTAAAAAACTTATCTTCTAGGGTGCATACCATAACTTGGTCATACGCATGTGCACTGATGTGCTAAGCTTCAAGAACTCTATACATTGTCCAATCTTCAACACTTAGCTGATTTTTGATCTTCCCATCAAGTGCGCTGACTCCAAACTGCTATATGACTTTTTTGCCATAATGAAAACACTACACTAAGTCATATACATCAATATAGCTAACTTTCCAACAATCTCCCCCTTTTCATTGATGGAAAAAAAGGAATATGGCCAAGTTGCTAACTGTCCTTAATGCAAAAAATTTGTCTTATATATCCCTATACATATCTTTCTATCTTATATCTCCTTATACATATCCATATTCTACACATACTCCCCCTTTGACATTAATGAAAAAGGTGTGTCAACACTGAATCTACAAAAACTTATTGTGATATAACATCTGAATATGCTATCTCCAAATTTTGGATCTCCTTCTTCCAAAATGTGATTAGTGAATTTACAATATGTAGATGGGTGCATAAAGAATACTGTAGCTTCTCCATTTTCTCTAGATCAATGCTAGGACCTTGATCATATGTCACCATGGTGGCATCGATCTCCTTGATATTTTGATTTAGTATGTCTAATGAGGGCATGAGAGCATTCCTTAGTTGATTCTATCTAGCCCTTATCTTGATCATCTCTTTTTCTACCTTCTCAATCTTGTCTAACTGTCCTTGGTAGAAATTATTGCACATGTTCACATCAATAGAGGGATCTTCCATTGATTTCTTTATGTTGTCTATCATGACTTTTTCCTCTTGTATGTTTTTGTACAGATCACCAATCAACTTGTCTTGGTTCATACATTCAGTAGTGATCTTCCTTCCCTTTGCTGCAAACTCCTTTAGGGATGCTTGACCAGCCTTTAGTGAGCTCAGGTCAAGTGTATAGTTTCTAACCAATTCACTGAGCCTTTTCTTCATATACTTCTCCTTTGCAACTAAGGATGTAGATTCTCTAGGCTAGATAAATTTACCTTGAATTGTGAGATCACTGAACTGACATCATCAACTGAGTGTACCTTGGACACTTTCTTGTCTATAGGTAACAAGTTATTCAAAACATTTACTGAATCTACAAGGAGAGGATTCCTCATCACTTGTTTCTCCTTGGCCTTTTCCATAGCTAAGATGCTGAACTTAATCAGGTCTTCTTCTCCCCATGAGTCCAAACTGGTTGTGTGAGGTGTCAAACTTGACAACAATGTTGCTAAGGGAGTGATGGGAGTGCTATCCATCACTTCTTATTTTACCTGGATTGGTTCAGTTGATGTTTCATCTTTTTGTTCACTTCCTTTTACCTCTTCTTCTTCTTTTTGTTTTTCAGCTTCCTTTACTTTTTCTTTCTGATTTGTTATATCCTCAATCAATATTTCTTCTTGATGAGTAGGAGGAGTGTTACTGCATAAGATTTCAGCTTCTTGTGTGCTCACAAAAGATTCTTCAAACTTATCCAAATCAGTGTCAGTGGCCACTATGGCTATCTCTACATTATCAATGATAATGGTGCTATCCTTTAGTGACTATGTCATGGGTGTAGACTTATCTCCCTTTGTTTGTGTTTCAACTATAGGCATTAAGTCCTGAGGACCTGTCACTGATGCATTAGTGGGCTCTGTCACCTTGAATTCCTTTAAGGGTACTTGTGTAGTGGGTGCAGTAGCTGGATACATGTGCCTATTCATAAAGACCTTCTCAAAGGCTTTCTTTGTTTCCTTAGCCACCATATCATAGTTTTTGTCCATTATATGAAAAGTCCTTGACTTTGTTATGAGATGTGGCTTCACTAGATATAAAAATAGAGATTTCTCTTCTAAGGGACATACTAGAAGAGTGTCATCTAGAATCTTTTCCCTTATCCTTAAATCCTCTTCAATGGCTTGTCTCTTTTGGAATTCTAGGATGTTCCATACATTGTCAAGGATCATAGTCTTAAGTTCCAAGACTGTCTTCTTGAACTTCAGCATGTGTTTAACTATCATTCCATCTATCTCAGATTTTTCTATCTCACTATATTTTTCATAAAACTTTCCTACTTGATCAATTCTTCCCTGATCAATTATTCTTGCACTTAGCACACTGAGACTAGGTTTGAAACTTACTTCAGGAGGTGCTTGTGAGTTCTTTTTGTTCCTTATTACTCTCAAGGATGGATGACCAATGATGATCTCTTTCTTCCTCTCCGGCATTGCCTTACACTTAAGAGGAGCAGTAAGGTCAATGGTTTCTTTGGGTGCAGAAGGAGTAACATCAGTTTTACCCTTCTGTTCATCAAATTTTTCAATCTTCACTTTCTTCAGCTTAGGATCATCTGATTCTCTCTTTGCTGCATCTGTGCTCTCTAATTCCAAAGAAATATTTTGTTCCCTTCCTTTGTCTAGGTCTTCTTGAGACACTCCATGTATTCTCAATATTTTTGAGGTAACCTTAGCAACCTTTCTTTTTGTTGCTGCGTTGTTTAAGACTACATCAATTTCTCTTGTTTTCTCCTCATACTTTCCCCATCTTGGCTCATTAGGGTCTTTAGGGGCTGAAAGAAATACTTGAACATATTCTTCCAAGAATTGTTCATCTACTTCATATCCAAGTGGATGAATCCACTTTGTTCTAGGTTCAACTGCCTCCATGCATGTTGTGTCTGTTTCAACCATGAAACAAATAGTATCCTTATATTTCTCCACTATCTTCTCTAGTATTTTGAATCTCATCTGCATCTTGGCCCTGAATGTATTTAACTCTAATGTCATGTAGTCTCTTAGAGTGTTCTCTATAGATGCCTTGAAAGATATCTGAGGCATGGTAGGAATAGTCTTGTCTAGGTATGAATCTAACACCTTTCAAACAATATGGAAGTACATATAGATAATTAGGGACCCAAACCTGAATATCATGGTTTTATCATGTTGAAATCTCCATTCTCATTTACAATTCTTATGGCTACAAGAATTGTGGCCGCGGACACACTATTTACCCTACTGGTGTGTTGAAACCTATATCCAAGTATCATAGACATCAATTTGATGTCATTTTTCTCAATAGGTTTGATAGTCATCCTGTGCCTATCACTTCCTTATTTGTAGGTCTGTTCAACAATCTTCCTCACATCTTTTCCCACTAGAAGGATGACACCTGTCCTTGAGAGGTCTATCATCTCATGAACTAGGTCACTGGTAATTCTGATCGACACTTCACCTATCCAAAATAGGTCATCATGAATTTTGCTCAGTAGAATCTTGATCCATTATGATTCATAGAACTCATATGCCATAGCATACTCTACTATAGGGTGATTATCCCACTACACATACTCATCTATGAAGGTTTTGTCTCATTTTAATGTAGTTTCCATGTGTTCCCTTAATCTATCCAATCCTACTGGTTCTTTCTTACAGTAGATGTATGCCCTAATGTCCTCAACATGCATAATGCCCATAGGCATGTGGGATAATGCCCCTTCTAGGTCATCTAGTGTAGATTTAAATGGATGCCTCTTAAACACATATCTTTTCTTCTCTGAAACATCAAATACTATAGGAGTAGCCATCACTTACTTGTATATCACTTTCACAAAGGTTTCCAAGAGATTCTGAATCGACGTGACAAACTAGGGTTTCCACAACCAATCAAATGCATAGAAAATCACTTGAAGAATAAAACTAAAATCCTTCTCAATGAACTACTAAGGCTCTTCTGCTCTTCAATCACTCTTAATTTGAATGTAATGAGATATCTTCTAACTTCTTTGTACTTTAAAGTATAAATTCTACCATTAATGCTTGTCGTGTAAACCAGGTTATCACTTGGAAATTTCTATCTTTCATTCTGCAAACAATTAGCTAGTGCTCTCTTGCACAAAGGTTTCCTTAGTCTTCAAAAGCTTAAGTCCAAAGGCACATACTCTAAGAGTGAGTATACCAGCCACGCAGCGGTCTAGAGCTAAATTAGCTCCCCCTATGACCCTAAGGGCCATTCATCCAGATGTAGAGGGTGCATCCACTATGGATGCATCCAATACATACTCATCAACCTTGTCCTTCTTAGCTTCTGACCAAATCAAGCTCACATCCTTTGAAGCTTTCAAAAAAATTGACTTCTCCTTCGGGATCCAAAACTAATTTTTTGGGTTTTTTAGGGCTTTCCTGACCTTGCATCCTTGATCTACAAAACTTTGAGATATGTCCATCCTTGTTACAAGAGTGACAAATGACTGGAGGCCTTATATTCCTTGGTGCATTGACATGAGTCACCATCTTACATTGTTTAGCTAAGTGACCATTATAGTTACATATCTGACATGTAACATTCTGAGAACTTCTTACATTTGACTGATTCTGATTTCTTTGATTATGAGTCATGTTCTTTTGACTTGTCTTGCAATTCATAGCTCTATGACCAAATTTATTACATGAATAATAGTAACCATTGAAAGGTCTTACCTCTGTACAGTTCCTTGCTATGTGTCCATGCTTGTTACATGCATAACAAGTGTGGTCTATTGGCTTGCATTCATTCTTAGGTGGTTTAATATGATCCTTAGTTTGACTTGCAGTCCCCTTAGTATTTGAGGTTCCTTCTGGTGCTTTCATTCTTGCTCGCATGTTGTCAATTTGATTTTGTGCTTCATTGTATCCAATGCAGCTAGTATCTCCTTTAGCTCTTCTTGCATATAATTGAGATTCTATCAAATCAGAACTGATGTGTAATTTATTAATGTGATCCTTAGCATCTTTCAATTCAAATTCCAAGATTTCTTTGTTGTTTCTTAGCTCTAAGATTTCCATATTTGCTGCCTCAATTCTTCATTTAGTTGAAGGTTCTCTTTGACCTGTTCATCATAGACTTCCTGATTGTTAGTCAGCTTATCATCAAATTTTTCAAGTTGTTCTTTCAAGGATGTATTTTCTTCATTCAACTTCTTAATCATTGTCCCTAGATCATTGGTAGAGCATTCTTTTAAATCCTTCCTTATCCTTTTGATGACTAATTGAGCATCACTGACTTTTTCCCTTAGTTCTTCAATTTCTCTTTCAGATTTGTCTAGGTCTTCAAGAGCAACTTCAAGATTTCTTTTCATATGTTTCATTTTTACTTTTTCCATGATCTCCTCAAGTGGTTAAACTTCTTTTCTAAGGACCAGAGCTCTAATACCAATTGTTAGGAATGGGAACACTAAGACGTGGGGTGAATCAGTGTTCACTGTATTTTATCTTTTCACTTAATCTTTAAACTGAACTTAAATGCTTAAGTACTAAAATGAACATCCACATAAACATGAAACATGAAATCAACACATAACACCAATATGGTTACGGGGAAACCCAAATAGGTAAAAACCCTGGTGGGAATTGACACCCACTAATATTCTATACTAGTGTTTTATGATCCTTGTTAGAAGATCCTTAACCCTGTTAGGAGTTGCTTTACAATGCATTAAGTATAGTAGACCTTGTCAAGGGTCAGACCCTGTTAGAAGTCTTTTAAAATATTCCTTGTTAGGAGAGTGGATGCACTTTCCTAGAGCTCACTACTCAAGTGGTGAAGGTTACAACCTTATGATCTTAGATACACACTTTATCTACTGGATGAACGGTCACTATGACACTTCTTGTCTGATCAGTTCCTTTGATGCGTTGATGCTTTGACCTCTTGCAAAGCTCTAATACATCTTATAGACTCTTTGCACACTTCTTCTCTGCTTATCACAACTTTATTTTCACTTCCATACTAATTACAATGGGCACATCTCATATTTATATGTGCATACAAAACAAACAACTAGGTTGGCCCTTAAACCTATTACATACAACACTTCCAATTGAATTGGATCAAGCATGTTTACAAACAAAAATATTTACATGTTAGAAACCTAATTACAATAAGCACATAGCCTTTACATCATTAGAATATAACTACAACTCAAAATGCTAACAGTCGGTTGCTTACTCTATTCTTCTCTAGCACACACTGGTTGTGTAACTTCAACTGTATGTATCTTTCTCACACTTGCATATCAGACCATGCGCTCATAGACTAAGCATGAATATATTCTAACCAACTTATCTTCTAGGGCACACACCATAACTCGGTCATACACATGTACATTGATGCTCTAAGCTTCAAGAACTCTGTACACCATCCAGTCTTCAACACTTAGCTGATTTTTGATCTTCCCATCAAGTGTGTTAACTCCAAACTGCTATATGACTTTGTTTCCATAATGAAAACACTATAATAAGTCATATACATTAGTATAGACAACTTGCCAATAGTCAATACTGCAGTCTATACAATCAAAAAAATTCAATTAAGGCTAGACGCAAACAAGACACCTTATGAGCTATGGTTTGGAAATGTACCTACAGTAAAATACTTCAAAATCTTTGGAAGCAAGTGTTACATCAAGAGAGATGAAGCTATTGGAAATTTTGATGCAAGAAGTGATGAAGGTATTTTTCTTGGTTACTCTACTAAAAGAAAAGCTTATAGATGTTTTAACTTAAGATTGAAGAAGATCATTGAAAGTGCACATGTAAAGATTAATGAAAAGTTTATGATTCAAGAGAGATATCATGATCATGCACCTATGATTGAAGAAGAACATATACCTACCAATAGAGAAGAAGTTGTTGAAGAAATATTTGACAGCATTGATGTATTATTCAATGAACCTGAAACAAGTGAAGAAGAATCATAGAAGACAGATGAGAGAGTCACACCTAATGTTCCAAAAGTCACATCAAGATACCATTCAAAAGAAGATAGCATTGGAGATCAAAACAACAAAGTCATGACAAGATCAAAAGAAAAAATAGTCAATGAAGCGGTATGTTTACTTTCACAAATTGAACCTTTAAGTGTTGAAGATGCATGTAATGATTCAGATTGTAATGAAGAAATGAAAGAAGAATTAGATTAGATAGTTAAGAATGATACATGGGAATTGGTCCCCAGGCCTAGTGACAAAAAAATGTGATTGGAACCAAGTGGATATTCAGAAACAAGATGAATGAAGATGGAAAAATAGTAAGAAACAAAGAAAGACTAGTATGTAAAGGATATGCACAGAGAGAAGGAATTAATTAATCTGATACATTTTCCCCTGTAATTAGATTGGAAGCCATAAATTTGTTTCTAGCCTATGCAATTTTCAAAGACTTGAAAGTATATCAAATGGATGTCAAGTCAACATTCCTGAATAGAGAATTGAAGGAAGAAGTCTACATAGATCAACCTAAAGGATTTAGTTTATTAGACAAACTAGATATGGTATGCAGACTAAAGAAAGCCCTCTATGGACTTAAGAAAGCCCCTAGAGCATGGTATGAAAGACTACATGGTTACTTAACAAAGATTAGATTCAAGAAAGGAGTATTAGATTGTAACTTATTCATAAGAGAGACACCTGATGGATTATTACTAGTTGCTATTTTTGTTGATGACATTATTTTTGGTGTTAATGACAAACTTAGTGCAGATTTTGCTAAAGAGATGCAGAGAGAATTTGAAATGAACATGATTAGACCTATCAAGTACTTTTGGGGATTGAATGTGCAGTAGACAAACAAAGGTATTTTCATTAATCAGTCTAAGTATGTGAAATAAGTATTAAAGAAGTCTAAGATGGATGATTGCAAGCCAGTAAGTACCCCTATGATAACTGGAAGCAAGCTTTCAAAAGAAAATGATTCTACAACAGTAGACAAGACCCTATATAAGTCTATGATTGGCAAACTCATATATCTAACTCAATCTAGACCAGATATTTCTAATGCAGTTGGTATTGCTGGAAGATTTGTAGCAGAACCTAAACAAAATCATCTTATGGCAGTAAAGAGGATATTCAAATATTTGAAAGGAACTATAGACTATGGTTTATGGTATCCTAATTTGGAGAATGTAGAACTTCATGTGTATACAGATGCAGATTGGGTAGGTTGCATTGATGATAGAAAGGGCACCTCAGGAGGAGCAGTATTTCTTGGAGATAGACTAGTTACTTGGATAAGCAAGAAGCAGAATTTTATTTCTCAGTCCACAACAGAAGGAAAGTACGTAGCATCAGCATTAAATTGTTCTACAATTGTGTAGATCAAGCAGATGATAAAGGATTTTGGAATCTAGATTGATTATCCTATTGTTATTCATTGTGACAATACTAGCACTATCAATATGTCAAAGACCCCTGTGATGCATGCAAATACAAAACACATTGAGATAAAATATAGCTTCCTAAGAGAAAAAGTTGCAGAGAAAGAACTAAAATTGGATTATGTGAGCACAAAAGAATAGTTAGCAGGCATATTCACAAAGCCTTTACCGAAGGATACATTTGAGTATCTCAGGGCGAAGCTGGGAGTAATTCCCTTCACTGAATTTGATTAGAGTTTGCAGTAGTGCATCAGTCCTTAGTGACTGATGAATGGTTGACTACTCTACTTCAGGAGTAGTACCTATGCTTAATTGTTTTTGGCACTCTTTGCCATTGATGTCAAAGGGGGAGTATATATAGTCATGAAAAACAAACAGTTGATCTATTCTAAGGAGGAGTATGAAGTAAGGGGGAGTATATAGTAAGAAGATGTAGCAGTTGGAGAATTCATCCTTGGGGGAGTTTTGTTGAGGAAATGGAGAATGTTATAAAATAATTGTACGTCTGGATTGGTGGTGTTTTTCATTCCATATGTTGCCATCAATTGCAAAGGGGGAGATTGTTGGAGATTTTCTAGCAAGTCAGTGTTGACTATATATTTTTCATTGATGACAACATATGGTAAGCAATGTGTGTTGTAGTTCTATGTAGAGAGCCTTGAGCATATGTTGTTTATTTATGTTATCAGCATTATATCATAGATGCAGGGGTTGATTCTGAGTATAGATAGTTGTGCAGTTGTTTGTAACAATAGTGTTCTTGACAGTGTTACAAGTAGAGTTTTGTATGTGATTCTCAGTATGGTTATGATAGAGCTTTGCATGTTTATAATTATGTTGTAGACATGTTTTTGAAGCTATGATCATGGATGCAGAGTTATTTGTACAGTACAAGTTGAGTTATGATGTTTCTATTTTCCAGTTATAGTTTCCTGAGATTGTTTGTTGGAGCCGATAATGTTTATATTGTTTCAGTAGTTGCGCTTATCTTTATGGTATGCGTGTTTGGTTTCATGTTTGGTTATGAGTTAAGAATGTTTGGTTAAGAGCACATAATGTATTTTAGCTTGTAAGTCAAGTTTTAGTTGATTTGGTGGAGCTGACAGTGTGAGTTTAGCCGTTGGAGATGTTGTTGGAGAGTTGCAGTGTTTCTCTAATATGATTTCAAGAAGGTTCTAATAGGCTGACTTGATTATATCTTTTGGAGAAGACTACTTATGGTCGGTTAGTTGTCATTGCTTAGAAGAGAGAAGTACAAAAATGAAGTGAAGAAAAGAGCAGAAAGTGCGAAGTATTGGGCCGATAAAGCTATATGTGAAAAAGAAGAGAGTGTATGCTATCCATTGGAGCTAATCAAGACAACAGGTCTAATTCATAGCTCACCAAGATCCATAAATAGTGTGTATCTATTGTGCAGAAGGTTGCAGCCTTCACTATTTGAGCAGTGCTCTCCCAAACAGTGTGTCCTCACCCCTAACAGGGTTATTTTTAAAATAATCCTAATAGGGTCCACCCTTTGACTAGGTCACTGTACTAAATGCATTGTATAGATCAGCTCCTAACAGAGTTGTAAGATCTTCTAACAAGGATCATTATACTCTAGTGCAGTTTATAGTGGGTGCTAATTCCCATCGGGGTTTTTACCTATTTGGGTTTCCCCGTAACCAAAATTGTGGTGTTGTGTTAAGTGTTATCTTATTGTGTATGTGCTTAATGTTATTCTGTACTTAATTGGATAAAGAATTGAATCATGTAGATAAATGATTCACCACCCCCCCCCCCTTATCAGTTATCTCTTGGGACTATTCCTAATAGATTTGTCTTTGTCCATCAGTCCAAATAGTATATTTATGCAATCTCCCATCATATATAGCATGTCTATCATATTGCCAAGGTCTACCCAAAAAAATATGACAACAATCCATAGGCATGATATCACATAACACCTTATCATAGTACTTTCCAATTTTCAAATTCCTATAACATTGCTCACTTACCAAGAGTGTATGCTCATCTTTGATCCATGAAATCTTATAGGGCTTCAAATGTTCCAACCTTTTCAACTGCAACTTCGTAACCATTTCCTCAAATGCCAAGTTGTCCAAGCTATCACTGTCAATGATTACCTTCCAAACTTAATCAAAAACTCTACATTTGGTCTTGAACAAACTTTTCCTTACCATATCTTCCTTATTACTTTCAGTCCAAAGTGCTAGATCCTTACCATCAAATTGTTTTCCTTCTCAGGTTCATTCAATGACTCTTCTTGCACCAAAGCATTTCTATTGCTACTGATATTCTTACTTGCATGTGTACACTCAAATGATTTATGTCCTTCTTCTCCACAATTGTAAAAAGTTCCTCAAAAACCACCTCGGTAGTTATTGTCTTTGGCTCTAGATGAACTTTCACCTTTCCACTCAGTCTTGCCTTTATCTAGATTTATCTTTTCAGGTTCAGATCTACTATTTTCTCCATAAGATCTACCTCTTCCTCTAGGGAATCTACCACCTATACCTCTTTGTCTTTGCTTGTGTCTCTTGTTCAATTTCTCCTCAATTTTCAATGCAAATTGATAAGATTCTTCAATGTTCTCCAATTTGACCAAACTGATTTCTTCTTGGATGGAAACTCTCAATCCATTCAGGTACCTAGCAATTCTTTCCACATCATCTTCATCATATCTAGATCTGATGTCTAATCTATAGAATTCTTCAGTATAGTCTTTTACCGAGCTATCTTTCTGCCTCAAACTTTGCATTCGCCTAACTAGGTTAATCTAATAATCACAAGGTAAGAATTTTCCTTTCAATTTATTCACCATTTTATTCCATACCTTAAATTTTGTCTTTGTATTTCCTCTTTTTGTCCAACTGTAGATGTTCCCACCACAAGGATGCATGACTTTTCAACTTTGTGCTTGCAATTTTCACCTTATTTTCCTCAGGTACATTTTCATACTCAAAGTACTTTTCCATCTCAATGATCCAGCCCACCAATTCATCAAAATCCAATTTTCCACTATACTAGGGAGGATTAAAGTATGGTGTAGATTTTAGATTTTTCAAAGCCTTCAACAATCTTTCCTCACCTTGATCCATCACCGATGTAGGTTCTGTATGTGACTGAATGTGACCTCTAAATCAGGCACAACACAACATGGTCATTATTCACTTGATAGAAATCGGGAGAGAGTATGAAGAACTCAATCCAAATTCCATGGTGAGGTGACATGTTGCCTCCTATGTGAATGGAGTGTTTGAATACTCTCAGAACGAGAGCCAACAACCGGGAGACCAATTCAACAATGGAGGATTTCCAAGAAGCAATAAAGATGAGCAAGATGAAACTAAGCTAATTAATCTAGAAAAATTTGAAAGAAATATGAAATGCAGATTTTTATTTGATTTTGAAATAAAGATGATATTAGACTAAGAACAAGTAAGCAAATTTAATCTAAATGTGAAATGCAATTACACTAATATGAGAAATTAAACTAGATAATGCAATAAAAGAGCTTTGAAAATAATGAGATATGAGACTAAAAAATGCTATAGTAAGGATGCTCTCAAAAATTGCTCTCCCCCTAATGAAGAAAAAGAGGCTCATTAAATAGAAAAGCTCGGAGAGGAATGAAGAGTTTCTTGATTTGAAACTCCTTACTCTTCATTCCCCTTTGAGACAAAAAGGTATGAATTATTTAATTAAAAGAATGAAATTTGCCACATGTGGGGAGTGTCCTTTCGAGTAATTTGAATTATTAAATTCAAATAAAGAGGTGTCCATTCAATTAACTAAATATTTATTAATTCCTTTTTAAGGGTAATTAGCCAAAGGGGTAGATTTTAATTTAATTCAAAGTGCTTAGGACTTTAGAACTAAATTAAATTATCATAGAGGTAATTTAGCTAATTAAAGTCTAAGACTTTAGGAATTAATTTAGCATTTGATTATTGCAATTTATGGTCTTTGCAATTGACATCAAGTCAAATTAAGTCAGGTAGGAGAGAAAATTGCCTAGTGAGATAGGACTTTGATGACATAGAAAATTGAAGAAATGCACCAAAATTGATTGAAATGATTAGGTGCCAATTTTGGGGTATTACATTTGCCCCTCTTTGAATTGATGTGCGAACAGCGCGTTGATTCAAAGAATAGTCTGAAATGACAAATGATGAGAATTTCCATAGTCCAAGTTAGATTGCGAAGACAACGGTTCTTGAGAGAGATGAGAATCGAGATCAGATTGCCCCAATGCCCCAGAGTGAGATTTAGATGTAGATTAGGACTATCTCCAGAATCAGGGTTAGATTGCCCCAATACCAATTGATGAAGATGCAGATTTAGAACTATCTCCGAATCAGGGTTAGATTGCCCATATAACAGTCTAAAAGAGATTTTGAGAGCTATCTCTAGAATGAAGCTTGACTCCTAGGAATTAGGGTTAGATTTCTCCAATACCTAAAAAGATTTCAAGAACCATCTCCAAAATGAAGCTTGGCCCTTGAGGATCCGAGTTAGATTGCTCAGATACCTAAAAGATAGATGATAAGATAACAAGATGCGAGGCACCGAGATGCCCCTAGCAATGAGGACTGATGATTCAAATCAGACTGATTCAAGAATAGATTCAACAAGATTCAAATGATGTAATCATCCTGCCCCCTTGGGAGTGAAATCGAAAGATGACATGTCAGAAGGATGATAAACAACAAGAGATTGCAGAGAAAAAGTAATTAGACTAGATTCGCGAAGCTGCAGAAGTAAATCAGAGCAAAGTAGAGGTCTTGTTGACCAAGTTTGACCATGGTTGACCAAATTTTGACTAGGGTTGACTTGATGAAAAGAAGCAAAGATTTGAGAACATGATGCAAAGATGAGGATTTGGCAGGAAGATGACACCAGAAGGCTGACTGCATAAGCATCTGATCCAGAAGGAGTCCAATATTTAAAACGTGATTTTGAGCCACTTAGAGATGTCAGATTTCGATTTCGATCCCAAAAATGGATGCAGCCAAGATGAGATTGGGACAAAAGATGAGAACCTTTGATGAGCAGATTCAGAAGAAAGCAATCAAGAGAATAGCAAGAAAGCTTTCCAAATGCAAGCCTAGAATGAAAGATGCAAGTCTAAATGCAGGCCTAGGATGAACAAATGCAATCCTCCGGACTCGGCTGTTGGACTCATCATATTTATCATCATTGAGTTCATTTAAGCACGGGACAATTGAAAGATGCCATACAATTCTCCCCAACATGAGAATATGAATATGACATAAGTCTTAAATTTGTCAGAATGAGGTGCAAGCATTAAGGCACAAGAAGCTAGAATGACCTGAACACCTATTCCTTTTAATTTAGCAAGTTAACATAAGCATCAAAGCACATTTGCTAGAATGACCTGAATGTCTCTTGCGAACAAACACACCAAACACACGAGAGATCTTTCTTTTGCCAAAGAGTGCTCACAGTGACCCCTACGTTCACTTAGCAAGACGAGCGTTAGCAATTCCAAATGTAGCAAAAGAAGTCACTCAAAACAAACAAGGAGAAGAACCAACCTCACCAAGGCGTCCATATAAAAGGATTCAAGGTACGCATGGCCATCCAATACGAGATGAAGGCTCTTACAGATGGACACCCCTCTTATGTAGATTTCTTGGATCATTGGAATTAAACCAACAAGCAAAAAGCAAAGAAAGTAAACAAACAAACCCTCAAAGAAAACAAAGCTCAGCATGCCTCAAAAGAACACACATTTAGTTTTAGTTTTAGTTTATGCTCGTGTTCAAGTGAATTGAAGTCGATTTAGAAAGATAATGTTTGAAGTCTCAACGAGATAGCGACAGCAGGCAGACACAATGAGAATCACTGGTGACCATCGCAAGAGACAAAATCTCAAGAAGATATCAGGAAGCTAACGAAGTATCGGTAGGCAAACATAGTGAGAACCACTAGTGACCGATATGAGAGAGAGATTCTCAAGGTGAGAAATCTCAAAGATACTAGCGAAACATCAGTAGGCAGACACAGTGAGAACCACTAGTGACTGATGTAAGGGAGAGGTCCCGAAAGAGAGAGGTTGAATGAAAGCTAGGTATCAATAGGCAGGCACAGTGGGAACCACTGGTGACCAATGCTCAAAAGAGTTTCCGAAAGTGATAGGACAATGCCCCCTAGACTAGGCAGGTGCCCCCAAGTGTGAACCAGTTCCAATCTATGAAGAGTCAGGCAAAATCTCGAAGACACTGAAAGCAATGCATGAGCTAGCAAACCAAAGCAGGAAACAGACGAAAGCGGGAAACAAAGGAAGCAACTAAAGCAGGAAAGCAAATTAAGGAAGGAAAGCAAGCAGACTAAAGAGGGAAACTAAGAGCCAAGCGATGCTGAGAGAAGATGCAACTTTAGGAAACAAGTGGCGCCTGTTTACCAGGTTTTCACCATCTTGGCAGAGATTCTATTTTTGCTACCATGACGCTTGTTTACTAGGTTTTCATCAATGGCACATTTTTTTCTTTTTCAATTTTTTTGTACTTTTCTCTTTTTTTTATTTTTTTGTATTTTTGAATATTTCATTTTTTTTTTATCTTTGAAATTTTCTATTTTTTTGTATTTTTTCAAATTTTCTATTTTTTTGAGTATTATCAAGGTGCCTGTTTACTAGGTTTTCACCAAGATAATAGATACATCAAAGCGCTTGTTTGCTAGGTTTTCACTAAGATGATCATTTTTTTAGGACATTTTGCAATTTTTAGGATTTTTTTCAGGACCAATAAATATGTACATGATCATACTAAGAATGTCAGCTGTAGAACTTCTTCAAATGAAGAGCGTTGATGGGCTCTTTGAGTTTCTCTCCTTCAGTGGTGATCTCTGGAAACACAGTCATTTGTAGTAGTAGCCAGCGGAGAAGTTGCAGAATCAGAACCAGATGTAGCAATAACAGGAAAGCCAACCAGTAGTGTCCAACTGTCAAGAGATCCATAGTTAAGGAAAGATCACTTAAGTGAGACCCACAAATATCCTCATGGACACACCTTAACTCTTTGTCAGATTTCCCACGCTCTAAATGCTTAGGAAGAGTACGTTCTAGATTTTTCTTAGTCATGCCATTAGCAATAAGGAGATACTGATACACACTTTGGGAAAAGGCAAGATGGAGTGAAAAGGGTAAAGTATGAGAGGCAAGGGCGATGGAATGGAGGGAAGCATGAGAATTTTGGAAGCTCGAATGGCAACTTTGATTTTTTCTTTTTTTGGAATCCACATAGCTTTTGAATTTTTTCTTCTTTACTTTGAGGTGCTTTTGATGACAATGCCTATAGAATGGATTTCAAGATCCATTTTTTATTTTATTTTCTAGCTTTTGATTGTCTTCTTCTTTTTGAGGACCTTTGCGGTCTTTTGAATACCTTTGTTTCTTTCCTTTCTTCATAGTCACATGTCGATTAGATGGGACATAGTGACCTTGAGATATAAGTGGATTCTCATTATTTTTATTTTTATGTTGCACATCCAAGTTGCTTCCAAAAGACTCAGAAATGGTGGATGAAAGAGGCTTCTATGACTGGTTCAGGTGGAGAGGTGGAAATGGAAGTGGACGGGCCACTTTTCTGGGAGATGAAGAGGGAAGAGAAATCAATGGGATGGGCTCAAGTGCAAATATATCAGTATCATCCTCATCATTCATGAATGCATCAGGTAGATCAAGAAAGTAATCTTCCATAGAGCGTTGTTGATTGTGAGTCATCTTGGAAGAGTCAGATAAGTTTGGAGGAATATTATGTGAGCCTAACCAAGATGGTCTATTCCAAGAGTTAGGTCCCCTTTCAGGTGGTAAGAGTGCACGAATAGGAACCATTTCAATTCTGGATCTACCAATATTCCATGAAGCTGTAACAGAATGGGGTCTTACATACCCATGATTTGCTGGAGCAGTAGGAGTATAGCTTGGAGTAGATGGCCTAGGAGCCATAGTAATGATCTCCACAGGAGGGTGGAAAGGATCATCATCAATAGCTTGATCTAGAGGATCATAACTTTCTCCTCTTTCTGAGTTGTCAAGACTAGCATATAAGTGCATAGCATCAACTGGTATTTCTCTAGTAGCATCTGATATGGAGTCCGATTCAGCTAGAGACATAGTCAGAGGCGGACTTTCTTCATCACTATCATCTATCAAAGGAAATGTTTCTTCAACAGTAGGATCTTGTTCAGTAGTAGAAGCAACAGAGTAATCTGGAATAGGCATACCTTGAGGCATACCCAAGAGGAGGGAAGCATCCAATAGTTACTCCCAATCAGTATGTGTGCCATTGGAGTTGGCAATAGTAGGAGTTTGTTCAATAGCAGAAGTGGTGGAACAATCTAGAGTAGGCATACCCAAGATAAGGGAAGCATCCAATAGTTGCTTCCAATCAGTATTTGTATCATTGGAATCGGCAGTAGTAGGATTTTGTTCAATAGTAGAAGTGGTAGAACAATCTAGAATAGGCATACCTTGAGGCATACCAAAATAAGGGAAGCATCCAACAGTTGCTCCCAATCAGTATGTGTGCCATTAGAGGCAGTGACATATTCAGTAGTAGCTGCAGTAGTAGAAATCTGTTCAGTAGAGTGTATAAAATCCTCCTGGTGAGGACCAAAATCATGTTCCTAAAGCACTTGAGAAGGTAGATAAGACTCTTTCTGGTAGTCTGAATCAGAATTTTGAACATTCAAAGATCTTTCATGTGTCATAGGCTGAATCTATGTTTCTTCATTATCTGAATCCTTGCATGAGTGAAAGCTATAGCTAGGTTGGTCAAGCTCATAGCTCTGATAGCCAATACCAAATCCGTCTTCAGAAGGTTCCTCATAGGAATGTGAAGATGGAGGGAGAGTTGTCAATGACAAGACAGACTCAATCTGATATTCCCCCATGCCAATATCTTTGATCTTCAGGGTCTTTTCTATTTCTTTTAGCTTGGCATCATAGAACTCAATGGACTCTCTATTAGCAGGAACAAAGCTATCTGTCGCTTGGGTAACCATCTTAGCAGAGCAAGTATTTAGGCTAACACTATTGTCAATGAGGACATGGGGGATACTCTTGGGGCCTATCATAACTTCAGTGTGTAGGAGAGCATTATGTGGGTGGCTCAGCAAGTGATCATCTTCATTAGAGAATGATAAATAATGAGATGAAGTCAAGTTACCCACCATAGATTGAAACTGGTCGAGATCGAGATCTTTGGGGACGTTTTCCTCAGTGAGGACTTTATCCATAGATAGTTTTGGTCTGGATGTCAAAGGTTCGGGACCTTTGAGAACAATCTTTGCACGAGATCAAGTGATAGCATTCGCACAAGCTGGATACTGTGTAGAGTTATACGAGGGAGACGTAGAGCCTCACAAGACAAAGGGAGTTTTGGGTTTAGGAGTATCCTCGCTCCCTGGAGCAATGATCATGTCACAGTGAGAGATCCAAGGTTTGTTTCTAGCAAATCTGGAAGGTGGTTGGGCTTCTATTGTAGCCTTCTCAGTGGCTTTGACTGTTTGCATGCTAGAGCTAAGATTAAAGACAGACTTTGAGGGTTTTGGCATCACATTGTCAACAACCCTGTCATTCATAACATCTATGTTTTTGTTGACAATCTTATTCTTATCCTTGTTTGAGGGAGAAGGTCCTTGCTTGTTGTCTTTGTTCAAAGTCAATTCTCCCTTCTTGACCATAAACGCTTCTATCCTCACAGCCCACCTAATCATATTGTCAAAAGTGAGGGGACCTTGTAATCGTACTTGGTATCCAAAATTTGGGACAAGATTGTCCAAGAAGATATCGAGCTTTTCAGACTCAGGTAATTCATGTGGATACTTCGTGCATAGTTGTCTCCATCTCTGGAGAAATGTTAAGAGAGGCTCCCCTTGTCATTGTTTCAAATTGCAAAGGTCATGGATGTTGACCGAATATTGAAATTTTTGGGATTGATCATAACTCTTGTCATTTCGAGACTGACCTTGACCTTGGTCATTTGGAGATTGCTTATGACTAGCACTAAATTTATCTACCCTTGGGAAGGGGAATGGATCTCCCATATTGTTGGTAGTATTCAGAGAGATCGTGAAAGAGTCGATAGGTTCAAAAGAATCAATAGGTTCAATTTTAGAAAGTGACCTTTCAGAGTCTTGTTGGTCTTGAAATAATGGGTTATAATACTCTTGAAATAGTAAGTCAGACTGTATCTGAAACAATGGATTGTAATACTTTTGGAATGAGGAGGAATGTGAGGATCTCTCACAATACTCAGATTTCATAACAGATTTGGGATGACCTATGTCTTGATTATGAGATTCGCTTCTACCTTGATCAGTATTCTGAATGGGATAAGTCTTGCCACTTCGAGTCGTGACAGTCATAAATGAAGATGTAACGAGCAAAGATTTGGGATAAAGCTAGACTCTGTCTCAAAGATAACGAAAGGAGATAAATGGCTAGAATAGCCAAGATGCAAGATGAAGTTGGTATGAATTGTCAAAAAGAGATGGCTAGAACAGCTGAGATAAGACAATTGCAATGCAAGGTACAAGAGCACAATGAGATAAGGTAGATTAATGAGAGACAATATGAGTCAAAGCAAAGATTGATCGATTCCTAACTCAAGACAACCAGTTTCTGATGGTGAACGACAGGAAAATAGAAAAACAGATCATGGACAAAAAGGAAGATTAGATTTATGTCATTGATCAAGCACATAAGATAGAAATCAAGGAGTTCAAGCAAACAGTCTTCAAGCAATGGGCAAGGGACAAAGCAACCTTGCGCACGAACAAGAATAGTGACTTAGTATTTCTACTCCCTAAGGACTCTACTTGTGTATGTTCTTGAGAATGTTTTAGCAAGCACTTAAAACACAACAACATCCTAGCAAGTTGTCTACAAGGATATACATGGATTTTATAAAGGGATTCCTCGATATACACAAGGTACGTGAGGCCCAAATCCGTAGATGAGAAGAATTTGAAATCACATAGGTGGGGGGAGACGGTAACCCAAATCTCCTCCTTCACTTCTCAAAGGTATAAAGTTCTTTGAGGCTTAGCCAAGAGTGAAATCTAACTCATTCCCAAGAAAGGTGTCTTTGGATTCACCTCCCGATATTTATACTCTGCCGGAACACGGGAGTTAAGGTCGTCCCTTGAGGTGATGAAATCCCCAAGCAGGCCTTCTAGAAATGAAAAAGTAAGTAATTCTCTATCAAAAAGTATTGAAAAGCACTAAAAGTGGAACACTTAACGCTTAAAGAAAATATGAGGTGAGTCCACAAGGTGGAACACTTAACACCTCACACAAGCTACAAATGAGTCCACAACCTAGAAAACAAGTGAGTTCCAAAAAGCACAAAAGGGTTGCCTAGTGGAACAATTAATGCTTCTTTCCTATAGACCCCTCCCTTTTAATGTGGCGCTGAGATTGCAACCACAGGGTGGAAATGAGGGGCCGACGGATTAACGAGTCCAATAACCCAAGATAGCAATCTAGATCAATCACAAGTAATCTAAGACTGCTAATCAATACTACTCATAAGTGCAAGAGGGTTTGAATCATGGAATATTTAACTTTCCAAATAAACATGAAGTGAGTCCACAAAGTGGTGCATTTAACTCTTCATGTAAACAAGGATTGAATCCATGCCCTCAATCACTCAATGAGATATTTGATATTGGAACCAAGAATTACTTAAGGTTTAAACCCAAGCATTCACCTATATAAACTTGTATGAAAGAAAATCTATGTTCATTCATTTCCCATTAAGAGCATCAATTAAAATGTGTTCTATGAAAGCATGTAAACACTCAAGCCAAACACATGAGAGGTTCAATTTTAATCCCAAAGTAAAAATTTTATAGAGATTTTAAGAACTCACCTTAGGTCCAAAGATCTGCAATCTAGCATTTAGCACACATCCAAAAGTATAGAATCAAGACAAATCAATGGCAAACCGTAAGATATGTAACATTGTTGTCTTCAAGATAGTCTTTAAAGATTGATTTATTTGACCCATAAAATCACAATATTAAAATTTCTAGAAAGAATGAAGTTTTTAGCCAACATCAAGAACTATCATTTCCCAAAATTACAAGGTCTTATGATTCCATTTGGTTCCTCAACCAATAACCTTTTCAGACTGCCATTTTTCTGTCATAAACCAGATTTAAAACACCAAACCCTGCCTAGGGAATCACATATCTTTTTCAAAAAGAATCCAAATGAAACCAAACAAATTTTACAGTAACTATTAATGAATATAATTTTCAAATATGTAAGCCATTTATTTTTTCCATTCATAAATCATTTTATAAGAGCAAATCATTGTCCGCAACTCCAATGCAGATTGTTAAAAACTAGTTTTCACTCAAATGCCCATAACTTCCACAAATCTACATAAAAATGACTCAAAAAAAAATTAAATGAAAGCTAATTCATGTATCTTTCCAATGAATATTATTATAGATCTTGATTCTTCATAATTTTTCTGTACCAGATGTTTCAATCTGACTGTATTCAGAGAATCTCAAATCTACAAATACCCACTTTCACCAAAATGATCATAACTTATTCATTTATTTATAAAAATGAACCAAAATAAAAGCATGATAAAGAAGATTCATCATTCTATCCATACATTACTATATTACAAGATTTTTAGGCTGTACATGGTCGTACAAGGCCTAAAATCAACACTAAAATTGAAAAACTAATCAAGAATGAGGCTAGAAATTGATCTTTTCTGCCCCATGGTGGGTGCCAAAATGTATGTGACTGAATGTGACCTCTAAATCAGGCACAACACAACATGGTCATTATTCACTTGATAGAATTTGGGAGAGAGTATGAAGAACTCAATCCAAATTCCATGGTGAGGCGACCTGTTGCCTCCTATGTGAATGGGGTGTTTGAATACTCTCAGAACGAGAGCCAACAACCGGGAGACCAATTCAAAAATGGAGGATTTCCAAGAAGCAATAAAGATGAGCAAGATGAAACTAAGCTAAGAATGAATGCAATTAATCTAGAAAAATTTGAAAGAAATATGAAATGCAGATTTTTATTTGATTTTGAAATAAAGATGATATTAGACTAAGAACAAGTAAGAAAATTTAATCTAAATGTGAAATGCAATTACACTAATATGAGAAATTAAACTAGATAATGCAATAAAAGAGATTTGAAAATAATGAGATATGAGACTAAAAAATGCTATAGTAAGGATGCTCTCAAAAATTGCTCTCCCCCTAATGAAGAAAAAGAGGCTCATTAAATAGAAAAGCTCGGAGAGGAATGAAGAGTTTCTTGATTTGAAACTCCTGACTCTTCATTCCCCTTTGAGACAAAAAGGTATGAATTATTTAATTAAAAGAATGAAATTTGCCACATGTGGGGAGTGACCTTTCGAGTAATTTGAATTATTAAATTCAAATAAAGAGGTGTCCATTCAATTAACTAAATATTTATTAATTCCTTTTTAAGGGTAATTAGCCAAAGGGGTAGATTTTAATTTAATTCAAAGTGCTTAGGACTTTAGAACTAAATTAAATTATCATAGAGGTAATTTAGCTAATTAAAGTCTAAGACTTTAGGAATTAATTTAGCATTTGATTATTGCAATTTATGGTCTTTGCAATTGACATCAAGTCAAATTAAGTCAGGTAGGAGAGAAAATTGCCTAGTGAGATAGGACTTTGATGATATAGAAAATTGAAGAAATGCACCAAAATTGATTGAAATGATTAGGTGCCAATTTTGGGGTATTACAGGTTCTACATCAACTTGTTCTTCCTTAATTTCATCATCATTAACATCTTCAAGATGTCTTCCTCTTCTCTAGGATGTTTCAACAGCTTCTAATCTAGTAGCAAGTTATCTCAACATGTCTTCCAATCCTGGATCCGCATCTTACCTCCCACGAACTATCTTGAAACCCTCTGCAATTGTAGGTCAGATCAAAATCTGCTACCCTACAACCAATCAACTAGGGTTGGACAAGAAGGAACCCTCAAACCTAGATCTAGATCTCACCTCGCTTTGATACCACATAACGCAAGAGAGGACGGGGAGAGGGTCCAAAGGCACACCCTAACCAGATCCCCCTTGCTGAGTTCACATGTGGAAGAAACAACACACAAGTGAAAGAGAGAATCTAGAGAATTTTCATATATTTGTTTCAATTGATTTATACATGTCGAGCTATAAGGCCTTCTCAGTTTAGGCTAGATATTACAATTCAAGCCCAAAAGTCCTCCAACATGCGAGGATCTGAAACAATGTCCCAACTTCTAGCTTTTATCTCCTAACTAAAACTAACTCCATAAACTACAACTAAAGATTACATTATATACAAGAGGCTACCGAACAAGTCGGCCTTCAGATCCACCATCAACAGAAGGAATGACTTGATCTAGGTCCACATGCTTCCCAATGATAGATACCAGCATTAAATCCATGACCATAATGAATTGTAAGAGTCGGCCTCAACAGGAACTTAAAAAAAACTTGGTAAGCAAGGATTACCGAGCACTAGACAAGCATCACCGAGCGCCAGGGAAATTCGCTGAGCGCCAGAGAGATAATTGAACAACCCATGTAAACAAAGGAAACTGAGCAACACTGAACCAACTCAGTCAAAGAAGGAACTGGGCAACATAGGAAAACACAAACATGTTTTTGGTGACACGGGATTGCCAAGGACCCGAGATGCTCCTGCATCAATGTACCTTTTTCATTGATGTCAAAGGGAGAGAAGAAGAGAAGAAGAAAAATGAGAAGAGGAAAAGAAGTAAATAAAAAAAAGGATAAAAGAAAATTGTAAATAAAAAAAATAAGAGAGAAACGAAGAAAATAGAAGGAAGAGTACAGTTAGTACAGTTAATGTTTTTGACACTTATTCATTTTTCGCTAAGTGTTGCCATCAATGCCAAAAAGAGAGATTGTTTGCAAGTGATGTTTTGAGAGCACTATGGATCACTTAAGGGTTGTCATTTATAGAAACACTTATGTTATAGTGATCATATGAAGTAGGTATGAGTGTTGGAGACACAGTCATGAAAATGACTATGTACAGAATCAGATTTACAAGATACTACAATATTGTTTTGGTCAGCAAAGACAATATATGATATATGGTGGCTTGTGAACTTAGAGGAAGACATTTTGAGATATGTACGATCTTTATTTAAGGTCGCATGTGTTTTTGTATTGATATCAGTAAGTTACAGTGATATGAAGGCATGCGAAGATAGAGGGACAGTGAAACAGGGCATATGAATAGTCGTGATGATTAAGGGAATGATAGATGGAATGGTAACATGCTAAGTCAGATAAAGATTGTATATTTTTGTCACTTTGGTAATACAATATCGCCGACTTATTATTTATTATTTTCATTAGTAATTATAATGTTTTATATTATATTTGAGAGCCGGCTAGATGTAAGAATAGATATAAGTAAAGAATATTTTGTGAAAGCGATTGTGATGGAATATATGGATGCGAGTTTGGGATATCAGTGATGATTGGTAGAAGATGCAAGATCAGAGATTGATAGAGCATATTGTGAATTATAACTAGAACTATCAAATCATAGAAGATGCTTGTATTGTCCATTCTTGAAGAACACTTTTGTAACTCAATTATTGATTATAAAAGTTGTAAGCTCACTATACCTTTAACATGGTTTTTGTATACCTTTAAGAGGGTTGGTATTCCTCAAATAAGGAAATGTACTATGTAATACTAAGCTCCTAACATGGCTAGATTTCTTAACAAGGATATTATATTTTAGTACATAGTTGTGGGTACCATCCCCATGAGGGTTTTCCCTTGGCCAGGGTTTCCTCAAAAACAAATAATGGTGTTATGAGTTGTGTGTTATGTGTTTATGTTCTTTTCATTTCAGCATTCATATGGTTTATTTGGAATTGGTTTAAGTTTAATTTAAAGTGTTTTAATACCGATTCACCCCCCTCTTAGTATTACTCAATCCTAACAAATTGATTAGGTCAATGATCTAAGGGGGTGTTTTCATGAAAATTCTTTATCTTACCCCTAAATTTGGAGGATCGGTGGAAGCGACCAATATAGTTAGATGCAGAATTGAATCTAGATTTAAATAGAATCATTCTTGACTGATTATGATTGGATTTGGAGGATCACAAATAGATTTGTGGATCACTAGCTATATGAAACTTTTTGAGCTAGGGTTTGGTGCATTAATTGCAATTACTTTTTGAGGCATGTGAAGGATTAAAAAGGAACTTTGAGACATCATTCAACATCTTTCTATTTGGTGAACGAGGTTGCATAGAGATTTGAATTTATTTGAGTAGAGATTGGAAGCATTTATGAGATCAAATTTGAAACCCTTGTTGTCATCATAAAAAGTCATTCATCAAACCACGAATTGTTAAATTTAATATGAGATTATGGATACACCTAGGGAAATTGATGTTAAAGATAGGAAATTGGTGACAAGCACCATGTGGGGATACTCCAAATACTTTCAAAAGGAAATTAAAAGCAGATACAAAATCCCTAAGGAGATTGTAGAGAAATATGAAGACATTATTTGTTTCATGGTGGAGATTGATGAATGCTTGTTGGAGGTAGTTGATCCACAAACTTATTGGGTCATGCCTATTGGATATGAAGTAGAGCCTATTCTACTTGAAGAATATGTGCAAGGTATGTTAGATAAAGTGATTGATCCTAATGAAGAGAGGTTTGGTACTTATAAAGACAAGAGAGTAAAAGTCCATATAGAAGTTAACAAACCTGTAAGAGATCAAAGAGTGAGAAGAGAAGAAAAAATAGTGGGTGAAAGGATGGATTTTACCAAAGAGAAAATGGAAGAAGAAAGGAGGAAGCATGAAGAGGAAGAGAGGAAGAAGGATGAAGCAAAAAACCCTATTAATATTGATGATGATGCAACACCACCTTACATACCTATCATATCACCATCTGGGAGCAGATCAACTAGAAGTTCAATGAAAAAATATGTTATTCCATTAGAGAAGAATCCCTCAATTGTAAAGAAATCTGAGACCCCTAAGTCTCCTACACTGAAGGTTACTAAACCTAAAATAATGAAACTAAAGGTTGTTTCTGAATCTAGAAGAAAAAGGGTCAAGACAAAGAGAAAAAGAACACACGAAAGAACCATGGATGGTGACAAGATAAATCTATTGATTTAGTGAAGAAATTGAGGATTGAAGGAGCCAAGACAGTCAAAGTAGTAAGTGGTAAAGAACCTAAGGATGAGCTTACTGCTAAGAAGCTTGATATTTTTATATGTAAGACACATTTTACAGTAAATGATGTATTGAAGAATATGATAGTGCATGGTATTTTAGTTTAGTTGAATAGATACTACCATAGATATTATGAGAAAGAGAAGATAAAATTATAAGATGCGGTTATATTCTATTTGAATAAGTACAATAGATCCTTAGTTGAGATCAAAGGGGTCATCCCCATTCATCTATTTGATATTCTTGAAACAAGAAGATTGACAACATTAGAAGAAGATAAAAGAAATAGAGAAATGACTTTGGTCAGATTATGTCTGGTAATTGCAAAAGAAGAAATTAATATTATTCTTGAAGAAGCTAAGCAAGAATTAATGAGGAAAACAAGCGTAAACATGCTCATGATTGGGAAAAAACATGAATTCATGGAGGATACAAAATAAGTAATGGCAACAATCTTGTTAAATAATCGATATGATGTTCCTTTAAGGTATAATAGGGAAGAGAAAAATGTTAATACTGTGGACACCTCATTTAAGATGAATAATTAAGGGTCATGTTTTTTGTTGGAAATATTCAAGACTATCTAGGTTACTGAGAGGGGAGGGGTGAATCAGTAACTTGAAAACTTTTGACAGATTCAAATCTTAATAATATTAGATTGATAATCTGACTGCATGCATGAGTAACAGAAAGAATAAAACATTCATAACACTTAGAACACAGAGATTTGGTAACCCAGAAACCTTCCAAGTAGAAAGTAAAACTGGGGTGGGGATGATACCCACAAAACTTCAATACTGTAGTATAAAGTTTGCTGGTTAAGGCTTACAATGATCACTTCTGATGATCTGCCCTGTTAGGAGCAATAAGGACTGCTAGGTCCACCTTGTTAGAGGTTTTACAAACATACAATGAAGTATGCACTCGGTTAAGAGATTTTTACAAAGACTGTTAAGTCTACCCGGTTAGAGGATTTCAAGTTGATTCACCTGTTAGGATGAAACAGTAGATCTCTTACATGCAACTGTACTTGCTGATTGAGATTCTCTGATGTACTGATCACCTTCTGTGATAGATAGATCTTTTCTGCTTCTTATACTGCTATAGCCCTTTGTAATTCACTTATCTCTGCCTTTCTCTCTTTTTCATACTTGGATATGACATAAAACATTGTTTATATATCAATCTAAGTCAATTCCAAAACAATTACAAAGTCGGCTCTTAAACAAGTAAACACAAATATTACTGAGTTGGCCCAAATATAGTTACACGGTTACTGCAAACTAACTCAATGATTTTCTGATACTCGGCATCCACTGCGTTACTTGGCATTGTCATGCACTCGGTAGAAGTGGAAACTCAGTCCATACTAACCACTTGGTCGTAATTTCAAACTCGGTAAACACTAGAGACTCGGTAGATAAAGTGTTACTCGGTAGAAACTAAATTTTCTGTTTAATCGTGCAGCACTCGGTAAACACGGTTCTACTCGGTATGTACTGTCCTGCTCGGTATGTATTGTTCTGCTCGGTATGTACTGTTATGCTCGGTATGTACTATTCTGCTCGGTATGTACTGTATAGAATAAGTGTTGTCACTAATGACAATCATGCTTAATGCCAACAGTTTTTATCTCTGGACTTTCAATTAAACTTACAACTATGAAAGATGATGAGGAAGATATACCTGGAGTCCCAAACATCAAGATGACTATGATAGAAGATGAATATGTTCTTGGTGAGAAGGAGAAATAAGAAGCGACAAAAGACAATGTAGATGATCAGATGGATGAAAGGTCAAAGGAAAAAGATGTAGATGCATACATAGGTGAAGTTGAAGTAGAGAGGATAGTTGATTAGATGGAAGATAAACTGAGAGGATAAAGAGATGCAATGGAAGAGAAGAATCATGAGAGCATTTAGGAGATACTTCCTGAAGTGAAAATTGAGCAAGATGAGGAGGAAAGAGACACTGCAAAGGAAGTGGCTAAATTTTAGGAAGAATATATCACTGAAATTGAGGATATTTAGATTACTCAAGGTCCAATTCAGTTGATGGGACTTTCCTTGATAGCTCAGGCCAAAGTAAATGAACAAATTTTGAAGACCCATAGGAAGGGTAACCGAGTGTTAGTTAGGGCATCATAAGTTTTGACTAAGATCATGTCGACCCACATATTATATTAGAATGCGTCTTCATCAAGTTAGATTGAAGGTTTGTTGGATGTATTTAATACTCATTTTGAATTGTTAGAGAAGTATGGAATGGTGAAAGTTCATAATGAACTCAATGCAAGGAGATTCAATCAATTGAACATAATAATTGCTAAGAATAAAATCGCATTGGGAGTTGCTATTCAACAATTGAAGGATGCTTTATAAGGAGGTAAAATCTATAAATCTTGTATTAAATATCCTAAGTGTATTTTTTATGTTGGTAAAATCATAAAGGATAGTGAAGTGAAGCTATCATAAATATCACAAGCATTTGATCCTTTGAAGGAATTAGCCTCAGTCCATACAACTTAAGTGATATCACTAAATGATAAAACCAAAATAATTTTCACTGAGAGAGATAGGGAAAATGGAAGGATCAGTGAATTGATGAACTTAATTGTTCCCAATCTTGATATTTTGTTGGGAGGTATGAAGGAAGCAATTGCATCTCATGAATTTCATGATGTACCTGATTTGGTTGAAGTAGAAAGGTTGGCTTATGCAGTTTGTGGTAAAATTCAGATTGGGGAAAGCATAAAGAAGAGTTGGGATACAAATTTTTCTACTTTGAGAAGCAATTTATTGTATGTATTCAAACTCTTGTAAGTATATTTCGCATACTTGTATAGAGTGGTGAGTTATATAGGATTTTTGTAGTCAACTTTTGAGGAGGACCCCAGCCTTTCCCATTGATGTCAAAGAGGGAGAGATGAGGAGTGAAAAATTAGATATTCATCTTAGGGGGAGCACATGATTTTGGTTAAGGAGAGACCTTTTTGGATTTTGGCATTTTTCTTGGACACTTAGTCATTTTTCACTAAGTATTGCCATTAATGCCAAAGGGGGAGATTGTTGGCAAGAGACACTATTGTGGATGGTTTGTATGTTTTCATTGATAGAAACTAAACATGATTCTCTTGGTCACTTGTCAGATTTTGTGATTACCAAAGGTCAGATTGATAATTTGGCTAAGTATGGCAGAACAATAATAGTATAAAAGGTTTGGTAAATGGATTGGTACAAAAAGGTATGGATGAATTATGAGTTGTGAAGTTATAATATGATTATATAGGGTATATAATATGTTGGTATATGATCACACCTATTTATCTTATCATTTGTTCAAGTTATGAAGTTCTGTGTATCGGGTATATAGTGAATTGTGAAGAACAATGACAGTCAGCGGTTGAGTCGATTAGTGATCCTAACAAATTAATGATCGAATTAGTATGCTAGTTTGTTTTGATGAAGCTGACATGGTAGAAGCTATTTGTGACATTTTTAGAGGTTAGCATGAAGATTTGTAAATGGATTTGGGTTGACACTTCAGACATTATACTTTATGTTTTTGGGGTTGACCAGTTAAATTATTGTTTTTGCAATTGGGTATATAAGCTCAAGTTTTTGTGGTAATTTGGTGATGTGATTGTGAAGGGATATAGTGAAAAGTACATAGATGATATGTTGACATGCTTTATGTGAAAAGAACCTAATTATAGAGGTTAGGTTGATGATTATGTGCTATACCTACATGGAATTGTATAAGCATAGTTGATCTATTATTTCTTAGTTCACTATTTTGGATTGTAGTCCAATCATTTTGTGTGGATTTGAGAATTTCTATGTTGTACCTCCTTGGCTTGGAGATCTTGGTTCTACTTGATATTAATAAATTATGGTAATATGTGTGTGGACCTTTATAATCTTCATCTTAATGATGATTATCATGATGCCATGTGTAGCTTTCTCTCATAGTTATATGGAAGTTTTTGGGAGTGATGTGAATTCATCACCAAGTAATGGATGATCTTCTTTAGTGTTTACAAATGTATAGAGGTTCTCTTAGATCTGATATCTGCAAAAAGGTTCTTTCATATTTGTCTAGGATCACTATGTAGAGATGTTGATATATTTGAGTCTTGGACTCTTGTAGCTTTTGGTTAAGGTATTAATTATGATTTTTCATTTGACATATTATAGCTATTTGAAAGGATATTTTCTATTATGTCATGGTATTCGCTTGTTTGTGCACTTTAGTATTCTAGCGTGATAAAATTGCGGTATAGTCATTTACACATATTTTGTTCTTTTAGGAGATATTAGATCATGTTGTCATGCTTATGTTCCTAATTCTCCACATTATAGTTACGGAATTGATCTTGTTGGTTCTATTTTTACTAAGTGCATAATCATTTTCTTGATTACTTTATGATGATGCTATGTTTCATTTTGGATTTTTGCATGTATTGATTGGTTACAGGTGCTCATAGATACTTAGAGACATAGGTGAGTCTTGAAGGTCTCTTATGATATAGAGACATTTGATGAGATGGATACTCTTGATGATGTTTTCATTGGGAAAGTTTGAGAATCCTACACTTAGGTTGGGCGTGACTTCCACATGGAACTATGAGGAGATTGTTCTTGTATGAGTCATCATGACTGATATCTTAGAGGATTGTTCTCATTGCCCACTCTCGGTCCACTCGATAGTTTATCACTTGAAAGGTATTTCCCATTTTTCTTTTTAGATGCATTATATTTTATGTTTTATCTTTAATAGATATGGATATTGCATTAATAATAGATGGGTAGTTCTAGAGATTCATTTTGAGGGACAAATAATATGGTTATCTCTTTGTGCATATGAGCTGATAATATAATATCACAATGAGAATTTTAGGACATGGTTTATTGAGTTTATTTTCTATTTTGGGAATGAATATTTAGTTTGATTTATTTGGTTTGAGAGTCTTACATCAATGTTGGTTACACGATATATGTTATATTTGATCTAAATGATTGAACTGATTTCGTTTTGTTATGAATTTTATTTTTGAGTTTTGTAAGGATATCAATACTTGACACAATTTTCAATTAGAGGTGTATGTAAAAGGGCATACTACAAGCTTATAACTTACATGTTCTCTCTTTGGTCTTGTTAACCTTCCTAGATGTTTGGATTCACATGACTTGGATGTGAGTTTTGGTTGGAGCTATAGTGATCAAAAGTTTGTGGCCATATGTTGTCACTTGTACTTTAGGTGATAACGTGGATGTTCCTTTATCTTTTTCCTTTATTGGATGTGGAGAACTTGGGAGAGCCTTGGAGACTTGTTGAGAGAGATAACTTTTGCAACAAATCAACATGATTTTCTTATCTTTGTGAATGTTCCTTGGTACTACATGATATTGTTGGCTATTTTTTCCACCACTAGCCCATCAAAAACAACTAATCTCAAATACCATCATGGGCCAAACTCTACCATACATAGGCCAACACGTCATGTTTTTCGGAATTCCTTGCTAACACATCATGTTATCTAAAGGCTAGTTTCTAACATGTTGTGTTATCCCCCCTTGACCCTTCATTAAGTGATCAAATTTACGATGTGACCTATTATTTTCCCCTTATGGACACCCCACTCCCTTGTGGTTGTGACTTTTTATTTTCCCTTATTGGTGTGGGTATGTAGGGCTAGTGTTTAGCAAAGATTTTAAGTACCCCACACCTCCATAGTGTTACCTAATGTTATCTATGATAATTTGCGGGTGTGTGAGAGAAGGTATCCAAATGGAATTTTGTACCCTACAACTCCACAGGGGTGTAATATATAAAAGTATATATTTTGTAAGTATGAGGGGTAAAGGATGCCAAACGATATAATGACCTCGCATCCCTACCAAGGTTATTTTGTAATGCATGGGTTAACTGTTGTGTTCATTATCTTCCACCTATGTAATTCTCAAGAAGGATTCTTCATTGACGACCATGTTTTAACTGACCATTTGGAGGATTCCATGCTACATCCTAAAATTTGATCAGGAACCAACCTTCTCCATCGACAATCTACATTCACATTGGTAGCCCATTCAAATGTCCAATGGCTATAGCATGTTTTCTAAGCGTTTTATCAGATAGAGGTCTAAATATTAAGTCTCCAACTACTCCAATGACTCTTCCTTGTAGATCTGTCAACTCGAAACAATGCTATAACTATTATCTCAGTGTTTGCACATGCAACTCAAGTAGCCATGCCTATTTATCACTCATAGATATGTCATTTATTTTTTACATGCACAATTCAATGCAATATCTATACAGATCCATCTTCAGGGGATGGTTTTCCTTTTCTCGACTACGGGGAACTTTCATTGGGCCTCATCTTGTCAACTCCAAGATCAAGATACACACCAAAGATTAGATTTTGATATGATTTTTTTGATCTACCCTTAAGTGACCTAACTCTAGTTTGGTTGAGGTTTGAATTCAATGCTCAATCAGAGTTATGCTAACTCTATATAGAGAAACCTTGTATCATAATTTGTGGTTCTCTTTTGGTTCTTTTGCAGTAGCTTACACTTTGTAACTATAATTTTGTCTTTTCCTTCTATTAATGAAAATCCTTTCGTTTAACCTTTTTGTACATTCAACTATCATGTGCATTTTTCTTGCCTTATGTTGAATGCCCTTTTCTTTGTTCCTAACTTGTATGTTGTGTTAAATATTCTTGTAGTTGTTGCATTGTGAATACATCTTTCCATGCAAAATCTGATAAATTCTAACTTGTATACATGTTTTTGGGATATAATATGATTAAGAACTGTGTTCTTTGGGTGCTTTATTAATATTTTGTGTAATCATAGGCAGGGAGAATTAATGTTCAATCTGGTGCATCACCCTTTACTTTCCTATACTCCTTCTCCCCTTTCCCTAAAATTTGTTAGGTTAGGTTAGAAGTAGGTTTTCAAGTGTTAGGTTGGTTTAACATGACATGCTGATTTATTTAACATGAAAAATTTATTTGGTTTAACATGATGTGTTGGTTTAGTTCCACACTACACCCTAATTGGAAAGGAATTCAGACTTCTCTAAAGATTCAACCTCACATGTGCAAGGTCCCACACTTGGATGTCGTTTTCATGTTTCACAAGGTTGCTTGGAGGTCATACCCCAAGTATGGGTGTGAAATTTTGTGATAACATGTATTATTTACACCTTTTATGTGATGCTATTAGTAGATTTTCTATGGCTTGATCATTTTTAGATTTGACATTACTCATGTAGTGTGAGTTCCTTGAGGTGTATGTTATTCATTGATAGTTTGCACATGGAACTTGTGATTTTGGTTTATGGGTTTCATATGTTGATGGGATTAGTTTGTACGGTGTTTAGTATACCTTAGAGGTATGGATGATTAGATGGATTAACATTTGTTATGGGTGTTATTTCTAGTGATGTGGGTTTTCTTATGATAACACTAGCTTGGAGTATTTGTTATTGTAATCAAGGGTATATTTTGGATCTAGAACCTACAATTCAACACAAATCTAACCAAAAAAAGAGGAAACGAGATAACAATTAGTGTAAATTCAATCACAGTTAATGTAAATCCTTAATATCAAAAGAGGAAATGAGATAACAGAATGTATAAACAATCAACAAATGAAATCAATTCAAACAATGAATATGCAAACCAATAAGTCCTTTGTTGTTCACCTTCTTGATGCAATATGGGCTCTCAATTTCAAGATCAATGTGACAACATAAGAATTCAAAGCATAATGTGGTTGCAAACTATGAGAATTTTCTCTCATTATATAGAATTTCAATTTCAATCAGGGTTTTGGGATTGAAGAGATAACTCAAATCGATTGAGAAGTTCAACTCAAATTGATTGGGGAATTGAACTCAAATGACTGATAAGTTAATTGAGACTAATTGGAAGTGAAGTGGATGCATGACTGAATTGATTAATTGGTTAATTCATTTGATTGTGAGTGAATTGAGATTTATTGAAGAATTGACTAGATAGATGAAATAGAAGACTGAATAGATTGATTAGTCAAAAAAAATGTGATTGAGGAGTTTAAAAGTGTGATTGATTAGTACACTAAAAATTACTATTAGTTAGAAGTGGAAGAATAAATACAATTAAATAAATAAAAGAATCCATTTATGTGCACAATGGAGAATATAAATAAATAAATAAACTTATTTATTTATGAGAGGAAAAATTAGTAATTTATTTAATTATGAGTGGGAAATTAATTTATTAAATGTAATTGTTACAAATGTAATAATGATAAAGAGGGGATTTTTAATTAAATAATGTAATTATTTAATTAATGTGTAGACATAGGAAATAATTAAATAATGATAATTATTTAATTACTTTATAAAAGAATAATTGATGAATAGTAATTAAATGTTTAATAGTTAAATAATTAATTAAAATTATAAAATTAAGGAGAGATTATCAAATTGAATTTGGAATATAGTAGAAGGATGCAAATTAATTAAATAATAAAGATTATTTAATAATTTAAGAGGAATGTTAGTAAAATTGTTGTGTATGAGCAATATGTCAATTTTAGGTGTCTAGAGTTATTACATTAGATTTGATGCTTGTGTTCCTTAGATTGGAGCATTTTCACCTTGACTTGTATTTTTTCTTCCATACGTGGCATGTTGGAGGATGACAAGATTTCTCGTTTGAGATGGTGGATATCTATGATGTTGTTTATAGGCACCTTGATGGAACATGAGAACATTGTGGAGATTCATGTGGTTTCATGTATGGCTATGATGTACTTCATCGATTGACCTCATGCAATATATATGACAAGTGGGAGCATGTTAGAATTAGGTGTTGAACACACTGCACAAATTTTGTAAAGTTTAATTCATTATTATTTATGGTGTACCTAGAGGACCTAGGGACACATACATCACAAGAGGTTAACATTCTTGGGGCCACTTATGGGTGTCAAACTTGGAAAACATAGTTAATTTAGTATTTCAAGAAAAATATTTAATAAAGTGAATTTTTGGTGTCCATGTTAAAAGTGTGGTCAATGGTTTTGCAAAAACACTTGGTTGTGTTTGTATGAGCTTATGTCTATAAAAGTAAGCATATGATAGTGGTTTAAGGTTGGTTGGCTAAGTAGGTTTTCATTGTATTGAGTCTTCTTCTAAGGACTGCATATATAAGCATGACATGGGATGTGTGATTACATGCTTGGACACATGAAGGATGCATTAGAGAAGCTTGATCTTTTAGATGTATTCTTGGAGGCTTTGTAAGTGCATTGTACATGGAGCATGGATTCTTTTGGAGGTTGGGTTTTCCCCTCTGTGGATTTTCTTAGGTCATATCTTGTCTTATCTTGTAGCTTGTATATTTTATTTTTGCATAATGGTTATTATGTAAGTGTTGGAAGGTGTGTGCCTTTGGTCTCCTTGTGTTGTGCAACACAATGCTTCGATTTGTGACATGGCTTTGTTGGAATCATTTGTCGTTACACCAAAAGCTCGAACTATCAATGCTCGATACAAATGCCAGATTTAACCCGATCCACGGGAGGCGGTTAAGCCATGTCACAAATCTCCAAGGAGGTGCTGACCACCAAGTCAACAATCTCCCCCTCAGCACTGACTGAGCCTCCAGCACCCACTGAAGGGAGACTTGAACCCGTGACCCAAGGCTCTGATACCAATTGTTGGAATCATTTGTCGTTACACCAAAAGCTCGAACTATCAATGCCCGATACAAATGTCAGATTTAACCCGATCCACGGGAGGCGGTTAAGCCATGTCACAAATCTCCAAGGAGGTGCTGACTACCAAGTCAACAGGCTTAACCGCCTCATGTGGATTCTATAAGTCTAGTGGTTGTATCAAGCATTAATAGGTCAATCTTTTGGTGCAACGACAATCACACTTACAACAAATAGTATCAGAGCTTGGTCACATGTTTAAACCCCTCGCCTACGCTGGGGGAATTGATGCAAGGTGTGTTCCCTTGGTCTCCTTGTGTTGACCAGTGCAACACTCAAGTTTGTGACATGGCTTAACCACCTCTTATGGATTTTATAAGTCTAGTGGTTGTATTGTGCATTGATAGGTCGATCTTTTGGTATAATGACAATCACACATGTAACAATTAGCTTGTATGTATGTTTTCCTCTCATGGGTTATGCGATAAATAAATTAAATGAATTGGTTATTGAAGTATTATTTCCTTACAATCCAAAGTGAAAAGAAATATATTGTATTTGTATGTTAGGAATTAAATAATCATGAAAAACAAAACAATAAAATGTTCTACTAAACCTATAGGTTGTAGATTATGGTAGGTTATACCTATAGTTGTATAAGAGTGATTGATATAGTGGTGTTTTTCCTTCCAATTAAAAAGCATATGTTTTATCAAATTTTAAGAAATTATAGAAACCAAAGAATTTGAGGAAGCAAAAAAAAACTATACAAATACTTTTGAAAATGTATTAAATAATATTGGATCCATGATCAAATAAGCTACTTTTGTTTTAATATTTAGAGTACATTTAACTCGTAGTAGAACAAGATACTGAAAACATAAAAGGTGCAAAAATAGATTCATGAAAAGAAATCACAAAGACAAAAATAATAGACATGTTTTCCCATTTTAGTAGTAATTCATCGTAGTGAACATGCATTCATCAATCACGTAATTGCTAGGGTTGAACCAACATAAAAGGGATGAGTGCATCAACTACAAATAAAAGACAATGTTTAAAAAAAATAGGGCATAAGAGATTAATAAATGACCAAATACACAAAAAAAAGAAAATGGAGTGTCCTAGGGGTCAACTAAACACTCCCACTGTGCTAGTATCAATTAAGAGTTATTTTTATTTTTCATGACATGTAGAGTTGTGTGTTTGGCTATTGGGTCATCATTGGACCTACCATGTATCCATTTTGGGGCATTTATAGTATGTCACATCAAAATCATGGTCCTCTTGGTTAATGGCATGTAGTTTATAGCCTACCCCAAAATGGATAACCCAAGTATTTGGTGCTAGGCTAACCAACTCTTAACTTATTCACGTGGCCAATGAGTGCTCTCAAACTACTCTTGAACCTTATGCTCTCAATAAGAATTTTTAGACTAATCTACATGGGGTTCTTACTAAGGCCTATGTTTTTCCATCATCTTTTGAACCATTAATGTCTGAATGGTAGTTTGTAATGGTCACAAATGTTGTCATTGCATTTGTATTCCCTCTAGCAATATGAGTTACCTACTATCGTGGTGGTTCCTATCAATGCTTCTCCTATCAATCCAATCCATATTAGAGAGGACTACTAGACCACTCCCTCCACATAGTAGATAGTCTCCTAGTGAGCAGAAAGTTGTACAAACACTTGCCTTAGGGCATCTAAAATTTAATGCTCTAAGTCTTCAATCACCTCTCAACACTTTCCTCTTGAAAATGATTCATCACCCAAACTTGGGATATTGCTTTCTACACAAGTTGTCTTGATTAAATCAATGAATCATTGGACAAAGAAATCTTGGTTTGATTCTCATCTACAAGAATTAGCAACTATAGTAACCTAACAAACAAATGTGCACACCCAAAGCTCTTGGTCTTTGAGTTTGAGTCTCTAATACTAAAGTAATACCCCAACCCATGCAAAGGAAAAAATGAAAGAAAAAAATGGCCATACATTAAGAATTGAAACAATTTTGTGTAATGCGCATTCACACAAATGTTTTTTCCATTTTCCACAACAATCAATGCACAAGATGAAGCATAATCACCTCAATCCACTTGAAGGTATGACACCTCTTAATGTAGCACACTCACAAAAAGCTTCTCTTATAACATGATACAACTCATCACAATATTTTTAAATGAAGAGTGACATATTAAGCTAGATTAATAAAACTTAAGAAATTATAGAAACCAAAGAATTTGAGGAAGCAAAAAAAAACTATACAAATACTTTTGAAAATGTATTAAATAATATTGGATCCATGATCAAATAAGCTACTTTTGTTTTAATATTTAGAGTACATTTAACTCGTAGTAGAACAAGATACTGAAAACATAAAAGGTGCAAAAATAGATTCATGAAAAGAAATCACAAAGACAAAAATAATAGACATGTTTTCCCATTTTAGTAGTAATTCATCGTAGTGAACATGCATTCATCAATCACGTAATTGCTAGGGTTGAACCAACATAAAAGGGATGAGTGCATCAACTACAAATAAAAGACAATGTTTAAAAAAAATAGGGCATAAGAGATTAATAAATGACCAAATACACAAAAAAAAGAAAATGGAGTGTCCTAGGGGTCAACTAAACACTCCCACCGTGCTAGTATCAATTAAGAGTTATTTTTATTTTTCATGACATGTAGAGTTGTGTGTTTGGCTATTGGGTCATCATTGGACCTACCATGTATCCATTTTGGGGCATTTATAGTATGTCACATCAAAATCATGGTCCTCTTGGTTAATGGCATGTAGTTTATAGCCTACCCCAAAATGGATAACCCAAGTATTTGGTGCTAGGCTAACCAACTCTTAACTTATTCACGTGGCCAATGAGTGCTCTCAAACTACTCTTGAACCTTATGCTCTCAATAAGAATTTTTAGACTAATCTACATGGGGTTCTTACTAAGGCCTATGTTTTTCCATCATCTTTTGAACCATTAATGTCTGAATGGTAGTTTGTAATGGTCACAAATGTTGTCATTGCATCTGTATTCCCTCTAGCAATATGAGTTACCTACTATCGTGGTGGTTCCTATCAATGCTTCTCCTATCAATCCAATCCATATTAGAGAGGACTACTAGACCACTCCCTCCACATAGTAGATAGTCTCCTAGTGAGCAGAAAGTTGTACAAACACTTGCCTTAGGGCATCTAAAATTTAATGCTCTAAGTCTTCAATCACCTCTCAACACTTTCCTCTTGAAAATGATTCATCACCCAAACTTGGGATATTGCTTTCTACACAAGTTGTCTTGATTAAATCAATGAATCATTGGACAAAGAAATCTTGGTTTGATTCTCATCTACAAGAATTAGCAACTATAGTAACCTAACAAACAAATGTGCACACCCAAAGCTCTTGGTCTTTGAGTTTGAGTCTCTAATACTAAAGTAATACCCCAACCCATGCAAAGGAAAAAATGAAAGAAAAAAATGGCCATACATTAAGAATTGAAACAATTTTGTGTAATGCGCATTCACACAAATGTTTTTTTCCATTTTCCACAACAATCAATGCACAAGATGAAGCATAATCACCTCAATCCACTTGAAGGTATGACACCTCTTAATGTAGCACACTCACAAAAAGCTTCTCTTATAACATGATACAACTCATCACAATATTTTTAAATGAAGAGTGACATATTAAGCTAGATTAATAAAACTTAATAGATAAGGTACGATCTCACCTTATACTAGTGATTAGGTATTCATACTCACCATCTAGCATGCAAAACAAACACTAATGTAAGAAGAAAAGTATTAGATCATTTTTTAATTTCATAGTCCAAACATAGAAAGAGGAAGTACATGATTAAACTACATCTACTAATTTTATTCAATTCTAATTCAATAAGCACACATGTTAATTAATGAGAACAAATTTTAATATATTATAACATTATTACTCAAAATAAAATCTTTATTCAACTTATTAATTCATCCACTAATGCACATAATACTCATAAAGGAAAATGACCCCCCCAAAAAAGCATTTCAAACATCATAATTAAATTCTCAAACCATTTCTAAGACCCGGAATAAATCTAAATAATGTGAAGGGCTTTCCAATGATGTAAGTAAAATTGTTTGGAACACATATCAAGACAATAATCACACATCAATGTTTTACATCAAACTTTACCAAACATGGACACAAAATCTATTTTAGAAATAGATCATAAAAATAGGAAGCCAAAATTGTACAAAAAAATCCAAAAAAATCACAAAAAAAATCCATACCTAAATGCATATGCAATAATAGAATGCTACCACAATCCTAATTAGAACTCGCAAAAATTAGATTTTTTTTCAAGATACATAATCACAAAAATATTGTAAAATAAAAACTGCCCTAATGCTTCACAACAACTATTTTTTTCATTCACTCAACAAAGATAATAAGATTATAGATTTTTTCCAAATTAAATATTATATTTATTGTTGAAGTTGATGAGAAAACAACCCACAACTCCCAAGAACACCTACATGCAAACACTTGCCACAAAAAGAGAGAAGCAAAAACTATGGAGACCTGAACGCAAGGATCCATGAAAGAGGAGACATTTTTTATATGCAAAAACAAAAATTGCAATCAAATAAAATGAATTTGTTCTCAATAAGATTACAAAAGAAATCAATCTTTATAAAAAGAGATCAAAAACCCTAAAAAGGTGGATAAACTTAAGTTGCATGATAATAAATAATAAAATAATTAATTATTATATGTCTAAAGTTTAGGTTAAGTAGAAAGTGATAATAAGTGATTTAATAATTAAATTAATATGATTTAATTAATAACGAAACAACTTATTACTCTAACACCCCCCCTTAAGATAAACTTTGGGAGAAGCTAAAAACTTAGAAAGAACTACTGAAAGTATATGAGTCCCGGCAACAAAAACAAGTCTCTATAAAGTGGAGAAACAAAGAAAATCACATGAGAAAAACTCTACTCCAAAAAGAGACAATGACTAGTCTGAAGAACTGAAGAAGCCTCCAAAACTAAAGAATGTTCCAGATAATAGGAACAAGGATGAATATGTAAAACATCATTGAAGTAAGAAGTTGCAAAACTCTGTCAATAAGTAACTGTTGATCTAAAGATCCTCCACTGAAATATGACCTGGTAGAGAAGACTGTAATATGCATAAGTGCCCTCAAATGACATTACTCAAATTAGGAGGCAAACAAAGGCAAACAACTGAAGTCGACGATATAGATGACATAAAAATACCAAAATTTGAAGAGCTAATTAATGAAAGATGGAAGAGTGCTTCCAAAAACATGAAAGAAAGAGTGTCCATATGGTAAGTGATCCATCTCACCGAATGCATAGGTACATAGCCACTGCATCTGCTAGTACATAGGAACAAATAGTGAATACATAGCTCACACTATCAAACCAAGGAAGCAAAAGAACCAACAGTAGAAACCCCCTCATAATGTTGACAAGAGAGAAATAGCAAGTACACTAAAAATAACATCCACTATGAACTGTATGATGAAGAACCAAGAACATTGAAGGTGCAGAGAGTACAAAGACAAATAGAGATATCTAAGGCTGATGTCGTTGGAGAAACACTCACATGACAAAGGTAGATGGAAAACAAAGGAAAAATATCAAAACCCCCATGACACTTTATAATTGAGTGTGAGTACAAAGAGCATGAACATGTGCAAGATCTCATACATGTAATAGAATGACAATTTATCTCAGTACGTGTGCATAAAAGAATGTTATAAAATGGTGTATACACTGCTCAAAGAAGAGCAAAAGGCTGATGAAATAAAAGAACAATCAAAGAAGAGTCATTCCACAAAAGGAAGAGATCTCAAGACCTGAAACATACAAGATATTCACCAGAGTGCAAAAATGCAAAAAATTGAATAAAACATTCTTTAAGCATAATCTGGAAAAATGACTCACAACACTTGAAAGATCACAAAATAAGTTTTCCAACGATATATCATTTTCCTAAAACAGAGTCTGGGTGCTCAAGTTACGCCCTCGAGAAGGCAAAAAAAAACCCTTGAGGCCTTTGAACTCCTCGTGCAAAAAGTGGAGGAAAAAACTTCCAAATCTAAAAAGCCAAAAAGATCTACCTCTGAACAAGTTTTCCAACGATATTTCGTTTGCCTGATTTTCCAACGATATCTCGTTTGCCCGATTTTGACACATGAGCAAAAACCCACATGTATGTTTATGGGCCCAAAAAATGGTGCAGAAGTTGCTGACACGGTGCTGACATCAGCAGTCAACGAACCTAAATTTGACGGTCGTATGGTCGTCACTAAAAAAAAAACCAAGGCCTAGAGGCCAAAAACACTAGCCCCTAGTCATCTGGGTGACCAGGGGTTAGCGATTGAGGGCTCTAGGAGGTGGCTCCTCGTTCCTGCATATGACCCCGTGCAAGTTGCATGTGGGGTTGAACGACCGTCCTTTGGCGGTTATCGCAAGACTAGCAGTCAACCGCGGGTGATTGACGATCACCTTGCAATTACCGATGGGATTGACAGTCACCGAAGCAACCAATGTTGTCGATGACTGCGTCGGTCACCACGCGGTTAATCGGCGGTGACGACGTCAGTCACCACGCAAGCCACAGGGTAGTGACCACGACCGCCAGTGAATGGTCGTCAGGTAGCGCCTCCAATAATAGGAAAGAAAGAGTGTTCATATGGTAAATGATCCATCTCATCGAAATGCATAGGTACTCAGCGACTGCATCTGCCTAGTATATGTTGGAGTTGATGAGAAAACAATCCACAGCTCCCAAGATCACCTACATGCAAACACCTATCACAGAAAGATAAGCAAAAGCTATGAAGGTCTGAACACAAGGATCCATGAAAGAGGAGACATTCTTGATGTGCAAAAACAAAAGTTGCAATCAAATAAAATGAATGTGTTCTTTATAAGATTACAAGAGACATCAATCTTTATAAAATGAGATCAAAAACCCTAAAAGGGTGGAAAAACCTAAGTTGCGTGATAGTAATTAATAAAACAATTAATTATTATATGCCTAAAGTTTAGCTAAGTAGAAATAGATAATAAATGACTTAATAATTAAATCAATATGATTTAATGAATAAGCAAAAAACTTATTACTCTAACATTTATGTATCTACATCTACAAAGCCTAAATTTTGTCTCAAAGTAATCTAATTGACAATTTCCAAGAAGTACAAAATTACCTTAATTCGATTGACCCCTTTACTCTTCAAGTGGATTTTATCATTTCTAAAAGCACTCAATTTCATCCCCCTCATTAAAAAAAATGTGCTTTACTAGCATACAATAAGAATAGATGGGTTTCATAGATTTATCGCATATTATGTCCTAGTGACCCTCCATGGAATAAGATGGAGTCACTCAAATCAAATTCATATTACCTCTTCCCTAATAAGCTACTACTTATTTTCACCTATAATCCTACATGTCTCTCTAGTGCACATATTTGAAGAATAGTATAAAACCAATGAACACAAAATATATCCTTAACGGATATATATCTTACAAACTTGTAATGTAAAAACCACGTTACAATAGAAATTCTTAACTTAAATGCATTTTCAAAATGATGCATAAAAATATGATCAAATGTCAAAAAATAGTTGATTTAATAGCAAAGTCCATATTGTAGACATCTAAATGATATTGAATTCAAACTTTCTAAAATTAAAAAAAATCATGACTAAATCATATATAATCATCATCAAATGATTGTAATAGATCACTTGAATGAAAGTAGCTAACAATTCATTGTCATAGGGGAATTAATGAAGTTGGAGGGATCCATATATAACCATGGCTACATAGAGTGTGATAACAATTGATTACTAATACCGCAAAACATGATAATAAACATGTCATGTATTCTTCATAATCATAACCATGACACAACCCAAGTGCCAAACATAGTTAGGCTCTTAATGCCTCGTGGATTTTTCTTAAATAAAGCATATAACACTCAAGAAAAGCATCACAATAGCTACGATATAACATATACTACAAACATCAATTCATAGATATAACAAGGATGACAAGATCTATCCAAGGCATGAGGCAGTACATTCATGATCATAAACATCCTAATCCATATTTGAAAACAGTCCTGAAATAAAAATATGCTACGGTATGATCAAAGAGCCTCGGAGAGGTGAAACCTGTATCCTACATAGAATGTTTGGAATGGTTCAATTCCTCTTATTAAAACTATAATTGACAAGGTAAGTATGTAATGTTCATCTTGCTTTATGGATCATAAGTTGTGGATCTAAAATGCACCTGTTCATGAAAAGTTCTGGTTAAGCCAGTGTTTTGCACTCCAAGTTCTTATTACATCACTAAACCCATCAAGAAGATTGCTTAGATATTTTTTATGATCCCTAAAAACTGGTTCTCGAAAACCATTGATAAGTACTGCATCTTGCAATATACTTTTATATTATGATAATTCAATCCCTCAAGAGTCAAATTGCTTAATTTCACAACTTAAAGCAATTAACAGTATCAAGACCTTCCTAAACTTAGACATATAATAGGCTATGCAGCACGTCTGATTAGAAAACCAGAAAATTTATAAATAAAAAATATCTAAATTGATACCTATAAATTGAATTTAAGTACCATTTGAATTACAGACATTAGTTTTCTACAGTCCATATTGATGTGATTTGAGCTTCTGGTTTTGATTGTGTTCTTTTCTCATCAACATTTCATATCAATTTATTACGATTCAAAACGTTAATGAGAAAAAATAACACACAGTCGAAACCAAAAGCTCAGATCACACCATTTGAACTTTTTTTAAGATTAACCTCAAAGCTGAAATTTGATGTGGCTAATTCTTGTGAAACATCAATGTAAATAGAAAAGCTGTTAGAAACAATTGCGTTTATGAAGTAAATTTTCTTTTATCATTTTGTTATAGTATTTTGTGTTTTCAAATTATATGTTGAAAATATTGGGGGAGATCCCAGGGCTTTCAGGTGCTTGTTAGGATCATGCAAATTACGATAAAACGCACACCCATCTGATAGAATTACGTCTGTAAGAAAAGTAGAGAGCTTAAGTGTGTAACTGCATTTATTTTCAGAAATGCAATCAAATACAAATCAAAATCATATTTTACACATTAAATTTTGGTCATACCTGCAGAGCATACAACCTGAAACAGAATGAGCTCCAGCTGAACCAATTCAATGGAAAGGAGTGATCTTGTTTCTGTAAGCAATGACATTTTAAAAGAAATTCAATCCAAATGAATCGGAAGAAAAAATTGCTGAGTATTTTTTCCCTTAGAATCGTTGTTGCAATGGAATGCTGGCTCAAAATTTTTATCCTTGCTGTAATGAACTCTGCCCCAAGCCTTTTATTGTGCTCCTATGAGCAGTATAGGTACGAACCTCTGAATTGATCTTCTTACAGGATCAGAAGCTTTGAATTCTAAGTGCAGAATGAGTGCAAAGCCTCGGTAGCAAAAGTAAATGTCTATTTAGTTCATCAACCAATTCTTGTGTACCATAATTGAATGAGGATCCCCTATAGCTCCCCTGAGCTCTATAAGAAGAATAAATTTCTTTCCCATCTTATTAATTGAAGAATGCTAATTTACAGTTTACTTCAATAAGCAATTCTTAGCTAATTCTTAGCTCTGTCCACTACAAAATAGTTCACAAATCTGTTCCTTGCATGAGGCACAGCCCAAGCCTGTAAAATAACTGTGGTAGAATGGGCTCTCAATTGTGAAAGATGGGCTGGGAGAAGATGGCATTAATTCCTTGTTGTGATTGATTTTATTTGCAAATGGAGACGGAATTTTGTTAGAAGAAAAAGGAACCAAATTATACATTTTTAAAAGGGAAGACTTTTCTAACTCTATATAAAGGTTGTGTAACAGATAGTTAGCTTGGAAAAATCAATGAAAGAGTTAATTTTTGAACACATGGAATGGTATGGGCTTCTCTGAATGTAATCCCGAAGCACTGTCAGCTTTTCATAATTTCTGTCTTCAGTTCAGTTGCCTTTACACAGATTCTGTACCCCCGTTCTCATTGGGGCCATCCTCATTAACTTTGCTGACTTTGGGTTTCAGAGAAGAAAAAGAGTTTTGCTTGAGAGGAATGTTATTTCCTATAGATTCGTGGGTTTCATGTAGGTTAAGGTATGTATAAACAGTCATTGCTCCAAGAGCCACTGCTGCACCACAAATACTTGAGAATCCAGGATTATTATGAAAGAGAATAAAGCCTCCAAGAAGAATCACACAGGTCTTGAACTGTCCAAGTACAACATGCGTAGTAGCTGAAGTAGCACTGCAAGATGATTTGAAATATAAGAGATTCAGGGCATGCATCTGAGGAATGGGCACGATTTCTTCTAAAATCATTTACTATAGAAGTTCTTACCCAAGTGCTAAAGCACCAGACCATTGAAGCAGAAATCCCAGAACCGCAGAGAAAATAATGGCTAATATATGGGGGAGATTCCAATCAAATGATAGTAAACCAGGAGGATCTAACCATGGCATTCCAGCAACCAAGGAAAAGATGGTTATGGGTGTTGTTTTCCACATCAATCTGCTCAGAATTTTATACAATCATATATTTAAAGGCTTAATTTATACAATTGACTTATTCATTTTCATTAAAAAGCAAGTCTTACGGTAAGTACTTCAAATGTGCAATGGCTACTTCAGTACTAGCGTCATTAGTGAGAATTTCAAACAAATACTTACGCAAGTGCTGTCCAATTGTCTTGCTGCTGCAGATTTGACCATAAAATTTTGTTTGCAGCACTTGGTATTATCCATGCTAAGGACACCAAAGCACCAAATAAGTTGAATTGCAAATCTGTTACAGTTGCAATAGCCACTCCCACAGAAACAACTGTCAATGCCAGTACCTGAGAAATGTAAAACAAAGTTTCTAAATCCTCTATGAATGGAAACGAAATCAACTTGTCAAATAATTAGCAAAAAAGGATCAAAAAAGTGGTTGCGTTTGGCAAAAGAATGGAATGAAGCAAAACCTTCTGCATAGAAACTTTCTTCCGGAAAAGGAGAAACTCTGATAGTACGATAGTGGGAGTGACAGCAATCTTTGCCATCTGATAAAAACCCACACTATGACCCAAATGATAAGAAGTTAAAGTTTTGTACAAGGGCTGGAATTGACATACCAAATAAAAAGGAATAAATAATGCAGCACCTGTTGTACTTTAAACTGACATTTGCCAGGCCATTGGAAAATGCCATTATCACCCCCAAAGCAACCAGAGAGGAAAATGGGGTTGCCTTTGCTGGAGGTGATGCAGGAAGCAGAGAGAAGGCTCGCAGAGAGGCTAATAAGAACCAGCTTAGCGTATAGTGAACCAGTGTGAGAAAGATGGGGTAATTAAATCCCACCTTTCCAAGCAACTGCAACCACAACATAAATTAGTTTAAAATGACATCACTTCTTGTGCCAATTTATAAAACCACAATACCAAGACCGTCGCACCCACCAGTCAGTTTAGCATAGTTAATGTTCCTGCAGCATAATGTAAAATTTTGAAAACCCTCTACCGTGAAACAATGATAAATAAGTGTACACATAAAAAGCTTACCAATTTGTTCATCATAATAATGCTAACTGCAACTATAAAGTTGAAAGTTAGGGCTACTGTTGGAGTGCAAAGCCTTTGCTGCAGCCGTTTTGCTCCTTCTGGAGTACGGAATTCACTGAATAAAGATGAGCGCAAATCTTCCAATGCCCGTCCTGCCACAGAACATATGGTTACATACATGAATAAGTGTTTATCTGAGTTTATAAGACCATACACAGGGAGACGTTTCAGGGACTGCAATTATTTTTCTGAATTTTGGGGATGGCAAACTAAAAGAAGTTGAAAATTTTTAAATGCTAACTTTTACATATATCCACTAAAAATACAAACACGAGTCCATACAAAACAGATTCAATTATGATGTGAATTTAACTTGCTCAGTGTAAGTTTTATAGTCTTCTAGACACATTGAAGACATCACTTAACAAAAAAATTAAGTTTGACTGTTCAATGTATTTCTTCCAGAATCCATAGGATAAGGTCTCTTCTTGTGGGCAGCCTCACTTGGACACCAGGACATCCCCAGTTCTAGGAAAAAATATGGGATATCCCCTTTCGAGGGGGCGTGAGGGGGATGTCCTGTCCGTCCCCAAGACATCCAAGATTTTAGAGATATCCCGAAGACATCCAAGATTTTAGAGATGAGTGACTTGGCCCTGGGAATGCACACTGAACCAAATCTATGGTAAGGCAAGATCTTCAATGAATTTTTTTTACTAAATTAGCCTTTTTGTTTAGGCTTTCCGTATAGCTAATAGTATTGTAAAGTTAAACCTTAAATACTCTAATTGAAACCAGTGAGGGTAGAAGGAAACACGAAGTTTTTTTCTGCAAATTAAATAAAATATCTGCTGAAAGTTTCTTTAAATGTACAACCATTGACAGTAAAGCCCATTTCATAACACAATTTTTTGCCAAATTTAAGTGTGTATTTCAGAACATTAAAACTCATTTCATCAAGAGGAATTTTTTTAAGATATCCAAGTTTCACAGGAAGCCATACTCACAGGCTACCCATGTGGCAAACTGCAATGAGTTGGACTTGTTTTCTACTTCTTGCTTCTAGATCATAAGAACTTAAAGTATAATTTTTTAATTTACAAATTCTATTATAACCCATTTTCATGATGGGACCACAGATGCATTTCAGGAGGCCATTTTTTTGCTATGGCTGTGTATCTTTGTGTATCTCTCTGTTCGTATCTTTCTGTATGGATGTGTGTGTGTGCGCGCATGTATGTCTGTGCATGTGTCTCTGCATGCATGTAATTTCAAATTTTTACAAGTTTATCGGGTAGATGAGGGTAAATTCATTTTTTTGCATGTTTATCTATACATAGAAAAAGATTTAAGTTTAGACGTTCATGTTTTTTGGGTGCATGTTATGCAATCTGTGTGCATCTGTGCGCAAATTCAAACTTTTACAAGTTTCTTGATGAAATCAAGATTCAAGTTTACCCATTGATATAATTGATCTCATGTATGTGATGTACAAAAGAAATAGGCAGCGCATTTCAATTTAGGTTGGAGTTGCATGGCAGTCAGTAGTCTGCTGATGCTCATTGAACTTTTGAGAGAGCAAACTACTCTTAATGAATCCTCACAAGGAGTGTGTAAGAACCAAGCAGACTTTGAGGCCATGCTTCTGATTTCCTTTTTGCTTATCTGTGTAAATTTTTATCCTCTTGATGAAATCAAGATTCAAGTTTAGCCGTTGATATAATTGATCTCATGTATGTGATGTACAAAAGAAATAGGCAGCGCATTTCAATTTAGGTTGAAGTTGCATGGCAGTCAGTAGTCTGCTGATGCTCATTGAACTTTTGAGAGAGCAAACTACTCTTAATGAATCCTCACAAGTAGGAGTGTGTAAGAACAGACTTTGAGACCATGATTCTCATTTCCTTTTTGCTTATCTATGTAAATTTTTATCCTCTTCCTGGTTTCTTAAACTACAATTGCAGTTGGTGCATTTGTTCAATGTATGCTTTGGGTTTTGTTGCTGATTTTATGCTTGGGCTTTCCATTTTCTTTTTGTAGACCAATTTGTTACCCTTTTGTGCACACCCTATAGATTTGTAACATGTTCATATCTCTAGGGTATAAGGAAGGAGTTGGCAATTACGAGAGTTCAAGGCTGGAAACTCGAAGGCTGGAAATGTAGAGGCAAGATCTCAAGTAGATGGACCTGACCTCCTGTGATTCGTGGTATTTTTAAGGGACCCTAAAGGAATCGGGCCTACAACCTTTGTTATCATGGAGATTCACATATACTAAAAGACACAAGGTGCAAGCCCTGTAACTAATGATATTTTCAGATAATTGTCCTATAAGCTACAAGGGGAATCTTAAAGACTAACTAACTTGTGTTTTGAGATGTTATTATATGGAAGGTTTATGAGTGTTTGGACCTTGCCCTCTTTACTTAGGTGGGAATAGCTATCATATCTATTTAAACAGACTAAATTACTTGTGTTTTGAGATGTTATTATATGGAAGGTTTATTAGTGTTTGGACCTTGCCCTCTTTACCTACTTGGGAATAGTTATCATATCTATTTAGTAGTGTTGTGATGAAACTAAGTAACTTGTGGGAAAATATCATTCATCCACCCCACATTATGAGTCAAAGAGAAACTCGTGTTGTACCTTTGCTTGTTGATTTCCTCACATTATTGTGTAAAGTTCGGTTTTAGATTTCACTATATATGTTGGTTATGTTGTGTGGCATTTAGGCACCTCTCACTATATGAACATTAGTTAATAAAGACATGCTTAACTAGTGTGTATATTCAAGTGAAGGATTTAGCATTGAAGTTTTCTGACATTATTGTGTAAAGTTCGGTTTTAGATTTCACTATATATGTTGGTTATGTTGTGTGGCATTTAGGCACCTCTCAATAGATGAACATTAGTTAATAAAGACATGCTTAACTAGCGTGTATATTCAAGTGAAGGATTTAGCATTGAAGTTTTAGATTTCACTATATATGTTGGTTATGTTGTGTGGCATTTAGGCACCTCTCAATATATGAACATTAGTTAATAAAGACATGCTTAACTAGTGTGTATATTCAAGTGAAGGATTTAGCATTGAAGTTTTCTGAAGCTTTCAAGACTTCATGTTTTAGACATTATAAAGCCTTTGTAAGCATGGGTAATTGAGTTGCAATTATGATTTTCTTTATATATACATAGGAGCATGAGTTAATTAAGACATGCATAACTGGTGTGTATGGTGTGTATATTAAAGTGAGGGATTTATTACTAAAGATTTCTTGAAGCTTTCAAGACTTCATGTTTTGTTATCAAAATCATTGACAAAGAAGAACGGGCAAGTAAAAAGGTAATGGTCATGTTCCAATTTGAACTTAGCTGGCATACTAATAGATGATATTGTTCTATGAATGTTTGCGCAAGGTGTGATTGATACATTTTTGCATTATGACAATGGCACTACTCCCAACTACTTAATTCATATTCAACATTATAATGACTGTAGCATGTTTTCTGAAAAAGTTGTTCAATGTATGAAACAAAATAATCCTTGATTGTGGATTTGATTGTGAAAATGCAAAGATTTAAAAGAGTGGATATGTATTTAGTAGATTTTTTGATCATGATTCAGCATTGGTATATTACTTGGCTAGGCTTATAGTTTGATGGAGGTTGGGGGCAATGCCCTTGATGGCACCAAGAGGTAGTGCCCCTTGCAGTGATCTAGGAGCAATGCCCCTAATAGAATCAAGGGGGCAGCACCCCTTGGGGTATGGAGAAAGAATCCCTTGCATGTTCCCTATCAAAACGCAAGGCGAGGTCAAGGGACAAAGACTCCACTACCAAGCCTAAACGAAGACCTTCCAACTACACAGGCCTTCGTGGTTCACACCATTTTTTTTTGTATATCTTAGATGGGCATGTCATAAACCAAACAAGCATTGAAAGGCTGTAAGTTTTTCTAAAGTAACTAAAATGTCCCTAGGTATGTTAGGTGATGACTAGCCATCCTTGACACAAATTGGGGGTGACTAAACGTCCTTTGGCAGTCTCAAGAATAGCTAGTCATTGTAGTCATTCCCTAATGTACCCTACAAACTTTTTGACATCTTGAGGGCATTTCCTAAATTTAAACCAAAAAGGGATGAGGTGGGGATATTTCCTACTCATCCCTACATCCTCATAACATCCCCTATGGCATCCAAGGTCATTTTGGGCAAGGGTCATGTTCCTGAGGAGGATTGTGTTTAATTCTTAAGCCTTTCCATGTTCTATGATTCCATGTTCTATCACATAGTGCATCATTGCATTCTACAACCCTAAAATTTCTTATGTTGTTGAGTTCCTACTCTGCAAATCTGTGATGGACTTCACTTTCTTTAACCCACACAAAAGCTTTTTCCTTTTGCCAAAGCACCTTTAAACTTCCCTTGTTGCATTTGCTAGGTCTTCATCTTCATTCTATAAAATCACAAATAACCTATACAAAATATTTCCTCTAGAATTCGTGTTCCCATCATCTTTTTAGCCCTTTCAACAAATTATTTCTTGGATCTCTAAGCAACAAAGTAGCTAAGAAGACAACTATCAACCTCTAAGCAAGTTGCCCCCACCCTCCTTGTTGGCTGAAGCCAGAATGTTTCTATACTCTTGGTTCCAAACAAGTGACATGCCACTCCCTCGTGGATTTGGCTTCTCAATATTATGAGTGACACATGTCACACCCTTGTGGATTTGGCCCCTCAATGTTATGAGTGACAAATGTCACGCCCTTGTGGATTTGGCCCCTCAATGTTATGAGCGACACATGTCACTCCCTCATGGATTTGGCTGCCCAATGTTATGAGTGCTTGGTCCTCTTGCCACAAGATTACCAAGAGAACAAAATTATGACAATTGTCATAATCCTCGAGTCTTGCCCTTTTTACCTCTATGACCCTATGTTGTGAGCCATGTTCTTTGTGTGGATGTTAGACAGGCTCTTTGTGTTGTGTTTTGGTTTTTCTACCTACAATCTAGAAACCTGATGGTCAGTGGTTTCTTCTACGCATCTCATGCTCAGCCAACACTATGCTGATTTTTTTCCACGCTCTTATTTGCTTGAGTTTCAGACTCCACTTCCTCTATTCAAGGTTCATACTACACCATGTGGTGCACACCTAAATTTTGTGCCAAGCTTCATATTCAACCACAAGGAGATGTTGCTAAAATTTCTTTCCTCTGTAGTGCTAACCTTACTATACCTTATGAAACTGTCTTAAACAAACCTCTTGCACAGGGTCAGCCAAGCTTTGACCTTGGCCCTTTTGACAGCACTGCATGTTCTTTTAGTGTGAGCTTCAGTCCTTCAGTCTCCTTATTGTGAGAAACTTGACTTGGGGTATCAGCGCTTTACAGGCCAAGGTTATCTTTCCTCAGAATTGATCAGTCACATCCCCTGGGAGTTAAATAAGACATTGCTTTCCCTTTGATTTTCGTGCTGTGCTTCACCTTAAAAAATTAAATTGAAAATGTAGATTACCAATATAAAATGTCTAGTTCAAATCATAAAAGCTAAGTTAATTTAGAATTTAGTTATAAATAAAACTATTGTTAAGTTGGGAAAACGTAAAATACATTATCTGCTCAAGAAAACTAAAAAGTTAAATGATTAATTCTTCAAAATAATTTAATGGCACAATTCGGGATGTTATTTGAGTTGTTAGATATAGTGGGCATTTCAAAACTGGTTAAAAAAATTCAATGCAATGCAAGTTAAAACCAGTATTCCTAAATTACAAATCATGGTAGGTAAACCATAGAATATTGACTAATGGCTCAAGTAGTTTAGTTGCATTGCGCAAGAACTTGATGTACAGCTTGACTTAACAAAATGACCTTCTGTTGAAAATTACTGCATGGAAACATGAAACGTTTATAAAATAATAAAAACAACAGTACACTATAATAATTTGGAAGAAAACAAGATATACTGGGAATATGAAAATATTCATTACAACATATATAATGGATTTCATAAGGGCACGGGAAGGCTTGTAGGCTCCATGCCTTTTTCTTCATTTATTCAGATACAAACAGAAAAAGCACTGAGATTTTTTAAAAATTTAACAGAATGGGTTACCTGGACATCCCCAGATCATCCTGGGGACATCAGTTATGTCCACATCCCTCTTAAGTACGGCCCAAACATCCCCAGGATTTCAGCCATGTAATTGGTGTTTCAGGGACAATCCCCCAAAACCAATGAGAGCAGGGGATGGCGAACCCAGCTATCCATGCGTCATAGAAATGGTGCAAGGGATGAGGATGCAAGGTCAAACAATTCAATACAATGCAGTTATTTTACCTGATGCCTTAATGTTGAGCACAGGCGATGCAATGCTCATAGATCAGGTAAGACTTGAACCTAGGACGTCTGATCCAACCCAAAAATAGATTTCAAACTTTTATAATCAAGACATCTAATCCCAAGAAGTCATTTCCTTGGAAGCAATGGAGAAGCACCAAAGCAGACCACGGACCATACGTCCTTAATGAATTGGGTTTGCTTGAAAACTAGCACAAATCCATTTTCAAACTTTAACCAACAAAATTGACGCATAAACAACTGCCCTGAATGAATTGGATTTGCTTAAAAAACTATTAGGAATCCATTTTCAAACTTTACCCAACAAAATTGCCCCATAACCAAATGCCCTTGTCTGGGACTATCATACAGCGGCTCAGACAATGTCAGTAGCTCAGACAGTGTTGTAATCTAGTGATAAAGCTAGGTGTCTATTAATCTTGTAACAGATCACGTAGGTAACAACTGATTGATCATTTCCATCTGCAATCCATTCCATCTTCTGTCGTGTCAACGTAAAAATTGACCCCAGCTACAATCTTGACAATCAGAACTATGCATTTTAAGCCCATTTGGCCTCCTAGCCCCGGCCCACAAAGAAAACTACAGAAAGAAAAAGGAAAACAAGAGATCGGAGAAATCTTTGCCTACCCCTTTCTCCAGCATCGCTGTCTTTCCTCTTGAGCCCCCTGTAAACCTCCTTCCCAATTATGAACTTCATGGTCTCCCCAAGCACAGACCTCATCTTCATCTTCATTGCACACGCTATTGAACATGATAATTCACCCGCCTTCAGAAGCCTCCTATTAACAGAAACTATTTAATCATTATCCTCCAATACAGAGAATGATGGTGTTCCCAAAATAAAAAAGCTCTGCAAGACCGGCTTAAAGATGAGTGTTCATACTAAACACCCAAATGAAGGGTAAAATGTTATCTGAATGCCCAAAATAAAAGGACTATTAACAGCTGAAGTGGACCCAACAAGCGAATATCAGGCATTCAGCATAATCCATGGCGTCTATGAATGATTCGGAGTGCTATAAATATATCTGGTGGCGCCGGGCGTGCCTCCATTTTCTGACCGTTCGAATATTAATTCAGAGTTTAATTTGTTACGGACAGCAAATTTCGTTGAAGTATCTTATCTTGATCGTTACTCTCAATGTGTACACTAATTGAACAGAGACAAAGGGCCCATGGGACTCATCGTTCACGAGGGGCCTACTGATTGTTATGGAACGGATATCAAAGAGTATTGAAGAAGACAAAAAAACACAGAAGTCATGAATTGATTTAATTATTTTTATTGAGGCATGAAGTCTGTAAGCACATTAATCTAGGGCGGTGGCTATCCTCTCGATAGAATGCATCTTATATTGAAATTTTTTTTTTTCCAAATTCGAAAATATGCAGTGTTTTTTTCCAGAAATTTTGGGTTGTTTTCGATCCAAAACATGCTTATGATGAAGAGCAGATCCTGAAATTTTCAGGAAATTCTATGATGTTTTCGGATTTTTTAAATATGTACGGCGGTGCATTCCTTCGGGAGGATAGCCGAGTCCTTAATCTAGTGAGGGTCTATACACAGTAGCTTTAGAAAATTCAATATGCCAGCATGAATCTATAGGTTGAAATCTCTTCGACTAAGAACTAATGATCTATGTGTATCTATTCCACCAAATTTGTCTGAGGTATGAATCTAGCCTCATTCCTTGCGATGTTAGAATCTTGCACTTAGCAAGACTTGATGTCTAGCAGGTCTATAATAATAATTTGGTATTCAAATAGTGTGTCTTATAAGAGTTGGCATCTAACTTATTTGATTGGGAGTCTTTACTTACTAGTAGTTTGAATCTAACTCTCATATTCATTATTTCTAGTCTTATTTCAAAACCATAGGTGTGGCCCTAAACCTCATCCAAATTCACACATGTAGAGTGATCCCCATTTTGCAAAATCAAATTGAAACGTGAACCCAAACCAACTTATCTCCATATAGCCATTCCTTACAGAATCAAGCTCAAAATATTCAAATTTGCACCCTGCGGTGTAGTTTAAAAAGACAAAGCCCTAGTTCGTTTTAGGCATCTAAGAAGTTGGTATTAATGCATTTACATATAACTAAACAGTATTTAGGGTATGCATCTATATTTGAGATCATGATGACATATAGAGACATTTGCATTTCTACTTACTATGTCTTCAAACTTGTTTAAGTCATTGAATTAATCCAAGGGATTTAGTTATGCGTAAAGTTAGAAGTTTCTAGATATAAGAGGTGAATAAGAATTTAGAGATAAAAAGTAAAAAAATTAAGGTTTAAAAGTAAGTTCAAAACCATAGAAACATGATCAAGGTCATTGCTATGAAGACCAAAATTGTAGGTTTGTGACATGACTTGAATAAAGTGTAGATTGTTTATTAGTATGTTGGAGCTTTACAATTCCAAGTCTGTAAGAAAAAATAAAAATTGGATGACACAACACAAGTTACAATAAAGACATTCTATTATTACATCTAAAGCTAATCACCATTGTCCATCTTGTCAATTTTATGGCATATTTCAAAAATATTTCTAGACTTAGACTACTTTTCACAAGTTGATTATATGTATCACTTTGATTAATTAATTAACTTAGTTAATAATAAAAATGATCGTATTTCCTATATCTTCATTTTGATCTTACACCTTATAAGGTTTTATTCTTCTACCTTTCAAATCTGATTTTTGTATTGCTTTCATCTTTTATTTTAAATCTAATTTATAATGATTACAATTTGGACCTTCACTATTTATTACTCATTATCTTTTCATGTGTGTGTGTGTGTGTGTATGTATGTATGATATATTTAATCGCAAGTGTTAGTACCCTCTAGTTTACATGTGAACTATTAATCATAAATTAATAAAGCATGTAGACCATTAGCTAAAATATATTTGTGAAACATGAAAGAGATTGTTACCAATTCCTATGGAGAGACATCAATATTTTATTTTAAAATAGCAAAGTTTTACCTCAATGGGGTTCATATAGGTACTAATTCCTATTGTTGACTTTAATACATTTATAGAGTGCTTTAAGAACCTTTAAATATGTTTGGTTTTCGTCTAATGCTCCAATTGTGTACCTATCCCCCCAAAAGTAGTCATTTTTTAAATGGGGATGTCCCTAGATTGCTTGGATGTAGACAAAATATCCCCCCACTACGGGCTCCATTGTCACTTGAGATATCTTTACTAAAGTTTTTAAGATAAATTACAACACTTAAGCATAGTATGAAAAAGAAAATTTTTTTTTACCAAATTAAAGATGTCATTTAAAAAAAATCCTAACATGTTTGACTAAGTGTTGCAAGATTTTAGTTACCTCTCTTATTACCAATTACTGAAAGTTTCTTCTCTCTAAGGGGAAGATTCTAAGTACTTCCATAAAATTACATTAAGGTCCCTTTCAATAGTTAGCGAAGAAAAGTTAATAGTCTATTGGAATTTATAAATTTTTTATATGTTTATATATGATTAGGTTTGTGACGTTGAATAAACTATTTAAAATAATTTCTATTAGATGGATTGGTTTAGAAACTAAGTTTGTGAATAGATCACATGTTATCTACTTAAAATGTTTGTTTTCTTTATAAAGCTTTAATAAATCTAAAGTAAAATTGAGTAATAATTACAGTTACCTTAGCCTCAACCACTAAGTGAAGTTTTTTTCTTAATTGTTCTAGTTTATTACATTATATGAGCTTTTCTTTTATTAATTTTATTATTTCATTAAATTGTTCATCTGCAATATATTGGAATTAAAAAATTTCAATGCTTATTGAATAATTTTTATAAAATAAGCAACAAAACTAGGGTGATGAACTCTTTAACACAAAAGACCCCAAGGGAAAATCAAAACAAGACTACAAGCCTTAAACATCATACTAACAATCGATATGATTTAGAGTTTTTATTAAAACAAAACTAAATTAAAGAAAGACACAAAATTAACCAAACAACTACCCAGTCTTTAGTAAGAAACTCAAAAAGTTCTTCGTAGTTGGTACTAGTGTAAGATCATTTGAACTCCATTCCTTGCACCATAAAGTACGTAGTCATTAGTCTATGCATGATTTTTTAGTTGAAACAAGAGAGGAATCTCATCTTGTTTTCAATGCCGTCAACTTTTGTCTTAAGGGAAGCAACTTCAATAGTAGTATGATCACACTTGGCACAATTTTTTTGGGAAAGTTGAGAAACAAGGGTCCAATTTCAAACTTCTTTGGGTTTAAAAGAGGAGGATTTATATTCAAAAAAATCTAGGACCCTCATTATCCAAATCTACATCCTCATCATCATCACCCTTGTTATTATCAAGTCTTTCTTTCTCCTTCATAGCTCGATGGGATTTCTATAGGTTTATCGATATTGAGGTTGAGGGTCATCTAGCTAGTAACCCTGTTGTAATGCCAAATGTTCACCCTAGGACCTTTCTTCTTAGTCACAAGACACATTAATTTTATTTGCATCATCTTTTTCCTTTGAAACTTCAACAAAATCCTCTTCTCCTTTTGAGTGAACTTCTTCCAAATACAACCAAATAGAGTATTTTTTAGGTTTCTAGGTTTTGGGATATTTTTATTTTTATAAATTTAGCCCACTTACCTAAGGGTCTATCAATAGTAGGGCTATGAAAAGGACTATTTTTTAGGTCACAAAGTTTGACAAAAACAATATTTTGGAAAGAAGAGATATTAGTTTTGGGGGATTTGGATTTTGAAAGATATAAGGATATAAGGGAGACCCAAATTTGGGATCAACATTCAAAGAAGAGCCATACATGTGTCAATATATGGGGTGACCAATTTTTTCCTTACCTTTAGAAGAGTCCTTATTTTTGTAAATAGATCTCCTTATATGAGAATCAACATTTTTCATGAGGGCTCATAAGCGAGGATACATTAATGAGGCAAACCATTATGGATTTGGTGTCAAAGAGAAATATAGAAATGGTATAGACACAAAAATGAGCGCCCTTGGTGGGGGAAGATGTCCTAGGTGGCTTGTTAAAGTTTTTAGTAGAAAATTCATTAGCTTCCTTTACAAAGGAATCCAAAGAGGAGAGAAGATAAAAGGGAAAAATAATGAGATATTTATGCATAAAGTGGTTTAAAAAGGTGAAATCTTAAAGTAATAACACTTAAACCTATCATCTAAATTAAAATACTATATTAGCAAGTGGCATACCTTATCCCATGGTTGTGTGAGCTTCTCTCTATTGAATCCATAATGAAATTTGACTATAATCTCACCCTCCTTACAATAGAGGTTACTGAACTATCATTACCAAGGACTTTCCTATGTCTCTTGAGTTTCTATCCTTTACACAACATCCTTGCAACCTAAGTTATAATCTCTTCTTTGACATTGAAATAAATTTCACCCATCCAAACCTGGCCATGGTTTTAAGATCTAGAAAATTGTATTGAGATATTTTCATTGTGCCTATTAAGGAATTCAAGGAAAGGTGTGATCTTTCTTTCATTACAAATTCTCCACAAAGTGGGATCATGTTTTTTTATCATTCTCATTCTCTTATAACCCTATCACCACCCATGGTAGTAGTCATATTGTGGTAGCACTATAAACTCAAGTTTCTATTAACATTACCAAACTAATGGAAAGGTCATAACAAAACCATTGAGCTTTGGTTTCACATATGAAATTGGAAATTACAAGAACCATGCATAATTATCACTTCACAAGATGAAATGTTGCAAGGATATTTGAATAAAATAACATGTGTCATAATAATATATATTATTACTTGGAACCATTGAATTTAGGAAAGAATCATTCCTTTTCTTGGGTAAATTCCTTTGTTTATACATATCATATTATTTCATAAATGAAACCATGCCACCTATTCTTTTCATAAGCCTATTGTGAAAGATATGGAGGAGATATTAGATGTGTGATTATTAGAACCATGTACTATCACCAAACCCTTTCAAGGACAATCCTCATCATCAAAAACCAAGTTCTGCATAATCATGAAAAATTATTTGTCATTACCTCTTGTCTTTGTCAGCTTTTCATGAACAAAATTCAAGTTTCTTCTAATTTTTAATATTGCTCATCAAACAAAGGAAATCTAACTCGCCTAACAAAAACATCCTTAGTTGGGCCATCTAAACCCTTGAAATATTGATGGCTAAATTTAAAGAATCAGTTATAATCTAGGTATCTTCCCAGAAAAAAAAAATATCATCATTCCCAAATTTTTGCTTAAGGCTAGAGGATGCTTCAAGATTTAAGCACATTAATCTATATATTAGGAAACTTTTATGGATTCCAAGTTTAGTGAGAGCTTTATAGAATTGTGTTGTTTAGGGATTTCTATTTCATTATGACACACCAATCCTTGATATTAAAAATCAAATCCAAACTAACCTTGGACATGAGAGCCTTATCAGTGGGGTGGATCTTTCTAATGAAAAAACCCCATGATCATTAGGTGTCTAGGTAGACACACCATATCCCAATGTGTGAGGGTAATTATCTTCATTTCTTTCAACCCAAACCAAAGAAAGTTCCTTTGAATTTTCTTGAAATTATTAGCTATAAATTTGGGAATCTTGAATAGGGCTAGGAAGTAGATAGGAATACCTTGTAATAAGGTTGTTAGGAGTTGTAGTTTAGCTACATGACTTAGAATTTTACCATTCCATATAGTTATCTTATTTCCAAAATTGAGTTTCAAAAAGTGAGAGTGTTCTTTTTTTTGCATCATAATGATTAGCATACAAATCTATAGTTGGTTGTACAAGTTGTATTGTATGAATAGGTTGTCACACAAAGAAAAATGTTAGGTTGGGAGTATATTTCCTTTAGATTAGGCATATTCTCTTGATAATATGGAATATTGTGACTTGTGCACCATTTTTGTACTCATGGTCTATTTGGCATTAGATCAATATTATCCTTTTTGGAGTTACACCATATGTTGTCTTATGACATTTTAGGTCATTTAGTGTGGTTTTGGGCACTCTAGAAAGCCTTGTAAAGTCTTGTAAAAAGGTAAAGGTGTCATCCATTCTTATTTTAGTGTATTTAAGCCCTATCAGGATTTTGGGGTGGTTTGGAGGCATTTAGGCTCCTCCCCATCATCTCCCTTGTGTGTTGGTTGTACCTAGTATCTAGGGGCACCATTTAAACATTTATCCTTGCACCTTTTTGGAAATTTTTTGGATTATAGATCACAAAAGTAACAAAGAGTATTGTACTACTGTCCTCGAAGAGTTCTTGTATCATGTCAGGGCACCACTATTTATTGTGAGTTCCCTAGTCCTACAAAGGTATTTGACAAGATTTTTGGCACTTTGAAGGGGTAATTTGAGTGCTTCAAAATATCCCTTAGGTATTGGAGAGTCAAGGGAGTCTTTGAGGTGGTCCTAATAAGTTATGAGTGAGTTTCAATGGTTTCTATTATATCAACTCACATGTTTAAGGTCGCAGGAAGTTGATCATCACACCTAGGACCAAGGAGAAATCCTAGTTTGTCAAGAGAAGTAGTGGACATTATTTTGAAGACTTTTAAGGTTTTGACTCTTGTTGGATCTTTTCCTTGATATAAATAAGGCAACACACACAATTGAGGGGGGGGGGGGGGGGGGTTGAATCAGTTGTGTCCAAAATAGTTGTGACAAATCAAAACTTAACAATGATTAACATCTTTGTTTAATGTGAACAATTATGAATTGCACCAAAAATAAAAGAACACACAACACCATAATTTTTGTGTAGAAACCCAATTAAGGGAAAAACATGATGGGCATCGAACCCACTAGATGATGTAATAGTATATATAACTCTATTAAAGGAACAAAGGGGAATGCCAATGCATTCAGACTCATTTCCTATAGCTCACTACTCAATTACAACCCTTGGGAAACAACCCAAAATTAAACTAGGGCTACAACCCCAAAATGGACTATAATCCATTGTGGACAAGAATCCACTAATTTGTGAACTAACTAATAACATCTCTAATATGCCAATATGGTACAACTCCAATGAAGTACAACTTTATTTTGAATTTATTTTAGATCTCACTCATACCTCTTTGAACATCTACTGATATGCCATTATATCCAATATCATCATCTCACATCCCATTGCATACATTTGCAATTACAAATGATTTCATCTTTGAATACATTACATCAACTTATTACAACAAGGTTGATTATGGACCTAATTTAAAATATTATAAGGAGTATTACACAATCCTTGATGTGATCTAAGACATGTCGGATAAGATATAGCTAGGACCAAAATCTCCATCCACAAACACACTATGTTCCATAGATCAGTTTGCAAATCTTTGCAACATGTTATCCATCAAGTTGACCAAGAACACCAACACGCCACAGGAAAATCACCGAATCCGATCACATAATCCAATGAAATCCACCAACACGAATAGAGCACAATCCATAAATACCAACAAGAAACATGAAATATTATAATAGCAACACAAACATCTTTGTCTCACAATTCACAACTATCTCAACATTGTTTATCAAGAACACTAAACATCAACCTATGTCACTCAAGAGGAATATGTTTCCAACATCCAAATCACAAACCATCTGAGTTGAGAACACAAATCCATGTCCTTAATTCACCATTAGGTTAGCAACCAAAAATATTGCAAAACCGATCCTCACCAATCCAAAATATACAACATTGTCTCTAGTTCAGCCATAACTTCCTTAAATCATAAAGAGAGCCTCTACAACTTGAACAAGATCAAGTTCAAAAATTCAAAAATACATCTATAGCTTTGCAAAAATTGATATCAAATACATTGTCTACACCAACCCACAACTCTTAACTGAACATACTAGGAAGCTGTCAAGAATAAAGAAATATGTTGACATCAATGCCAGTACATATATGCATGGAATCTCTAACATGACTAAGGCATCCTAAGAATCCCCCTTGAGTTGGTTGGTGTTTAGGGGCTTATGCTTGTGTGTTATATCATTTTGACATGATGTTGTATATGGTTCATTGAAGCTACTGATCTTTTGATTATGTTGTAAGAGTTTGACCTCAAGTTGATGAACCTAGTGTGATGTGGATAAGAGGTTGATGATTCCTTTATCCTATCTAGGTGTCATTTGGTGAGATGATGAAATTGTGGGATGTGTCAATCGCCATCATGGTGTCACCTCTTCTATTATTTTGTCATTCTTTGTGGCAAGTAGTGTTGTTTCTAGTCTTTTGCTATTGTCATCTTGCTTGTGTAGTGGTGTAGTCATGTTAAGTTGTTCTTATGTGTTGTGGTTTCCTTTGTGGCACTTTGGTGCATGTTTCATGCAAGTGTTCCACAAAGGGCCATCTCTTTGGTGTTGCATTCAAATGTTAAGTTTATCTAGAATGTTTGTAAAACAAATTGAGGTTTTCTTGGCTTGTTTCTGTAGGGGTTCCTTAGCGAGGCATTACACTCTCATTTTTTAATTTTGATGGTCTTATTCACATTCATTTTTTTGAAGGAAGATATAATAAAAATTATCTTTATAATGGAATATGAATCAAGATGAATGCTTGATAAGGTGGTCAAAATATCCCATATGAAGAGAACTCAATCCAAAATTTTCACAAAAAAACAAATATTGTCTTAAGATTAATGGAATATAATGAATAGTATGACAAGAACCAATGGACATGTTTAATGATGGTAGAGCAATGCTACAAGTTAGAAAATCTACATAGAAAATAACCTCAATCATGATTCAAATTGTCTCTAACTTGTCTACACAAGATTTATAAGAAGCCTACAAACTCTTAAGAAAAATGAAAATAGAATATAACAATATAATAAATAACGAGGTTATATTGCTCAAACCATGCATAAGTATTATTAAATTGAAATAATTCTAATTTTATATCAAGTAATGTGTCTTTAAAACCTTAGCAAAGCCCAAATAAATGCCTTCATAGATGCATCCTTTTCTGTTTTAGAATAAAATTATAATTTTAAATAATTAGTGAATATAACTAGACAACCTGTTGCACTTGAGTAGTTATGCAATTAATAGATGTCCATTACATCCTTAAATTTTAATATTTTCACATTTCATTCACTAACTACTACACAACCATAAATTTAAGAAAGACCACTAATGCATTGTCTCTTTTAAATTTCTTTGAACCATATTTACACTCCATTTTTTAATTTTTCACCATTCTTTCACAATCTAATAAACTAATTTTAAATTTTCTTTGAACTATACATATTAAATTATTATAATCACTCTTATAAAAAAAATTATTCACCAATGCCTATTTAATTCTTTTCAATATATTAATCCATCCCAACCTTGATGACTACACATTTCATTATAATTCAATCTCATACAAATCTTAAAAAAATCTCTCCCTCATTTGTTACACCTTCCTTAAAACCACTAGTTTTACCTTAGCATGGTGTTATACATAAAAAAAAATACTTTTCCTACAAACCCTTTTGAAATGACCACGTTAAAAAAAGCAAATGAAACAACGTGCAAAAGAAAAAATCTGCATATTGTCTCCCTAGTACCTCAAGATATGCTATCCTCATAAACTTCACTCTATCTTTTTTTACCTTGATTCTTCTTATTATTAAAGCAAATAATAGTGTGGGCCTCTCATAGCAAATGGAATAAAATTGGGACACTTGATGACCTTAAAAGAATTGTACCCTCATTTTATATTCATGAAATTGCTTTCAAAACATGGAAAAATCTAAGAGAATGTTGACATTTGTAAGGTAAGCAAGGTCCCACATATTCTCAAGTCAATTTAGTTGCTTTCATGTCTTTTTCTATAGTGCTTTCAAGCCATGCAAAGGTGTTAAGTTGTGAAATTATAGCTATCATTTCCCATCACTACCATTGATGGTGACATGCTACAGCTATGATTCACCATCAATAAAAATCAATGCTTTTTTGGTGGAGCAAAATAATGCATGATTTGAGGAAATGCATGTTACTCATCTTATATTCTAAATCAAAGCTTTGCTTTCAATTTATTAATGTTTAAAATGATATTAAAAAATATAGTTTTGAAGATTAAGAAGAATCAAAGACTTTAAAAGACTTTAAGGTACTGAAAATCATCTTCAAATTTGTTTTTATATTGAATATATAATGTGAATGCATTCTTCTTATAAAAGTAGTAGGAAATGTTGTATCAAGGGTAATATTTATATTATATTTTGAAATGTACTTCATAATTATATGAATATACATAAATATGACTTATATAAAATGATAAATAATTTTTAAGTGATGTAAAATTCAAATGATTAAGTTTTACATTTATTTATTTAATTTTAGTATTAAGTTCTTGGAGTTTCAATGTTACAATTGTTTCTTATTCAAAATAGTATTATTTGTTCATGGAAGATTTGGTTTTGACAAAAAGTATTAAATAATTTATTATTAAAATAGTGTATCCCCATTTTTATTTAGTTGTAGTCTAAGTTCTTGTAATATCAGATTTCCAAATATTCTCCACTAAAATTAGTGTCAGTTGTCTATTTAGAATTTCATTTGACAAAAATGTTGAATTATCTACTATAAAAATATTGCATCCCCATATTTATTATCGAATTCTAGTCTAAGTTCTTAGAATCTCAATGTTCCAAATATTCATTCAAAATAGTGTCATTAAAGATTTTGTTTTGACCAAATGTATTTAATTATCTACTATAAAAATGTATATCCCCATATTTATTTAGTTATAGTCTAAATTATTGGATTCTCAAATTTCCAAATGTTTTCCACTAAAAGTAGTGCCACTTGTCTATTGAGGATTTGGTTTTGATAAAAATATTTAATTATCTACTCTAAAATTGGTGCAACCCCATATTCATTTAGTTCTAGTCTATGTTTTTGGAATCTCAATGTTCCAAATATTCTCAACTCAAAATTGTGTCATTTTCCTATGAAGATTTTGTTTTGACATAAATATTTAATTATCTATTATAAAATAGTGCATCTACATATTTATTTTGTTCTAGTCTAAATTGAATCTCAATCTTCTAAATATTGTGGAAAATAGTGCCACTTGCCCATTAATGATTTAGTTTTGATAAAAATATTTGATTATCTACTATAAAAATGGTGGTTCTTTGAATCATTTTGATAACTAATTTTTTTTACTTACAATAAATTTTTTAAATAATGTGTAACTATTTAACTTATAAATTTAATATATTAAGAAAACATTTCACAAGCATTTAGTAGTGATTCTGATTTACAAACAACATTTGCTCTTTATATACAATTAAAGTAAATGGGTGACATTAAAATTGAAATGGGGTTATTTATGAAATAGTATAATACATATTTTATTTGTTCTTCTTAATTTAATAATAAATTTTTAACCATAATTATAAATGTTGATGTAAAAACAATTACATGTACAATGACAAACTATTCTCCATTATTGATATAGACAATTGAATATTATGTATTTTTAAAATATTTTGTTCATCTTATACTATGATTATAAGCTATGCAAAGGTTTTCAATTTTAATAGTGAATATGCACATCCATGCCAAATCTCATTTTGTTTTGTAATTAATTTGGAAAAATATCTTTTTATGTAGTTACATATTTAAGAGGTGACATACTTTTGTGTCAAGTTTGGCTAATGGCTTGATCCTTATCTACACCATATTCTACACATTCTTGTATGTACGTACACATGTATGTATGCAAATATAAATATGTGTTATGTGTGTATACATGTGTGTGTGTGTGTGTGTATATACATACATACATACATATTTACTTACTTACTTACTTACTTACTTACTTACTTACTTACACACACACACACACACACACACACACACATAAGCATGTGCATGTGTGTGTGCTCATACACATACACATACACACTGACACATGCACATGCACATGCACATGTATACACACATGACACATATATTTATATGTGCATACATACATATACACACACACACACACACAAGAATGTGTAGAATATGGTGTAGATAAGGATCAATCCATTAGCCAAAATTGGCACAATAGTATGTCACGTCTCAAATATGTAACTACATAAAATATTCTTACAAATTAATTACAAAAGAAAGTGAGATTTGATTTGGATGTGCATTGAAAATATTTACATAGCTTGTAATCATAGTATAAGGATGAACAAAATATATATACACATATGCATACGCATATGCATACACATACACATACGCATACGCATACGCATACGCATATGCATACACATACACATACGCATATGCATACACATACACATACACATACACATACACATATATATATGCATGTATATATATGAACACACACATATGCATTGATACATACCTACATACTTTTATATATATATATATATATATATATATATATATATATATATATATATATATATATATATATATATATATATATATATATATATATATATATATATATATATATATATATATATATATATATATATATATATATCTGTGTGTGTGTGTGTGTGCATACATATGTATGTACATAATGACTTAGAAATCATTTATCAAACCATTACTCACATGTATCCTTGTGTATTCATTTCATAACCTAAGATTTTCTTTTTTGATGCCAAGGCCCATTCTTAATGCACTTATTATTAGTCTCAAATACTTTAATTTGGATTCCTAGATTCCTACCCTTTCTTATGAGCCATTATAAGATAACTTGGCCCACATATACATGACCTCTTTCTATGTTATTGCATTTAAAAATATTTAATCTATAATCAATCATATGTTTGTTCAATGGAGAAATCACTCTTGCACATTTTATTTTTTAAAAGGAATAAGAAGAATCATAATTTAAATCAAAATCATCTAAGGTCATATGGATGGTTGGGATTGTTGTTATGTTTGATATTCATTCAAAAGTCAATCCAAATAGGCATTTTACCTAGGAGAACTTGATCCTAAAAACTTCAAATAATTTTTAAAGATATTTTTAAATACCACTATACTTACAAGAATTCGGCTACTAGAGATCTAGATGAGTCAAATTTAAGAAGTTTTCAGTAAGCTAACTTGAAATATCTTGTGATAAATATCAATTGTGTATGCTCAAGATTGAACTTGAAAGACTCATGATTGATCTATACAAAACACATTTCTCTAATGATATGACCACATTTGATAGTCAAAGCATATTAAATTAATATAATTATTTTTCTATATTTACAAGGAATTAACATTAGTTCTTAAATATTATTTCCAAAGATAAGCATCCATATCCTTTTTAAAGCTATTTATTAGAAATAAAATGTAAGAATAAATAAAATTATAGACTACTTTAAGGGAGTGATCTCCAATAATTAAAAAATTAATGTATAAATTTAGTATTTTTAAATTATAATGATAGACTTATTGTGATATATTATTACTTAAAATAAGAGACATGGAATAAAGGATGAATTTTGGAAGAGGGTTCCAATTATAACTGATAACCAACACTTCTTAAATTCAATGAAGGACCTTATAGGGACCATAAAATCTAGGTTCAATTTTGATATATTTATGTTTCTTAAGTGATATTTTATAAGGTTGCACAACTAAAGAAATACCTAATCCCATCCTCAAAATTTCTCACAATGATGTTGATCTACTTATTGTTTTATCTTATTTTGAATTATAACTAAATTATCCTTAAGGATTTGTAACATTTACTATTGTTATTGAATATGGTCCTCTACTACATGATGTTGGATTACGAAGAGGGGGGTGAATCAGTAATCCTTGATCATAAATACCTTAACAACTTTTCTCTGATTAACTTGGTATTAGCTCAGTAATACACAATTCACTATTTACCAACAATAGTAAATAAACTATAACATTCAGTAAATCATTCACAACATGTAACACCAATATTTAACTTGGAAACCCAGCTTTGGGAAAAATCACTATGGGAATTGTCACCCACTCAAAAAATACTCTTCTAAAGTACACCTAGTTAAGAGCTAGTCTGGTTAAAGATTACAATACACACTGTTAGGTGTGACCTGGTTAAGGGATTTACCTCAGATATGTTAGGATCTTCACCCTGTTAGGAGTGGCCTTGTTAGAGGGCTTCAAACACTCTTTAGATAGTCACCTTTTTCAAGGATTTTACAATAAGACTATTAGGTCTACTATGTTAAGAGATTTTCTCTGTTACAAATGCTAGGTAGAAACAGTAATAAAATTGACCTATAGATTTACAACTATCTTTGCTCAATCAGATCCTTGTGCTCTCTTCAATCTTCACTTCAATTCTTCATTATCCAATGGCATCAACACTTCATCAAATCCTTCTTTTCCACTCTGAATCTCTATGTTCCTTCTTCATTGCAACAATTGGTAACCCTTTAACTATTTATTCTGCCAACAATTTGTCCATACAAGATCATCCTTTATATAGATAATGTTTTCCTCTTAATCTCCTCTATTACATTTTCCTTTGATCAATCTTAACTGTCTAATTCATTATACCTTAAATCTGTTGGAAACTACAATTGAAACAATTGTTATATTGTCATTCATGTCAAACCTTAATTGGTATGATAGTTTCTATCTAGGAGAGTACCATATCTTTTGATTGATGAAGAGGATTTGAAAAGAGGAGATAACAAGAGGACCTAAGGAAAGGTTGAGTTATGTGATACTTCAATGGGTACTTGATTAGTTGGCACATTGACAAGGTAATGTGTTGTTTATCTTTAACACCAAGTGAAGAAGAAAGATTGGAAATATAGGCTTAACCCATAAAAAGTGAAGAAATCTACTTTAAGCCGAGTGATGCTAGTGTCGACTGAGCGCCAATATATGCTGACAAATCTAGTGTCGACCGAGCATCAGTAATTATTGAGTGACAAATAATTAACCAAGAAAAGACAGTGTTTTATGAGAAATAAAGTTTTAGCGATGACCAAGATATCTGACAATGACCGAGGAGATGAACACAGTATTGACCGAGTGTTAGTAATTTACATTTGGAGAAAGAATTGAGAATCCCAACTGACATAGTTGAATTCTTGGGATATGTAAAATGTGTTAAAATTATTAATGAATGTTTTGGAGAATTTAATACATGGTAAACCATTTTCTTATGGATTTAAGGAGAAGTTTGGAGATGTATCTAGAAGGAAAAGAAGGAGAAAAAATGATGGAAGAATTCGATGAATCTGACCTAAACCTAAGATCTATGAAAGAGATTAAGCGACAAAAGATTAATCTACCTGATTTGCAAGAAGGTATAAGGATGACCTAATTGTGAGGTTAATCAGTGTGTGGAAGAGGTTGATGTTATTGGCTGATGAATCTAAGAAGAAGGCTAAGGTGAAGCTGTGAAGATCTCAACATAGTTCTGGTGATTGCTTGAAGAGAATTCCGAGCAGATCAGAGATGGAGATGGAAATGAAGGTCAGTTAGTAAATCAGCATATGAGAAAATTGGATTTGTATTTGCAAAGTGAGTTGTATATTTCAAATCAAAACCTATTGTTACTTTCTAACTATTGTACCAGTCGAAATCCTTTAATCAAGGTTGACCTAAGGTTGGTCCCACAATAGTGTGTCCCACTTTTTGGCCAACTTTGACATAAAGATCAACATTCTGAGAAAAAAATTCACTTTCAAACACATGTTGCCGCAAAACTATTAGGAATTTGAAGATGATGTAAACTAGAGTCTTTTAGAATTTTCTTTCTATTTTCTAAATATATTATTAAAAAAAAATTAAAATTCATTTTTCCTTCTCCTTTGAAAAGTGGTTTGTGTGAAAAACTATGTTTTTAAGGAGTTACTGTCACTTGGATCAACATAACTTTTTTTTAAAATATGATAATGATGTAATTCTTTCAAGATTATATTTTTATCTTCAATATATAAAGGATGAAATTGGTTTCATTCATTTTGGGTCATTATTTCATAGTTTATTAAGTTCTAAAGTGATAGTAACTATAATTTAGACATAAGGTCACTTGGATCGCTCTAACTTGATCTGTGTATATCAAAATTTATTTTTTCTTTTTTTTCTATAGAAATGTAACACAAATACTCTTTTCCTACATATTTTTCATAATTTTTTTTTTGTAATTTACTATTTTTCCCAAAGTCTTGAAGAGACAGGTTGTTGATGACCAAACAACCTATGTTTAGTTAAAGTAATATTTAAAAGTGATAATGAACTTAATATGTATTAAAATTATATTCATTAGAAAGTTTTTTTGGAATAGAATCATACTACATAGATAGGTTTTTCAAATGGATTCATTTGATCTTCCAAAACATAAAGTCAAAGTGATTTTTTGTTAGCATTTTAATAGGTGTGAAGGAGACTCCATTGTAGGTATGAATGAGGAGTATAGATGTTATATCAATATTTTTTTAATCTAAGAGGCTTTGAGCTAACCATTTGTAATTGATTCCTTCAAATGGAACCTCTCAAGGCTTAAATCATCATATTTTATTAAAAATGTGTTATTTCAACAAAAATTAGCATGTCTAAAAAAGTGGGACACACTATTGTGGGACCACCCCTAACAGTCATTGTGTAAACCCGTTTATCAAGGTGACATTCTGATGAAATGTTCTTAAGCCCTCTAACTAGGCCACTCTTAACAGGGTGATTAAATCCTTTAACAGGGTCACACCTAATAGTGTGTATTGTAAATCTTTAACCAGGTTAGCTTCTCACATAGCTCACTTCATAAGAGTGAAAATAGGTAGCATGTTACAAGTGGTTTTTCCCAAACTAGGTTTCCATGTTAAATCCTTGTGTTATAATTGTGTGAATGTTATTTGATGTGAATATTGTTAAAATTTTTATATTATGTGAGTTAATTACTTTGGACAATGGACTCCAAGTTTTATGTAACTGATATATGCTATAAAGATTGAGTGAATTGCTGATTAGATATGAGTTTTTTGAAGATCTAGAAAGTTGAATTGGTACATCTGGACCTGAGGATAACTAATTCACCCCCCTCTTAGTTATTCTAAAATTATTCTAACAATTGATATCAGAGTTGTTGGTTCTTGTAGAGAAAAAGTTTAAAGGTACTTGAAGCTAATGATCAAGATGTAAAAAAGGGAGATACCAAAGCTGAACAAGGAGAAATTTCCTGCATGGCAGAGTTTGATGAAATTGCACCTAGTTGGTATTGGTGATTCAATGAAATACTATGTGGAAAATGACTATGTAACACCCGTTGCACCTTTGACTACCGAGGAGATGAAAGCAAAACAAGAGCACAATCAGACAATGTTGGAAATTTCATTCACCCTAAGCTATCTTGAATTTGAAAAGATATCAAGGACTATACTAATGCAAAGAAAATGTGGAACACTCTAGCAACTATCTATGGTGGGGACACAAATGTACTAAGAGCCAAATATGAAAGCTTGAGAGGTAATTTTGATGAAATGAAAATGCAAGAAGGTGAAAATATTGCTTAATATTGTGGTAGAATTAAGGAGGTAGGAAATGCTATCAGAGGAGCTAATGGAAACATTGATGATGAAACTATTATCAGTAAAGTATTGAAAACTTTCCTTCCTATCTATGTTATTATAGTTTCTGCAATACAAGAACCAAGATGTAACCCTGGTAATGTCCTAACTTTGGAAAGTCTTGTTGGTAAGATTACTACTTTTGAGCTGTCTAATTATGATAATTTCATTGTTCATAATTTTAAATCTACATTACAGTGACAACAATAGTGACAACAACAGTGACAGTGATAGTGACACCTCTAATGATGATCTAGATGACCTTGAGGCACTTATGGCTAGAAAGCTACAGAGAGGAAAATGTAAATACAAAGGTAGCAAATGTTATAAGAGGAGCTAATGGAAACATTGATGATGAATCTTTTATTTGTAAAGTATTGAGAACTTTTCTTCCTATCTATTCTATTAGACTTTCTTCAATACAAGAATCAAGATGTAATCCTGGTAATGTCCTAACTTTGGAAAGTCTTGTTGGAAAGCTTACTACTTTTGAGCTATCTAATTTTGATAATTTCACTATTCACAACATTGAATCTACATTCAAGTCTCAAATAGTTCTTCATAAGCCTAAGAAGGGAAAAGAAAGATGTGTGAGCAATGATAGTAACAATGATAGTGATAATGACACTTTTGATGATGATCTAGATGATCTTGAGGCACTTATGGTTAGAAGGCTACAAAGAGGAAAAGGAAAATACAAAGGTAAACTTCCTATAATCTATTTTTCATGTAACAAAGTTGGCCATATTGTAGCAAAATGTCTTGACAGGATTGAACAAATTGAAAGAAGGGAAAGAAAGTACAAAGACAAAAGAAATGACAGAGATCATTGAAGGTACAAAGACTGCAAAGACAAAGGTAAGAAATCCTACTATATTGTTGAAGAGGAAATTGATAGTGAAACTAGTGAATCTGATGAATGTGATATAGAAGTTGTTTATGTTGCTATGAAAGATGATTCTGATGAAGATGAGAAAACTACACTTATTTCATATGTGAGTAAATGTGATAAAGGGATTATTGATAGTGGTTTCTCACATCACATTACTGGTGATAAAGGTAAGTTTGAGACCCTAAATCATTACAAAGGTAGAAGTGTTAAGTTGGTAATGATGCACCATGTGTTGTGAAAGGAAAAGGATCGATAAGATTAACTGGTAATATCAAATGTGATAATTCTTATTGGGTTGAAGGTCTTAACTATAATTTTCTGAGTGTGGCACAATTGAACAATACTGGTTACTGAGTTGAATTTCATCACAGAAAGGCTAAAATATTTGATGCCACTGGTGAACTAATTAGAAGTGGAGAATAGATAAGAGGTAATTTTTTCTATCTAGACCTATTTGAAGAAACATGTTTGTTTGCACAATTTGATGATATATGGTTATGGCATAAGAGGTTGTGTCATGTAAACTTTGACAATTTGGTAAATATCAGTAAGATGAAGAAAGTTAGAGGTTTTCCAAGATTGAAGAAACCTAATAATGTGATGTGTAAATAGTGTCAATTGGGAAAAATGACAAAGTCTACTTTTAAGAGCAAGACCTATACTTCTGACAATATTTTTGTATTGGTTTATACAGATCTTTGTGGACCTATTGGTGTGCAAAGTTACTATGGTGATAAGTATTTCATTCTCTTTGTTGATGGCTATTCTAGAATGATGACTGTAATGTTTTTAAAATAGAAATCCGATGCATTTCAGTTGTTTAAGTGGTATTTGGAAAATTTTGAAAAAGAAACAAGTAAAAGCTTGAAATGCTTGAGATATGATAGAGGAGGAGAGTTTATATCCAATGAGTTCAATATATTCTGCAAAGATAGAGGAAAAAAGAGGCAAATGTCTGCACCAAGGACACCTCCAGAAAATGGTAGAGCAGAAAGAAGAAACAAATCAATTATGGATTGTGCTAGAACATTGATGATGGAGAAGAATATTGCACAAAAGTAATGGAGAGAAGCTTTAAGCACAACTGTTTATACCTTGAACCGAGTACAAATCATGAAAGGTACAAATGCTACACCTTTTGAGTTATGGTATGGATATGCACCTAATGTGAAATATTTTGAAGTCTTTGGGAGTAAATGTTCTATACTGAAAGACAATAGAAATGGAAAAATTGATGCTAAAAGTGATCAATACATATTCTTAGGATATTCCACTATGAGAAAAGATTACAAGTGTTTGAATTCTAACACTAACAAAATTGTAGAAAGTGAAAATGTTAGAGTTGATGAATATGAAGAAAAGAATGAAGTTGAGTGCAAGAAAGAACCTAAAGATTACAGATCTTTTGTATACATGGAAGAAGGAGAAGCTAGTAATCCACCTAAACTAGATGCTGAAGAAAATCATGATTCTTCTGATCCACATGAAGAAAATGTCAAGCATCAGGAGGATGTTGCCAAGAAATCAAAAGAAGAGACAAATAATCTACAAGATGAACCTAAAGATCAAGATCAAGTAGAAAGGAAATCTAAATGTACATTTGCACAATATGTAAGAAGACATCACAAGCCTGAACAAATTATTGGAGATAAAGAATCTGGAGTTATGACAAGAAGTAAGTTGAAAGATCATACATGTTTACTATGTGAATTTGAGCCTAAAATAATAAAAGATGATTTAGAGAATGAATATTGGATATAAGCCATGAATGAAGAAATACAATAGATAGAAAAGAACAAAACTTGGACACTAGTCTTGAGACCAGAATACAAGAATGTTATTGGAACAAAATGGGTATTCATAAATAGGCTAAATGAACATGGAGAAGTCACTAGGAACAAAGCTAGATTGGTATGCAAAGGATATGCACAAGTAGAAGGCATTGACTATGCGGAGACATTTTCCCCAGTTGTAAGATTGGAGGGAGTGAGGAATCTACTTGCATATGCAACATATAAAGGATTCAAAGTATATCGAATCGATGCCAAATCTGCATTCCTGAATGGGATATTGGAAGAAGAAGTATACATTGAACAACTAGAAGGATTTGTTGACCCAAGCAAGAAGAATATGGTTTTAAACTACATAAGACACTATATGGATTAAAGAAAGCCCCTAGAGCATGGTATGAGAGACTACATAATTATTTGATAAAGATTGGATTTGTAAGGACAAATGACAACAAAAATCTGTATTTGTAGACTAAAAACGTAAAGGGATTTTGTTAGTTGAAATCTTTTTTGATGATATCATATTTGGAGGACAAGATGCCCTATGTCAAACCTTTTCAAATGAGATGCAAACTGAATTTAAAATGTCTATGTTTGGTGAGATCAAATTTTTTGTTGGTTTACAAGTTTATTATATGAAGAAAGGTATCTATATTACTCAATCTAAGTATGTCAAGGAGATACTGAAAACTTTTGGTATAGAAGATTCCAGACCAGTAAGTACACCTATGGTTACTGGACAAAAATTATCAAAAACTGATGATATAGCTGAAGTCAATCAAACCTTGTATAGATCTATGATTGGAAAGTTACAATATGTTGTCCATAGAAGACCAAATATTTTCCTAGCAGTTGGGATTGTTGCAAGATTTTCTACAAATCCTAAAGAGAGTCACATGATGGTAGTGAAAAGGATATTGAGATATCTAAAAGGAATAGAGGACTATGGATTGTACTACAAGAAGAATGATAAGTTTGAACTAAAAGTTTACACTAATGTAGATTGGGAAGGAAATGTGGATGAAAGAAAGAGTACAAGTGGTGGCGCATTCTTTCTAGGAAAGAGATTAATCTCTTGGACAAGAAAGAAATAGAATTGTATTTCCCAATCTACAACAAAAGCTGAATATATAGCAGCAAAAGTGAATTGTTCAAATTTAGTGTGGATCAAGCAATTGTTAAAAGGTATGAAGGAGGAAATCACTGAGTTGGTTGTTATTTTATATGATAACACAAGTGCTATTAACATATCAAAAAATCCTGTTACGCACACTAAGACTAAGCATGTTGCTATCAAGTATCATTACTTGAGAAAGTTAGTTCAAGACAAAGAAGTGAGATTGGAATATGTGAATACAAAGGAACAATTAGAAAATATATTCACAAAAGCATTACCTAAAGATGCTCATGAATACCTTAGAGGTAAATTAGGGGTGATTCCCCTAAATGAGCATACCTAGAAACATATAGGAGCACTGCATTGAATGTGCTAATCAGAATATATGACAAATTGATGTAGAAGAGGTCACACTTTAGGAGTTGCCTAGAGTTGTGAGAAGTAAAGAAAAGATGTAAATCAGTCATAAGCAAGTTGACAGAGGGAGTATACAACATACATAACTAACATGAAGACATCTACATGATAAAGATGCAAGCGACATATACAAGTTTCTTTGGCATTGTTGTCAAAGAGGGAGCGATTCAGAGGGAGAGATACAATGTTGAGGGAGAAATTCAATAAACTAAGGGAGAGATACAAAAAAGAGATTCAGTGAACATGAAAAACAAAATTTATCCATGAGGGAGCTAGAACTTGGATGTGAATCAAAAAAAAGATAAGGATATTAATGAAGATATGATGCATAGATATTTTGGATTGTATGGTAAATCATGTGGTCTTCATATAGTTTTTCCATCAATGCCAAAGAAGGAGATTGTTGGAAACTACAATTGAAACAATTGTTATATTGTCATTAATGTCAAAACTTAACTAGTAAGACAATTGCTATCTAGGAGATTACCATATCTTTTGATTGATGAAGAGGACTTGAAAAAAGGAGATGACAAGAGGACCTAGGGAAAGGTTGTGTTATGTTAGGAATGGGAACACCGAGAGGGGGGGGAGGGGTAAATCAATGTTCTATAATATTAATTTTTTTCTACTTCTTGAAACTTAGCCCAATTACTTAATTACTAAACTGAATATTAAAGCTAATAAAGTAAACAACCATAACACATAACACCAGATATGATTACGAGGAAACTTTGGCCAAAGGAAAAACCCCAATGGGAATTAATACCCACTAATGATTGTACTTTGTATTATGAACCTATTAATGTTCCTTTGCCCTGTTAGGAGTAGTCTTTACAATGCTTAGTATAATGACCTAGTCAAAGGTTAGACCCTATTAGGAGTCTTGAAGTAACAAACCCTGTTAGGGGTGTAAGGCTCATTGCTAGAGCTCACTGCTCAATAGAGAAGGCTACAACCTCTTGGATATCAAATACACACTGTATCTACAAGGGTGAACTACTACTATGACACTACTATCTGATTAGTTCCTTTTGTGTGCTGATGCTTTAACCTCTTGTAAAGCTCTATATCATTCTTACTGTTCTAACACATACTTCTTCTCTTCTATTTCAACTTATATATCCACACCATGCTTAAAGATAAAAGCGCATGTCTCATATATAGGCGCAACCAAAACTAATTACTAAGTCGGCCTATAACCTATTACATACAACGCTTCCAAATGAATAGGCTCAAGCATGTTTACATACATTGATATTAACATATTTACAAATAATTAAAATAGGTACATAGCCTTTAAAAAACAAAATAATATATGCTAATCAAAATACTATCTGTCAGCTCCATGCTCTATTATCTACCGCTTACTAACTGTGTCACTTAGACTTGCTATAACTTCTTCATGCTATCATATTTGACCATGCGTGCTTAGAATTAGCATAGTAACATAATCAAAAGCTTATCTTCAAGGGTGCATACCAAAAATTGATCATACACATGTGTGTTGATGCTCTATTCATCAGGTGCTTCACTAACTGCTCTATCTTCTATACTTAGCCAAATTTTGATCTTCTAAGTTATTGCACTGACCTTAAAACTTCAAATGACTTTGTTGCCATAATAAAAACACTAAAATTAGTCATATACACTAGTAAAGTCAACTTTCCAACAATCTCCCCCTTTGTCATTAATGGCAACAAAGGAATATGACGAAGTTGCTAAACTACATCTTCACACAAAAACTTTCTATCTTATCCTTTTCTGAATACTATACAACATATACTCTATCTTATATCTCCCTTATATCATATTACTATACTATTCTACTCCCATATTACTCTACTCCCCCTTTGACATTAATGACAAAGGCACTCAAAAAATGAATCTTCAAGTACTTACATAGAGAGTACATCTAGGTATGCAATTTCTTGCTACCAAAAAACCTTGAGTTCATCAACTGTCTGTATATGGGCGCATAATGCATAGGTTAGCTTCTCCATCTTTTCCAAATATGTACACGAACCTTGATCATATGTCACAATAGTAGCATCAATATGCTTGATATTCTAATTGAGTACATCTAGAGAGGGCACAAGTGCATTCCTTAACTGTGCATGCCTAGCTCTTATCTTCACAATCTCTTTCTCTAACTTTTCAAATTTTTCTATTTGTCCTTGATAGAAATTATTTCACATGTTAATATCTTGTGAGGGATCTACCACTAATTTTCTCATAGTTGCCATCATAGATTCAACTTCCTAAATATTCTTTGAAAGGTCTGAAGTAAGTTTGTCTTTATTCATATAGTCAACAATTATTTTCCTTCCTTTTGCTGCTATCTCCTTTAGCATAGCTTGACCGACCTTAAGAGAATTAAGGTCAAGTGCAAAATTACCTATCAATTCATTCATCCTTTTCTTGAGATATTTCTCTTCTGCAATTTTAGATGTCGATTCTTCTAAACTTGAGAAATTTACTTTGAAGCTTGATAGGATGTAGCTAACATCATCAACTGAATGAACACTTATAAGTTTCTTATCCTTGGACAATATATTGTTCAGTATTCTTACTGATTCAACAAATAGAGGATTCCTCATTACTTGTTTCTCTTTATCTTTCTCCATTGCTAACACACTAATCTTTATCAGATCTTCTTCTCCCCATGAGTCTAAACTAGTTGTATCTATACACACTAAAATGGTGCACTTCTATGAACCATTACATGCAAAGTTGCTCAAGAATGAGGCCTCACAAAGCGGCTCATAGCTTTTTATGCATGGAGTTGCAAGGGACTATGATGTGTTTTCTCTCAGCTAGAGCTACAAGCTTGTGACCTTGCTAGTCAACCACACAATGAGAAATTCAAGTGAAGACAAGGGCAACAATGCCAATATCTCCAAGAATCACTATATGCAAATGCAATGCAAGCTATATGAAGATGCAAATGTGCAAGCTATGCTATGAAAATGGAAGTACAAACTAAGCTATGAAATGGAAATATCAATGGATTACAAATCCTTCCTATTTAGACTATGTGAGCTTATTCTATTGCATAAAAGGAAACTAAGCTAAAAATGCCATTATCATGCAACTACGAATGGAAATATGCAACTACAATGAAATGCAACAAGTCTTCAATGTCTTCAAACTCCAAATGCACCTAAAACCTGCAGCATAATATTAGCATAAAAATATGGATATGCAAATGAAGGAGAGAGCTCTCCTTTTATAAGAAATGAGGTGAAATGGACCATTGAGATTAAGAGGCAAAAAGTCTTAATCGGCGGTGGAGCTTGAAAGAGGAGCAATCCACGTGCACAAGTATCCTCCAATGAGAATGAAGTGTTGACTTTTGAGCCTCATGTGAGACAAAAAGTTTTTTTTTTTCTTTTTATAAAATATGAATAATGCTTTATTTGTGCAACTTAGGATAAGAGGAAATGGTGGGGCTTTTTATTTATTAAAAGGGGAGGAAATATTCCTTTTAATGAAATAAAGACTTAGGATAAATGGTTAGCCCAAAGATAAAAATCCAATATATGATCAAATTTAAGACTTGATCAAGAGATTGATAATGTTGAAAATATTGATTATTGATAAAAAATGATTCAGGATTGATAAATCAAATAAATGGGGCCCAAAGTCTAGGCGACCATTTTTGGGTGCATACATTTGCCCCTCTTTGACTAATGTGTGATCGATTTGGGACCACATGTAGTCAAAGAAGAATTGAAGTGTGAGATCGATCTGGGATCACAAGATAACTCAGATGTGAGGTCGATTCAGGATCACACTCGGACAAACATAGACAAAGGCCTTTGAACATGAGGTTGATTTGGGATCACATTCAAAGTAAGAGATAAGAATCTCAAATTTGAGCAAAAGCTCACAAAAGATGTCTGAATCAAAAAAATCAAGCAATTGAGAATCCCATAAGTACTGCCCCCTCGAAATCGAAATTGAAATCAGGTAGAGAGGAGAACAGCGAATTGATAAGGATTTGATCAAATCAGAATGAAATCATAATCGAAGGTAAGGGTCAATAGGTTAACCATTAGGCAATGAAACATGCCCCAACCTGACTGAAAAGATGCAGTCAAACGTGAGAAAGGAGGGAATGGAATGAATATGAATGAAAGACTAGAAGTTTGGAAGACATGGAAATGAAGAAATGATGATGCCCCAACAAAGATCGAAGGATTAGGCCTCAAAAGATCAGTCAACTGCACAGAAGGGGGGAAGATTTTGAAACATGATTTTGACTATCAAGATGACCTTAGATTTTGATTTCGAGTCCGAAAATGGATCCAGGACATCGAAATTAGCTAGGGGTGCAATTTTTGCACAATTCCGAGGTGTTTGGAAAATGAGGTCAAAAAGTCAAAAGGCTATAAAAGGGGTCAAAATGTCATTTTCAAAAATCATTTGTCTTTTAGCAATTTGAGAATTTCAGAGCTTTAGACAGAGAAAATGGCCCAGTAAGCAGGAGTTTTCATCCACAGGCATCGATTCAAGCGCGCCCGGTTGAACAATCGGCCACCACACTATCCTGCCCCGGTATGTTTTCGAGAAACTCGAGCTTTCTGAGTCATTTTTTGCATTTAATAGCTTATTTTAGCACATTTTTCAAATTTTAAAATTTCAAAAAATTTTGCTAGGTGAAATATCGCGCGATACTTTAGAAGTATCACGCGCTTTGGGGAGAAGTATCGCGCGATACTTCGCGGGTCCCTAAAGTATCGCGCGACCTAAGGCACCAGTATCGCACGATACTGGGTGAAGTATCGCGCAGTATAAGGTTTATCGCCCCACTATAGGGAGAAGTATCGCGCGATACTTCTCCAAAAAAAAATATTGCCCAGTATAAAATTTTGATTTTTAATACATTTTTGAGCAAAAATGACATGGGTCTGGACAATGTTACATTTTTGGGATGTTTTATACTGAGTTTTTAGACATCCATCATGATATGTGCTAACAACTAGTTTGGTTTTGGCTTGCAGGAGGTCTTTTCGGCGCTCATCATTAGAGCACCGAAGGTGACAGGATTGTGGTGTGTCCGAGATCTGGATGATCCGGGCAATGCCGACATCAGAGCGATGGGATTCAGATATCTGCTGAGATACCCATATATCCGAGCGGACCATGGGTTGTTGACTGCTCTTGCCGAGAGATGGCATAGTGAGCACAACACCTTCCATCTGCCTACTAGAGAGGCATCGATCCCTTTAGAGGACGTCTATAGGATCTTACGTGTGCCATGCCATGGCGAGCTGGTGAGTATAATCATGTTTTAAGATCTAATCATAAATATAATATTTCCATATGATGAAAACTGACATGATTCAGTTGTTGGAACAGGTGTACTATGATCAGGATGCTACTGAGGGGCGCCGACTGGTTCAGGAGATGTTCCAGGATGTCACTATTCTGGATAGGAATATCAGCTGGGAGAGGCTGATAGATGATTTCGGTAGAGACTACCCAGTGCCATGCATAGTGGCATCTATCATTTCTCAGATCCTGATGACTGACTGCAGTCAGAAGGGTTTCCCGCTCGGATGGGCTCGACTATTGGTGGACTTGGTCGGCAGGCCGCGATGGATGGCATGGGGTCCTGCCATATTGGTAGAGATGTACCATTAGCTGCACGAGATCGTCTACAGAGACGGTCAGACATGGGCATGTGGTGCCATCCTGGCACAGGTATGGGCATGGGAGCACATCGCTGTGGTGCGCCCCAGGGTTCAGCCGAGGGAGAGGAGGTACCCCTATATTTACAGGTATCTCAGGTTCATATCACATGCCCATTCTGGGGATGTGACATACTACAGACGGATTCTAGATGAGATAGCCTCATTCACATGGAGGCCCTATAGGGAGGTTGAGGTTTGGGGAGATGCAGCCTATGAGCTGAGTTATATGCTGTGCAGTCGGCCACTGGTAGGTCGGTATGCAGAGATCGTAGAGAGATTCTGCATCACTTGGGTATGGCGGTAGTTCGGGAGGCAGCAGCGAGTCTCGACAGAGACTACCACATATGCCAGGGCCAGAGACGAGGAGGGTCATGGGTGGCTACCCATATTGGATTATCAGCAGGCTGTCGTGGAGACAGCAGGTATCAGGAGCGAGCCCTGGGAGTATTTCTCAGATATGGCAGATGTAGGGGTTGATGGAGCCTACAGAGCAGAGTGGCGGAGGGTGCCATTCCCTTGGTTTACAGTACTAGATGCACAGGTACCAGTGCCGGGAGGAGATGGAGGGGGTGACGAGGGAGATGGAGGAGACGGAGGGGATGGAGGAGAGGGAGGGGGAGAGGGAGGGGATGGAGGAGATGGCAGGAGGGGGAGAGGGAGGAGGATGGAGAGAGGAGAGGGGTCGAGATCAGGTGGCCGAAAATGGTCACGGGGACAGCGATCAGTGACACCTGAGGAGGAGGCGAGACCAGCTCGCCGGCAGGCGGAGGCATAACAGGATCAGCCTGCGGGGGGAGAGGATCTAAGAGCCCAGATACAGGCTCAGGAGGTAGAGATACAGCAGCTCCAGACTACTATAGCCGTGAGATATCACCAGCTACTGGATCTGAGGGTAGAGCGGGATCAGCAGATATATGATCTTAGGGTAGAGATAGCACGCCATGAGGTGATGGCACAGGCCGAGGCACTGGAGCTCCGACGAGAGTCAGCGAGAGCAGCCTATTATCACGGGCTATATCTGCAGGCCGTCCCAGAGGGTGAGAGAGCACCATCATACTCTCAGCGGGCAGGGGTATCAGATGTGATACTTGATAGGAGAGCTATGCCTCCTCCACCACCACGAGCTCCTCACGAGGGTGGTAGCGAGTCTTAGGTTTTTAGGTCTTAGGTGTTTTAGACATATCTTAGAGACTTTTGATCGAGATTTTGGGATCTCATGTTGTATTGTATATCATGACATTGTATATATATTTATGAGATTATTGGATGTTCGATGTATCATGTGTATTTGTCTCACTTGTGATGGATGTATCAGTTTATGTATATTGTCTTGCCATTTTGCTCAAAATGTTTATGTATGTGCTTATGTATGTTCTCTCTCATAGATGTATGTTTAATTCTCATGTGTATGATATAGACTCATGTTTCTTGAAAATGACAGTTGTGATATAGATATGATGATATGATTAACCCCTTGTGATGAATAGGAATAGGTTCGAGATGAAAAAGAGGAGTGAAAGACATGATCGAGAAGAAGAAAAGGTGAGCGCAACCGACTGACAGGTCTACGTAAGATAAAAAGGAGAGCTCTCTCTAGATGCAAGAAATGAAAGACTAGACTATCATGAACCTAAAAATGCAAGCTACTATGAAAGTGGTTGACTTGCAAGGTCACAATGCTTGTAGACATCTAATTATCATCATCGAGCGTTATTGGTAGCGTCGTAAGATCATACAATGCACATTAGTGTAACTATGTGGATATGAATATGATCTTTATCAGATAGAAATGTGGGAATCTCATCTAGGCATCAAAGACATGGAGGTCAAGATGACTAATGTAGTGAGATTACCTAAGTTTGATATGGCGAGATTATGCTTGTATCAAGACACATGAAAGTCAGGATAACTAGAAGCATGCACTCGCAAAATAGTCAAGGATAATACCTTGTTAATCCATAGTGTCAAGTAAGACCAGCATAAATGCTCATGACAGTTAGGATCAACAAACTATACCCATAAGCAGATAAAGAAATAAAACATGTTCTCATGCCCTCAGTCTTCTAGCTATGCATCATCGAAAACTTCTCAGGGAGAGACCACTCATCAAAGAAATCCTCATAGACAGCACACAAAGAAAAAATAAAGTCATCATATCGTCAGCGAGTTGATTGTTTAAGTGTGTGTGTGTTGGTCATAGAGTCAGACTCTGAGTATCGCATCTGCACATGAGCACTATTGCATTATACTTAGACTATAGGCAAGACATCTAATAAGTGTTAAGAAACACTCGACGCAAGGGTAGTGTTGAAAAACACTGTTTGGGGTGGTGTTGAAAAACACCTATTGTGAAATGCCCCAAGAGATGAACGCACCTAAAAGACCAATGCTAACAGTTATGCCCCCTAGACAAAGACCAATTCTAGACTAAGCCAAATAAGGTCAAGGTATGATGGGAAGTGGCTAAGTGTCAAGGACGCATGCTAACAAATAGGAGTGCAAAAGCCTCAAGTAGCGCCTGTTTCTAGGTTTTCACCACTTGGAATCTTTTTTTCATTTTTTCATTTTTTTGGATTTTTGAACTTTTTCTGATTTTTTTTTATTTTTTTTGTATTTTTTTAGGACATTTTATGCTTTTTAAGATTTTTTCAGCATCATATATCAATATTTTTGGTATTTTTTTAAGATCATAAGATATGTACAAAGGATGCCCCCAGACAGACTGGGCATCAAGGATAGAACTTCTTGAGGTGCACAATATTGATGGGATCAGGGAGCTGTTCTCCATCAGGATTTGACAATAAATATGCACTAGTACCAAAAGCAGCTGTGATGACGTATGGTCCAAGCCAGTTAGGTTCAAACTTGCCTTTTTTCTCTCAGTTTTGTTGGTTCTTGGGGTTCTCTCGCAAAACAAGATCACCTATTTGAAATTCTCGAGGGCGAACCTTTTTGTTGAATGCTTTGGACATACGCTTCTGATACACTCTCATATGATCAAAGGAAGCTTTACGCTTCTCATCTAGAAGTTCTAACTCCTGTAACCTCATGGCGCGGTAATCCTCATCTGTAATCAAACCTTTGAGTGAGACTCTAAGTGATGGTATCTTGACTTCTAAAGGCAATACAACTTCAGCGCCATAGGTGAGAGAAAAAGGAGTAGCTCCTGTAGGTGTGCGAATGCTTATTCTGTAAGCCCATAGTGCTGGATTGATTTGCAAGTGCCAATCCCTACCATTCTTGTGCACCGTTCTATGAAGAATCTTAAGAATGGTTTTGTTAGAGGCTTCTGCTTGTCCGTTTCCCTGTGGAAAATAGATGGAGGACCAATGTTGCTTGATTTTAAACTTTTTGCATAGGTGCTTTAGGTCCTTATTCTTAAATTGACCTCCATTGTCAGTAATGATCTCAAAAGGCACTCCAAATCGGCAAATGATATGATTCAAGATGAACAAAGAAATGGTCCTTCCTGAGGCAACAGAAAGTGGCACAGCTTCCACCCATTTTGTGAAGTAGTCAGTGGCAGTAATAATGAACTTGTGTCCACCTGATGAGTTGGGATGAATCTACCCAACCAAATCAAAGGCCCAGCGCTGAAATGACCAATGAGAAACAGAAGGGATCAGCTCCCTACCTGGAGCATGAATCAGGTTGCCATGTTTCTGACATTTTTCACATGACTTAGCAAAGGTGATTGCGTCTATCTGCATTGTGGGCCAATAATATCCTGCCCTAAGCAACCTTCAGGCCATGGCAAGACCATTAGAATGTCCACCACAAATGCCCTCGTGGATGTCAGCTAATGCTTGGTTGGATTCCTCCTTTTCGAAGCACCTAAGGAGTGTCCCATCTAAGCCCCTCCTATTGTGTGTGTAAAAATTGTACCTGATCTGTAGACCCAACACTTCAGTAAAATATTAGAAGTTAGCTATAATTGAAATCGTGCAAAATTGAAAGCTATCTAACCAAGCGATTTACTGCCTTCTAGTAGGTGCGAGATTAATGTTCTCAGATTGTAATCGAGATCAGTGACCTAGACAACACCTAAATGAAGGATTTGAATGCAATTGATCTAGATATGAAATATGAATGTAATTAATCTATTTTTTTGATATTTTCTATGCAATAAGAATGATAAAAACCGATATGAATCTATGCTAGATGAAATTGATATGCTATGAATGCTATTGAAAATTGATATGCTATGAATCTAACAATGATATGTAATATGAATGCAAAAATAAGATTGATCTCACAAAGATGTCGATTCGCAAGAGCTTTGATTCTTCAATTTCAATTCTCCAGCGTGATTGTGCAAAATATGAGATGAGATATGAAGAGCTGAAGCGTTTAATTTATAGAAATCCAGGGCTTTGGAGGTGCATGGATAAAAGCCATAAATCACTCAAATTAACTCATCTTGATTTTTGAGTTATCTGATCATGAAAGATAGTTAATTCTCAAAATCATGCAAAAACATGCAAAAATAGCTTTTTAACTCGAATTAGAGTTTAGATCAGCTTTTTGAACTCCAAAAGGATGTTGAGTTCCAAAAAGTTAATAACTTGCATTGATTTTCTAATTTGGAGTTTAACTGTTTCTTTTGAATATGCATAATAATTAAGAATTAAATAAATAAATAAAGTGATTTATCCTCAACTCAACTGATTTTTGAAATAAAACAATTAATTTATGGGTTAATTAACTATTTTACCAAACTGTTATTAAAAATTATATTATTAAATAATGACAACATGTTTTAATTAATTAAATAAGAATTTAATCAATTAAAGATAGGAATTTTGATCTATTGTCAAAATTAAATAATATAATTAATAATAGATAGAATTAAATTTAATTAAATAATTAAGTGGCAAATATTAAATCTAATTAATTAAATATGAAAATATTCAATTAATCAAACTTAGGATAAATGTGATTTATTGCCAAATAATCATTAAATTAAAGATAATTAAGATGATTAGGAATATTACTAGGAATATTCCCCGATGCAGAATTTAAGATAATCAATTATGATTCGATGATGTTTAGATGTGCCTTAGATTAGGACTTTGATGTCGATTTCGTTTGAATTGTCGATGTAGGAGATTAATGAACTTATAGCCCATTTTTGGGGTATTACATTTTGCCCCTCTTTGAATTACTGTGCGAAGCGCAGTGGTTCAAAGATAGTCTGTGTTTGATAAAGATATGAAACTGATTCAAAAGATAAACCGATCTCAAGATAGAAACTGATTGAAAGATATTGAGATAGGAGTTGATTGATATTGAATTAAGATGGAGATAATAGGTCTTGAATGACCAAAGATAATGTTCACTGTAGTAGCAAATGAAACTATGATTGTGAAAAAGTGTCAAAATGCCTGATTCTGAACCTTAGGATTGATAAGAAGTGAGTGACCCGTTCTAGACTCGATTGTCTTAGCAGAACTAGCAAGTATCACATCCAAACCCTTCAGTTGTCGAAGAACCAAGGAAAGAAAACTATGATCTGATGGTTGCAAAAACTGATACAGTTTACAAGATTAGGAGAATACCAAATTGATATGGATCTTTATGAATCTAATATGCCCCAAGTGATGATAGATTTGCCCCGAGCGATGAGGACTTTTGATGAATCAGCAACTAGACGTGATTGTTGTCTGGATTATTGAGGGAGATATGATTGCCATAAAGATATGATTTCAAATTTGATTACAGACTTTGAATGATATGCAATACCATGCCCCCTTCGGGATTAAAATTGAAATCTGACAAGAAAAGTCAGCGTTATAGTTTAGAAGCATGTTAATTGATTTGAGAAGTGTGGTGAAACACATTCAAGAACACATTCTGCATCGTTGGAAGGTCCCAAAAGACCAAGTTTGACTAGGTTTGACCATGAGTTGACCATGGTTGACCAAGTTGAAATTTTGATAGTGTGATGTAAGATAATCAGTTAAGTTGAATACTAGATTTCTGTGATGATTGAAGGTTGATTATGCAAGCAATTAATAATACGAATGATCTCAGATTTGAATTTTGATCTGTAGACACAACACTTCAGTAAAACATTAGAGGTAAGCTATAATCGAAATCGTGCAAAATTGAAAGCTATCTAACCAAGCGATTTACTGCCTTCTAGTAGGTGCGAGATTAATGTTCTCAAATTGTAATCGAGATCAGTGACCTAGACAACACCTAAATGAAGGATTTGAATGCAATTGATCTAGATATGAAATATGAATGCAATTAATCTATTTTTTTGATATTTTCTATGCAATAAGAATGATAAAAACCGATATGAATCTATGCTAGATGAAATTGATATGCTATGAATGCTATTGAAAATTGATATGCTATGAATCTAACAATGATATGTAATATGAATGCAAAAATAAGATTGATCTCACAAAGATGTCGATTCGCAAGAGCTTTGATTCTTCAATTCCAATTCTCCAGCGTGATTGTGCAAAATATGAGATGATTGGATGCAAATTTGAGAGATAATTGAGAGATGAATTATGAAGAGATGAGGCTTGTTTTTATAGAAATCCAGGGCTTTGGAGGTGCATGGAAAAAGCCATAAATCACTCAAATTAACTCATCTTGATTTTTGAGTTATCTGATAATAACAGATAATTAAGTCACAAAAATATGCAAAATCTAAGCTTTAACTCAAAAGGGAGTTTAGCTTTAATTGATAATTGACAGTTGTCTGCTTTTATGATTGTGCATGTTTTAATTATGAATTAATTTAATAATAAAGTGATTTATGCTCAACTTAATTGATTTATTGTCAAGAGGCTTCATAGCACCGTGTTTTACTCTTTTTTTTTTTTTTTTATTAGATCAAGACCAAAGGGGAAAAGGATAGCGATAGGTGAAAATGAATGGAGGAAGATGGATATGAAGGCTAAACATGGAAGGAATTGAAAGCAAGATCATCATCAGACAACTCACAAAATAGCTAAATGTTCGTGTATAGATCAACATTGTCAAGATCAAAGAGAGAAGATGAAATGGATGAAATATGTAGAAGAACTACGCATGATGCCTGATTGCCAGGTTTTCATCATGGTACTTATCCAAGGTGCCACAAGGGAGTGGTTTTCACCTTAGGATGAAAAAAAATTTCTCTTTACTTTTGCTACCAAGGCGCCTGTTTCCAGGTTTTCACCAGGGCACATTTTCAATTTTATTTTATTTTTCATTTCTTTTTTGGAAGAAGGCAAGCTTTTTAGATAGTGCTCCTTGAAAGGATAAACCATGATATGCCAAGGATTCAAAATGATATGCTCAAAGATGCTGATAGGGAAAGGAATATGGAGGAGGAAAATGGAGGATAGGGTTTTATGTAAAGCGAGTGAGGATGGAAGATAGGAGGAATAGGCAAATGAGGAAAAATGATAGAAGGTAGAAGGATAATGCATGGAAAGATTGTGAAAGGGTAGATGGAAAGGAAGGCAAGATCAATATAAACACACACCCTGAAGGGTGGTGAGAGGGTGGAGGAAACATGAATGAAGGAATACGTGAAGGAATATGGTGAATGGATAGCAGAGGTTGAGGTTTGGGCGCATGAAATGGAAGAATATTTTTGGAAGGAGATGTAGTGGAAGCCTTTGGAAGCTTGAATGTCAATTTCACTTTTTGTTCAACACCAGACTCTTTCAAGAGAGACTTTAGAATCCATATAGTCGTAGGCTTTTTATTTCCTTTTGATGATTTAGAGATAATATCTTCAATGATGAATTTTGGAACCCATACTTGTCTTGTAATTTTTTTCTTAGATATCTCTTTTGACTTTATGTTTCCATGTCTATTAGAGTAGACATGGTGATCTTTTTTTGATGGATTCTTGTATTGCTTCTTTTTCTTGTATTGAACATTCAAGTTACTTCCAAAAGATTTGGGACTTGTGGAAGAAGGAGGAGGATATGACTGGTTTAGATGGGTGGGTGGATGAAAAGGATTCAAGGGTATGCATCTATGTTGATCTTGAGGAAAGATGGGAGATGGAGGTATGTAAGGACCTAAGATGGATGGCGAATCAGGAGAGTTAGGAGGGGAAAGTGAAGGGACATAAGGACCCAAGATGGAAGGTAGACGTGAAGATCTTTGTAATGGTGGAAGAGGTCCAAGGATGGAAGTGGAAGACGTAAAAGGATAATCAATAAGTTCATCAACATCTATATGACAACCAAGGATATCAGCATCTTTAGAGTGAGCATTAAAATTTTTAATAGAATCATGGACATCTTGAATATGAGCACCTTCTTTGATAGGATTGTTCAAAGCTTGCAAAGACTTAGGAAGAGTAGAAAGTGGAAGCGAACATGGAGTGGTAGAACAAGAAGATGGAAGACTTTGATCTTGACAAGGATCTTTGGATAGCACAAGCACATAATTTTTCTTTTGATTTTCAATAGGCTTAACATTGGAAGGAACACCATTTTTACCAACCTTAATGGAAGTATCATCTTTGGAAAGTGAAAGTGTAGTAAGGTCATTTTGATTGTCAATAAGCTCATTAGTGTAAGTAGTAGCCTGATCTTGCTTAAGAGAAGACTTAAGACATGGTGGAATGCATAAAAAGGGTGTATAGGATCAAAAGAACCATGAAGTGGATAAGAGACATCGGGAAAAGGAGTGGATGACATGGAGGGTTCTTGATCTTGATCTTTCTTTATGTTCTTTTCTTCATCATTTTTAGAGTCCTCTTGACATGGAGCCACTTCTAAGGACAATAAAGCATGTTGGGATTGTATGGATGACTTTGGAAGAGATGGTGGAGGACTAGCTGAAGTAGGGATTATAGCATATGAAGGCTTAGGCTCTTTAGATTTATCATTATTGAAAGTCTTTGCAGCCAAGTGAAGGTTAGCTTGAGTTTCTTTAAGAGGTAGCCCTGGGGGATAACTATAGGGAACCACATGAAAAGTATCAGGGCTTGTGTCAGATGAAGGTTCTGTAAAAGATTTGAAAGACTCGGAAGCTTTAGGAAATGTATGGGTATTGGAGGAAGTAGGGGATGGAAGGGAACCATCACAAGACAAAGGTCCAACATTAACATGATCTTGCTTGAGAGTGTAATCTTTATTTTTAGCCTGAGAGTTCTTAGAGGAGAGATCCTTATAGTATGCATGTTTATAATCAGCGTGGTAAACTTTCTCTTCCTCAAGTGAAATAGATGGATCATCTAGGTATTGTGCATAGAAATCATCAAAGTCTCTTTCATAATCAGAATCATATGGATCACCCTCACGATCTATCCAATTTGACGGCCCATTTGTAGTAAGCAGGAATGGATGATGAGGAGGACTCTTACGAACAGAGGTGTCATAGGTATCATTACATTGTCTGCCATCATAGTCATCATAGTCTTCAAAGTTAGATGTGTCACTCTCCGTGGAAGAGGTATCATATTGCTCAATTTTTTTCCGAGGGCATGGTGACATGTACAAGTCTTTATCAAATGGAAAAGAGTATAGAGATTCCATGGAGAACTTTTTAGATTCCTTCTCTTTCTCAAGTTTGTCAAGTTGGACTTGCATAGCTTGCAGCTGCTTCATCATAGCGGTGATTAGAGCTTCTTCCTCTTGTATACTAATTCTTTGAGACATGTGTATTGATTCTCAATAGCTATTGCTCTATTCCTGACACAATGATATTTTTGACAGATTCTGGAACTAGGCTGGAAACATTGGATATCTTACAATTTGACAATTTTTGACAACTCTCCCAAATTTTTCCAAACGACACTCTACAGACTCGTACGACACTGGGTAGTCTATGAAATGATAGTTGCTAAACTCATACGATAGTTGGGTAATACTGAAATGACACTTGACAAAACTCGTACGACTTTTGACTTCCTGAAATGACTTTTGACTCCAGAAAAGATTTTACGTCAATTTTTGCAAAATGTAAGGTCTTCAGTTTTGGATTGTTTGCAAATTGTACTATCCAGATTTTGAAGGTTATACCAGATTTGATCATTTTTAATAGCCAACTAGATAAATAAGCACGCAGAATAGCAAGCAAGTGATTCCAAGCACGTCTGAAAACAATGAACAAGGGCAAAAGTAACCTTGCGCATGAACAATCAAGTGACCAAATTGTGCTAATCCCTAAGAGTACTAATTGTGTATGTTCTGAAAAGTTTTGCAATAACACACATATACCTGAGAATGAAAAATTGGCCTCTCTAGGGTTTTTAGTAATGGTTTGACTCTGCAACTTTTATGATTCAAAGGGGTGAACTCCAATCCCGGTGCACCAGGGTTTTGACACAGTCCGAGAACTTAATCTTCAAGAGCTGCTAGGGAGATCTGACAACCCAACAATGAACCATACCCGTGGAGATTTCTTCCACAAGGACATTTATATAGCGGCTGTCACTACCATGGCAAAAATGGCTATTACCGCTTGAGGTTCCGTCAACGCAGTTTGCCCTGTGAAGGGATTGTCTGCTATGGTTAATCCTATCTAAAGATGACTCACAATAGTATACCACAAGGGGACTTGGCTCCAGATCCAATGTTTTTGACACCTTTTCACTTTTAACCCAAACAAAGCAAGCAGATTAATCCAGCACGCTAAGACAAAGTTTTGTTCCACCAAGGTCTGTGATATCAACTCCACGTGATCTATCAACCTCTCCAGGGAGAGAATGTATCAATCAATAAGAGAAGATGCACTAACCAATTTTGATTCACCAAAGCTCGTGATATCAACCCCACGTGATCTATCAACCTCTCCAGAGAGAGAATGTATCGATCAATAAGAGAAGATGCACTAACCAAGTTGAATGTGAAATGCACTAAGTATCCTCCCTACCTACAAGGATTCTGTCGTCAAGAAAGATTTCACTAGGAATCCAATCTCTCAAGGATCATGAATAGTGTTCATAGGGTCTAATTACTATGTGAGCACAGATATATTCTCGAAAGCAAATCTACCAAAAGCATCCAAAAAGTAGAAAGAGGAACACTTAACGCTTAAAGAAAATATGAGATGAGTCCACAAGGTGGAACACTTAACACCTCACACAAGCTAAAATGAGTCCCCAACTTAGAAAACAAGTGAGTTCCTAAAAGCACAAAAGGGTTGCCAAGTGGAACACTTAACGCTTCTGTCCTGTTGACCCCTCCCCTTTATGGCGCTGAGATTGCAACCACAGGGCGGAAATGAGGGGCTGACAGATTAGCGAGTCCAATAACCCAAGAGAGCAATCAAGATCAATCACAAGTATTCTAAGACTACTTAATGAATCCTTAAGGGTTCACAACCTAGTATCAATTATGCAAGTGTGTAGAAATAGATCAAAAACATGAAAAGATGCACACAAGCTTGACACATAAGAGATTTATTTTAAGTCCAAATTGAAATGTTAATAGATGAAGGAGAATACCTTGGATCCTTGCAACGCGCTTAGTAGATTTTACCTGATTTTTAACAATTTTTGTTGAGCTTTTCCATGCAAGCAAGTGACGAACTCTCCAACAAGCAAACAAGCAAACAAGATATGCAAAATATATTCAACTTATGAAAACCATAGGGTTAGCTCTAAAAATCAATTATTATCAGTAATAATAACCAGAAATTAACCCAAATGACAACTCATATCATTCATTGAACCACGTAAAAAAAATAAGTGCATACCCATCACAAAACTTTATTTTTTTTGCTGCATTTGACCTAGTCAACAAGATCTAATTTTTTTGATATGATTTTGGTCACAAAAATAGAAATTTAGAATAGAGACCCCTATTAAAAAATAGAGAGCTTTCCAAAAATGCAAAAATTTTACAAAAATCTCTTCATTTGTGCCCTAAAGACCCGTTTTATCAAAACAGACTAGTTTTTGTAAATTGACTATTTGAGCTATGATATCATATCCAAATTTAAAACACAAAGAATGGACCCCCTATAAAATTTAAAGAGCTTTCCGAAAATATAAAAATTTCTGAAAAATATGTTGATTTGCGTCAGATATTAATTTTTTATGAAATTTCAAAAAAAATTATTAAAAATTCAAAACATCTTAGAAAATTCTAAATTTTTTATTGTAGCTTCCCTAACATGTCACCAACCTGCAAAAAAAATTTCAGGCCAAAATTTGAAGTTGTTTGGGAGATAAAATTAAATCTTTGAAACTTTGAGGTTTTAGCTCCCAAAAAAATCAAAACCAGCATGCAAAGGTGGGTTGCCCCACGGTGGGTGCCAGAAATGTGTGTGTGAAAATTGTACCTAATCTGTAGACACAACACTTTAGTAAAACATTAGAGGTTAGCTATAATCGAAATCGTGCAAAATTGAAAGCTATCTAACCAAGCGATTTACTGCCTTCTAGTAGGTGCGAGATTAATGTTCTCAGATTGTAATCGAGATCAGTGACCTAGACGACACCTAAATGAAAGATTTGAATGCAATTGATCTAGATATGAAATATGAATGCAATCAATCTATTCTTTTGATATTTTCTATGCAATAAGAATGATAAAAACCGATATGAATCTATGCTAGATGAAATTGATATGCTATGAATGCTATTGAAAATTGATATGCTATGAATCTAACAATGATATGTAATATGAATGCAAAAATAAGATTGATCTCACAAAGATGTCGATTCGCAAGAGCTTTGATTCTTCAATTCCAATTCTCCAGCGTGATTGTGCAAAATATGAGATGAGATATGAAAAGCTGAAGCCTTTAATTTATAGAAATCCAGGGCTTTGGAGGTGCATGGATAAAAGCCATAAATCACTCAAATTAACTCATCTTGATTTTTGAGTTATCTGATCGTGAAAGATAGTTAATTCTCAAAATCATGCAAAAACATGCAAAAACAGCTTTTTAACTCGAATTAGAGTTTAGATCAGCTTTTTGAACTCCAAAAAGATGTTGAGTTCCAAAAAGTTAATAACTTGCATTGATTTTCTAATTTGGAGTTTAACTGTTTCTTTTGAATATGCATAATAATTAAGAACTAAATAAATAAATAAAGTGATTTATCCTCAACTCAACTAATTTTTAAAATAAAACAATTAATTTATGGGTTAATTAACTATTTTACCAAACTTTTATTAAAAATTATATTATTAAATAATGACAACATGTTTTAATTAATTAAATAAGAATTTAATCAATTAAAGATAGGAATTTTGATCTATTGTCAAAATTAAATAATACAATTAATAATAGATAGAATTAAATTTAATTAAACAATTAAGTGGCAAATATTAAATCTAATTAATTAAATATGAAAATATTCAATTAATCAAACTTAGGATAAATGTAATTTATTGCCAAATAATCATTAAATTAAAGATAATTAAGATGATTAGGAATATTACTAGGAATATTCCCCGATGCAGAATTTAAGATAATCAATTATGATTCGATGATGTTTAGATGTGCCTTAGATTAGGACTTTGATGTCGATTTCATTTGAATTGTCGATGTAGGAGATTAATGAACTTATAGCCCATTTTTGGGGTATTACACCTATATAAATCACCAGATATGAGGGTGTGGCGAGAGGTGTTACGGATGAGGTTTCGACATTCAGAGCGGTTGAATGTATCAGGAATGATGTCATCACGAAGATATGAATAGATAGCACCATATCGGGAAGACTCGTGTGTGATAATGGCACAAATGACGTGGCTTTTAGACGAGTCAAAGATGGGATGGTGTAGCTCTTCCACCAGGAATTCAAATCTGGATTCATGTGTCTCCAACTGAAGAAGTGAAGCTAATGTGGCCATGGCATCTGCAGCTTTGTTCTCTGTCCTAGGGATCTATTGAAATGTTACAAAGGTGAAGTAGCATCTCAAAGAATCAACCATCTTTTTATAGGGTATCAATTTGTCATCCTTGGTTTGATACTCTTCATTGACTTGGTTGATGATTAACTGGGAATCTCCAAAGACATGTAACTCTGTGATGTTCCATTCTATAGCCATTCTCAAGCCATTAGTTAAAGCTTCATATTCTGCAATATTATTGGTACATGGGAATAAAAGTTTTTAAGACTTTGGAATATTGTACCCATGTGGAGAAACAAATAACACTCCAGCACCTGATCCATTTTGCATGCGGGAACCATCAAAGAACATTGTCCAAGTGCGAGTAGTTGTATACAAGATGTGTTCGTCTGGGAATTCCACTTAGACTGGCATACTATCTTGAATTGGGAAATCAGCTAATTGGTCAGCAATAGCTTATCCTTTTATTGCCTTCCTTTCAACGTACTCTATGTCAAATTTAGTGAGGACCATCATCCATTTAGCAAGTCTACCCGTGAGGGCAGCCTTACTAAGCAAGTATTTAAGAGGATCAATTTTGGCAACCAAATGTATGGTATGAGCAAGCATGTAGTGGTGCAACTTTTGAGAAGCAAACACCACCGCCAGACAAGACTTCTCAATAGTATTGTAATTGATCTCATAAGAGACTAGAGTACGGCTGATATAGTATATGGCTCGTTCTTTCCCAATATCATCTGATTGAGCCAATAATGCCCCCAGGGAAGTGTCTGTAGCTGAAATATATAGGATCAATGGTTTCCCTAGAATAGGAGGCATTAGAATCGGAGGATTAGCCAAGTATTGTTTGATCTGATCTAGGCTCTTTTGACAATCCTCATTCCAAACACAAGAATCACCCTTATGCAATGTCTTGTTGAAGGGTTGCGCTCTATCTGCAAGCTAAGAAATAAACCTCCTAATTGATTGAAGACGTCCCTGAAGACTTCTCATTTGGCTGATATTCTGAGGAGGTGGCATATCTAGGATTGCTTGGACCTTTTCAGGGTCAACCTCGATACTTTTTGCTGATATTATGAATCCTAAAAGTTTGCCTGAGGTGACACCAAATGCGCACTTCTTTGGATTCAATCTGAGTTGAAATTGTTCCATACGATCTAGAATTACTTCCAGATCATTGAGGTGTGTGTCCCTTGTTCTTGATTTTGCCAGGGTATCATCCACATAATCTTCCATGTTTTTGTGCATCATATCATGAAAGATAGTCGTCATAGCTCTTTGGTAGGTTGCTCCTGCATTCTTTAATCCGAATGGCATGACGTTCCAGCAATAGGTTCCCCATGCATATGTGAATGCTATTTTCTCTTGGTCTTCAGGAGATATTTTGATTTGATTATACCCTGAGAAACCATCCATTAGAGAGTATATGTCATAGCCCGCCATCATGTCCACTATCATGTCAATGTTTGGAAGTCAAAAATCATCCTTTAGGCATGCTTTGTTTAAATCTCTAAAATCTGTGCAGACACGAATGGACCCATCATGTTTGGAGATAGGTACTATGTTTGAGATCCATTCTGCATAATCGATGGCTCTAATAAATCCAGCTCTCAAAAGTTTTTCTAATTCCCCTTTGACAAGTAGAGCTACATGTGGATGCATTTTTCTTAATCTCTGTTTTACTGGCTTGACTCCTAGAGCTATGGATAAGTGATGCATTATGAGATTTGTGTCAAGCCCTGGCATGTCTGAATAGGTCCATGCAAAATTAATTTTCTTTTTTTGTAAAAACTGTACATATGCCTTGGTCTCTTCTTCTGATAAAGACTGAGCAAGATGGACTATCTGAGGATTTTCTTCTGTGTTTAAATTGACTGGCTTTGTTGGTTCAATCAATATTGATGATCTATCCTGGAAATAACTCGGCAAGTTATTAAGTACCCCATCCTTAGGTGCCTCAAAGAGGTTTTCACCCTCGGATGCGTCATTTCTTTTTACTATTTTTGGTTCTGACACCGCCACAAAGTGGTTTTCGCCATCAAACCTATTTTTCTTTTATTCTTTTATTTTGAGACTGAGGTACTTAATATCAGGCTCGGTCATGCTGGTTGTTGGTTCACTGGTGGAAGCAACCACGGGTTCAAGAGCATTCAGATAGCAGGCAATTTCGTAATCATTCTAAAAGGTGAGGAATGTGGGCTCTTGATGGCGCTGAGACCAGTCAATTAGGTCAAAGTGAACAAGGGGTAAGTCAATGGTGGGTTTGATGTTGTTTATGCGAAAGGTGTCATCTCTGGTGACCATATAATTGGAGTTCATCAAGTCTTCTCCTAAGATACCTGAATTAGGACTCATCCTATCAAATGAAGCGTCATCCACTAAGGTGATTTGAGGAGTGCAATCCTCTAGTCCTACACTAGGATCATTAGCCGCATCAGGTTGGGTACTATAGGCATGGATAATATCTACGTCCAGATCAACTGTTGCATCTGAAAGTGATTACCATTCATATTCATGGGAGTCTGTCTCTGAGTCATCATTTAGGCCTTGTGATGTAGAAGCCTCAAGGTTAGGAAGGGTTTCCCCCTCTCTAGTGCTAGTATTGGTACTATCCGTCGCAGCTAGGACAGTAACACTTTCCTTTGTCGATCTAGCAGTCACACAGTCACTATCTGTCACAGCTGGGATAGTAGGACTATCAAGTATCAAATCTATGGAATCTCCCCAAAGGAGATTTGTTGAGGGCACCCAATCATCAGACACATCTTGTTGATTGGAAAGATCAGGCGTATAATCTGAGTCATTGTCACTATCTGTTGCAGCTGGGACAGGGACACCTTTCTTCTTCTTATGCTCAAAACCTAAGCCAACTATGGACTTATTCTTTTGTCCAAAAAGAGCATGATCAAGAGGCTCAGCTTTAGCATCCAACCTATGACTAAGGGGACCATATCCCGGATATCCCATATTTTTAACCAGTGTATACCCTTTCCCATAAGCTTCAGGTGAAGGAGCAAAATTCTCATTATGTTTGTATTTCTCCTCGTGATAGATCCAGTCCCTTACAACAACTTCCTCTTTCTCTTCTTGAATGGGGACCGAAGACTCAACAAATTTCCCAAATAATGTCATTGCTAATGATGAAAGCTTCACATTTGGGGATGGTCTCCCATAAGACCTAGGAGAGATTGGTATGTTTGTAAAAGAATCCATTTTATAATCTCCCATCCCAAGATCGATGGTCTTGAACTTCTGCTTGTATTGTTCAAGTGAACTACTAGGACTGTCAGCTTCCCTATTCAAAGGTACATGTGATCCAGCAAAAATGTTATTAACTGATAAAGCACTATCTCCCGGGATGCAAATTTCTACACCGTTATGGGGAAACTTAACACACTAGTGATATGTTGATGGGACAGCTTGCATTTCGTGAATCCATGGCCTACCTAGCAAGATGTTGTAGGCTAGAGGTTCAACATCAACAATTTGAAATAATATATCTTTTTCTACGGGACCAATGCGAATAGGCAAAACAGCCAATCCCTTAGAACTTCTTTCTGCTTCGTCATATGCTTTGATTGTGATCCTTTTCCTTGTGTCAATGACATTCTCGGAATATCCTAGAGCTAGCAACAAACTCAGGGTACAAATATTGAGCCTCGCACCCCCGTCTATCAGTACACGCCTAACACAGGTTTTATGAATCATGACTTCGATGTGTAAGGCCAAGTTAAATGGCTGACTGATGGATTTGTCATCTTCTTCGGAGAAGGTGAGGTAATGAGGGCTAGCCAAATGGTTGACCATGTTTTGGAATTGATCAATATCTAAGTTGTTAGGGATGTTGGCTACTCGCAAAGCATCTTCAAGGACGTGCTTGTGCTTAGGAGACAATTCTAAAAGCTCAAAGATGGATATCTACACGGGTGTACGTTGTAGCTGGTCAATAAGATTATAATTGGAATCAGGACCAATGACAGATTTGGGAGGAGCACCTTTAGACATGGGCTGCTTAGACTTGCTAGTGCTAGGACCTTTAATGATAATGGGCGCTTGGGCCTGTCCCCTAGTGACAGCATTGAGGGACTGGGGAATTCTTTGTGAGTGAGGACCTCTTATCACCACAGCGGGTCTTTCATCAGTCATAGGAGTTGAGTCCACATTATGTCCATAGGGATCTTTCCCTCTCATCATGTTGACACTATCATCCACAACTTCAAGCATGTTAATAACGTTCTCCGCGTTTGTGTAGGTGTAGTTGATAGCCGCCTTGCCATTCTTATTGTTAGAATTCTCTCCTTTCTCATATTTAGGCAAGGGATCTTTAAAGGCTTTATGATCTACATTAGTAGTTAACCCATCCACTTGTAATTGTCCTTTCTCAATAAGGTCTTGGACAAGATGCTTGAGTTTAAAATAATTTTCTATGTCGTGTCCAATCCCATTATGGAAAATGCAAAAAGCCTTAGCATCCCACCAATGAGGTAAAGGATCCGGTATGCGATGTTTTGTAGGATCCTGTGGGTGTGCCAAATTATGAGCAACTAATGTCTTAAAAACATCTGCATAAGATTCTCCCAATTTGGTAAATTGTCTTTTCTCCATTTTAGATCTCTTTTGATACTTAGGTTTGTCTTGTTGTGTTGAAGACATTTGTAGCTTCATAGCTTGAATTGCATGAGAGAGGTTAAGAATTCCTTCATTTTTGACTTGAGATGAGTCAACAACTCCGTCGTTGACCACTTGCTTGTTTTTGTTCCAATAGGAGTTCTTTTTGTCCTTGTTACCATTAGTATTATTATTTTGGCTATTGTTGTTATTTGTTGGTTTAGCCAAAATTCCTTGTTCTTTTAGGACATCCTCAATGCGACATGCCACCTCTACCATAGTATCAAAGGAATTAAATGGGATTTTCTTGACTTCATATCTGAGTTCTGGTATTAGATTGCTCACAATGATATCAATTCTCTCCTCTTCAGGGATTGTCCTTGGGTATTTCAAACACAATCGCCTCCATCATTGTAAAAATGTGACAAAAGATTCCCCTTGATTTTGCTTAAGTTTACACAAATCAAGCATTGTGACCGACCTCGATAAGTTGTAAGCAAAATGCTGAACAAATCTTTGGACAAGTTCTTTAAATGTCTTTATTGGAGGGGAAAGGTTGGTGAACCACTCCATGGCTTGACCTTTTAAACTCCTTGGGAATAATCTCATCAAGTAGGAGTCTTCATGGTGAAAGGAAAAGCTCATTATGTAGAACTGTCAAACATGGTCGTGAGGGTCACCAGTGCCATCATATTTGTCGTATGTTGGGAACTCAACTTTCTTAGGGAATTCTACCATCACCACACTTTTGTCAATGGGGTTAGGACATATGGAGTCCAAATGAAACGTGCTCTTGGGAGCCTTCATCCTGTCTATATCCTTTTGCATTTGTAAGATCACCTCATCAGTTGAGGGCTCTGTTTCTTGATCTTTTGGTGAACATCAAAATTATATGGAACTTTAGCGCCTTTGTTGATAAGACTTTCCAAGAATTGGTCTTTGTTTTGTTCCACATATTGCTCCACATATGCTTGAAAGGATGGTTCTTGTTGCATAGTCATGAAGTCCATATGATCAATTTTAGCATAACTTCCTCCATGTTGTGAGCCATGATGTGCTCGTTGGGAGGGTTGCTTTGAATGTCTATGAGATGACTGTCTCCTATGATGGTCATATCTTGAAGCCCTTCTTCCTCTAGGACTCGGGGATCGTGAGGGCATCCTTGATCTTCTTCTAGGGCTAGGGGAAGGGGTAGATGGGGGTGAGTTGGTCTCACTATTAGCTCCCCTCCCATTAAATCAGCTTTGGAGTTGCTGTGCATAGAGTCTATCTTCTTCTTCTTGGGTGACTCTTTTCTGTATATCCAACAATGCATGTTCTTCTTCCTCTAGTTTGAATTTTTCCTTTTTAGCAGCCTGTTCATCTAAGTAGGCTTGCTTCTCTCTCTCAATGCTTCTCAATCTTGTATTTGCATATCGAGAGGTGTCTTTAAATGGGGAGGATTGTCTTGAATGTCTTATTGCATTGGCTATGTTTATGTGGTGATCACTAGATTCGTTGTTCTAGTCTTCATGTTGTGACCCTGAATCTGAGTGAGCTTGCTTATGATGTCTCTCGGCTCGTTGGTGAGCATCAAAATACCTCGCATTGTTGGGAGGTGACCTCGATGGACTAGCATGAGAAGAACCACCATACTCTCTTCTATGTCATTGGAAGATATCCTTAAGAGTTTGATTCATGGCTTCTCTTTGTTGTCGGGTAAAAGTGTAACTCATGTCCATGCTTGATGAGAGTGGTATGAAAGAGGTGCTCACTTCACTAGGATTAGCTCCTGAATTAAAACAAACCTTAGATTCACTCTTAGGAGATTGATAAAAAAGGAGACCTTTTCCCTTAGGTTATCGACGAGTCTTGACAGGTGGTAACTGGCTAAAGGCAATAGGGGGTCGCTTCCCTTGATTGACTTGGTACCTTGTCGTAACTGACATGAAAGAAAGATGCTCTCAATAAAAAGGTGACCTCTCAAAGTGTCAACGTCAAACTAGGATAATCAAAGTCCTCTATTGTCCAAAAAAAAAGAAACGAGAAGAAAAAAAGGGCTTTACCAACACTGTCAAAGAGGTGCTTCAAATCAAAGGGTGACTACCCTTGCACTTTTGAATCAGGAGGTTGGACTAGGCCAAAAGATAATTGAAATTGAGATGTACACACTAAAATGTACGCCAGAAATGTACACACTAAAATGGTGCACTTCTATGAACCATTACATGCAAGGTTGCTCAAGAATGAGGCCTCACAAAGCGGCTCATAACTCTCTATGCATGGAGTTGCAAGGGACTATGATGTGTTTTCTCTCAGCTAGAGCTACAAGCTTGTGACCTTGCTAGTCAACCACACAATGAGAGATTCAAGTGAAGACAAGGGCAACAATGCCAATATCTCCAAGAATCACTATATGCAAATGCAATGCAAGCTATATGAAGATGCAAATGTGCAAGCTATGCTATGAAAATGGAAGTACAAACTAAGCTATGAAATGGAAATATCAATGGATTACAAATCCTTCCTATTTAGACTATGTGAGCTTATTCTATTGCATAAAAGGAAACTAAGCTAAAAATGCCATTATCATGCAACTAAGAATGGAAATATGCAACTACAATGAAATGCAACAAGTCTTCAATGTCTTCAAACTCCAAATGCACCTAAAACCTGCAGCATAACATTAGCATAAAAACATGGATATGCAAATGAAGGAGAGAGCTCTCCTTTTATAAGAAATGAGGTGAAATGGACCATTGAGATTAAGAGGCAAAAAGTCTTAATCGGCGGTGGAGCTTGAAAGAGGAGCAATCCATGTACACAAGTATCCTCCAATGAGAATGAAGTGTTGACTTTTGAGCCTCATGTGAGACAAAAAGTGCTTTTTTTTCTTTTTATAAAATATGAATAATGATTTATTTGTGCAACTTAGGATAAGAGGAAATGGTGGGGCTTTTTATTTATTAAAAGGGGAGGAAATATTCCTTTTAATGAAATAAAGACTTAGGATAAATGGTTAGCCCAAGGATAAAAATCCAATATATGATCGAATTTAAGACTTGATCAAGAGATTGATAATGTTGAAAATATTGATTATTGATAAAAAATGATTCAGGATTGATAAATCAAATAAATGGGGCCCAAAGTCTAGGCAACCATTTTTGGGTGCATACAGTATCAGTGGTCAAACTTGACAACAATGAAATAGAGAACTTAGGATTAAGGAGTGTGTTGTCCATAATTTCACTCTTTACCTTCCTTGGAATCCCAACAAAGGGCTCTTCTTTATGTTCATCTTCCTTTTCTTCTTCCTGTCCTGTTAAGTCTTCAATTTGTACTTCTTCTTGTTGCTTAGGTGATTCATTAGTGCATAGAATCTCTACTTCCTTAATAATCACAAAGGCTTCCTCAAAATTGTCTAGATCCTTGTCTGATTCTTCCATGGATATCTCAACATTGTCAATAACAATAGTGTCATCTTTTGTCTCCATTGCTTTAGTAGGCACTGTCACTGTGGGCACAGAATCCTATGGACTTGTCATAGGCACATTGGGGATCTCTGACTCCTTTTCTTGCTCAAAGGGAGCTTGGGTTCTAGGCGCAGAAGGTGGATACATGTGTCTATCTAGAAATACCTTTTCAAATGCCTTCTCTATTTCCTTCGCAACCAACTCATAACCCTTATTCATTATTTGTAGAGTTCTAAGCTTAGTTCTTTGGTGAGGCTTCACCAAATCTAATAACAATGATTTTTCTTGAAATGAGCATACATGGAGGTTTTCATCCAATGTTTTTTCTCTTATTCTCATATATTCTTCAATGTCTTGTCTTTTCAAAGAGTCAAGTATATTCCATACTTGATCAGGATTGACTATCTTAAGTTCCAAAATTGATTTCTTGAACTTAATCATATGCTTGATTATCATACCATGGATATCTGATTTGTCAATATCAATATTTGTCATAGAATTTTGCTCTTTGATCAATCCTTCCTTCATCTACTACTCTAGTTCTCAACACTTCAAGATTCGGTCTAAATCCTACCTCAGGAGGTGCTTGAGTATTTCTACCTTTGCTTCTTGTTGATCTTGATGATGGATGGCTAGAAGTGGTTTGCTTCTTCCTTATGGTCACCTTACTAGGCTTAGGTGATGGAGTGAACTCCAGATCAATTGTGGTTGTGGGCGCAGAGATGTTTTCTTCTGTCTTTTTCTTCTTCTCCTTAGGATCATCTGATTTTTATATTTTCACTTTAGATGAGGGTGCTCTCTCAAGTTGCATTGTAATCTTGGATTCCCTTGCTTTATCCAAGTCTTCTTGGGTAACACCATGAATTTTTAGAATGTCTAAAGTTATCTTGGATGCTTTTCTCTTTGTTGCTTCATTGTATAAGATAGAGTCTACTTTTCTTTTCTTCTCTTCATAAGTACCCAATCTTGGCTCATTGGGATCCTTAGGCATTGATAAAAGGACTTGTGCATAAGCTTCCAAAACATGTTCCTCCACTTCATAACCAAGTGGATGGATCCACTTAGTCCTAGGCTCAACTGCTTCCATACAAGTGATGTGTGTCTCCAGCATGAAACAAATGTTGTCCTTATACTTCTCCACAATATTTTCAATTATCCTATACCTTCTCTATATTTTGATTCTAAATGTTTTGATTTCCAAATCTATGAAGTCTTTCAAGGTGCTCTCTGATGTTGCCTTGAATGAGATTTGTGGCAATGTAGGTAGGCTCTTGTCAAGATAAAGATCTGACACTTTACCAACAATATGAAAGTACATGTAGATGATCAGTGAACCAAATCTGAACACTTTTCTTTTGTCATGCTTGATGGCTCTAATATTGTCTAACAACTGTGCACGTAGGATTTCACAGAGCTTAAACTCTCCATATTCTAATAGTTTCCAGAATTATTGTTGTGGATATACTATTCACTCTGTTAGCATACTGAAACTTGTACCCTAGAATCATAGCAATGAGTTTTATATCCTTTTCTATAGGTTCAATTGTCATGCCATGCTTATCACTCTGGGACTTACAAGCTTTCTCTACTTGTTTCGTGACATCCTTACTAGTAGGAAGAATGGCATTGGTCTTGGAAAGTTTGGTCATCTCATAAATGAGATCTGATGTAATGCAAACATGAAATTCCCCAATCCAAAATAGGTCATCATGAATTCTGCTCATTAGGATCTTGATCCATTCTGACTCATAAAATTCATATGCAGTTGCATACTCAATTATTGGGTGATTTGTGAAGTGCACAAACTCATCCTTGAATGACATGTTTGGATTCAACATTGTTTCAATGTGTGACCTAATTCTATCCAACCCCATAGGTTCCTTCTTACAATATATATATGCGCAAATATCTTCTACGTGCATCACTCCCATCGGAGTTCTAGAAAATACCCCTTCCAAATCATCTAGCACTGACTTAAAAGGATGCTTCTTGAATACATATCTCTTCCTCTTTGTAACATCAAATACAACTGGAGTGGCCATTACTTGATCAATGCTTAAATAGGGTTCCAAAGGTTTTCTGAAACATCGTGTCTAAACAAAGGTTTCAAAACCAACTTAACTTAGTTCACTGATGAAAAAAACTACAATATTTCAACACTAACTACTTGATCTCTTGTGCTCTCCAAAGGCTCGAACTTGAATGAAAAAGTGAGGATAATGGATCTCCAGTGACTATAAAAATAACTTTATGCAATTAATCCTTGCCACCATAATACGAAATGTAACAGAAAATTCCAATCTTTGTTTCTTCTAACAATTAGGCTATATGATCTTGCATACATCATCAACTAGTATCCAGACAACTATAACCAAAGGCACATACTCTAAGGGTGAGTATAGTAGCCACACAAGGGTCTAGAGATAATCTAGCTCCTCCTATGACCATGAGGGTCATTTTTCCATAAGTAGAAGGTGCATCCACTAAGGATGCATCTACTACTATGGCACTGACATTATCTTTCTTTACTTCCATCCAAATCTTGCTCACATCTTCTATAGCTTTCACAGAATTGACTTCTCCAAATTCATCCAATATTGATCCTTGAGACTTATTAGGTCTTTCTTGTCCTTGTGCTCATGATCTAAATTTTTTTGAGATGTGTCCAACCTTGTTACAAGACTAATAAATAACTAGAGGCCTTGAATTCCTCGGCGCATTGATGTGGGTTACCATACTGCATTGTCTAGCTATGTTACCATTTTAATAGCATATCTAACATGTAATGTTTAGAGGACTTCTAACACTTTGCTGAGGTTGATTTATCTGATTGCACTGTATTTGAAATCTTTGATTTGATCTACAATTCATAGCTCTATGACCAAATTTATTGCATGAATAACAATAACCATTGAAAGGTCTTACCTCTTTACAATCTCTTGCTATATGTCCATGCTTTTTACAGGTATAACAAGTTCGGTTTACTAGATTGTGTTCATCTTTAGATGGTTTTACTATAGATTCAGTGTGATCTTTAGTCTTCTTAGCTCCTATAGATTCTTCTGGTTCTTTCATTCTATCTCGCATAGCATTGATTTGATTTTGTGCTTCATTGAATCCAATACCACTGGTATCTCCTTTAATCTTCTACGCATACAACTGTGACTCTATTAGATCAATACTTGTGTGCAATTTGTCAATATCATTCTTTGCTTTAGTCAACTCAAATTCTACCTTTTTCTTGATGTTTTCTAATTCCAAGATTTTCATATTTGCTTGCCTAAGTTCTTCATCCAACTATTTGTTTTCTTTGATATGTTCTTCATAGGCTTCCTGATTTTTAGTTAGCTTTTCATCCAAATCTTCAATCTGATCCTTCAGAGATGTGTTTTCTTCATTCAACTTTTTGACCATTTTTCCCAAATCATTTGTTGAACAATCTTTCAAATCTTTTCTCAGTTTCTTGATGAATATTTGTGAACCACTGACCTTTAATTTCAGTTCTTCAATTTCCTTTTTAGATCTATCAAGATCTTCAAGAGCTGCTTCAAGATTCTTCTTCAGATGTTTTACTTCTTCCGAAACCATGATCTCCTCAAGTGGTTAAACTTATCTTCAGAGGACCAAAGCTCTGATACCAATTGTTAGGAATGGGAACACTGAGAGAGGGGGGGGGGGGGGGGGGGGTGAATCGGTGTTCTATAATATTAATGTTTTTCTGCTTCTTGAAACTTAGCCAAATTACTTAATTACTAAACTGAATATTAAAGAAAATAAAGTAAACAACCATAACACATAATACCATATATGATTACGGGGAAACCTTGGCCAAAGGAAAAACCCCAGTGGGAATTAATACCCACTAATGATTGTATTTTGTATTATGAACCTGTTAATGTTCCTTTACCCTATTAGGAGCAGTCTTTACAATGCTTAGTACAATGAATTGGTCAAAGGTTAGACCCTATTAGGAGTCTTGAAGCAACAAACCCTATTAGGGGTGTAAGGTTCACTACCAGAGCTCACTGCTCAATAGAGAAGGCTATAACCTCCTAGATATCAGATCCACACTATATTTGCAAGGGTGAACTGCTGCTATGACACTGTTGTCTAATCAGTTCCTTTTGTGTGTTGATGCTTTAACCTCTTGTAAAGCTCTATATCATTCTTACTTCTCTAACACATACTTCACATAATTTTTCTATTCTATTTCAACTTATATATCCACACCATGCTCAAATAGAAAAGTGCATGTCTCATATATAGGCGCAACCAAAACTAATTGCTAAGTCGGCCTATAACCTATTACAGACAATGCTTCCAAATGAATTGGTTCAAGCGTGTTTAAATACATTGATATTAACATGTTTACAACACATTTACAATAGGTGCATAGCCTTTACAAAACAAAATAATATACGCTAATCAAAATACTATTTGTCGTCTCCATGCTCTGTTCTTTTTTGTCGCTTACTGACTATGTCACTTAGACTTGTTATAACTTCTTCATGCTATCATATCTGACCATGCATGCTTAGACTTAGCATAGTAACATAATCAAAAGCTTATCTTCAAGGGTGCATACCAAAAATTGATCATACACACATGTGTTGATGCTCTATTCATTAGGTGCTTCACTATCTACTTTATCTTCCATACTTAGCCAAATTCTGATCTTCTAAGTTATTGTGCTGACCTAAAAACTTCATATGACTTTGTTGCTATAATGACAACACTAAACTTAGTCATATACACTAGTAAAGTCAACTTTCCAACAAGTTATGTGATACTTCAATGGGTACTTGATTAGTTGGCACATTGACAAGGTAATGTGTTGTTTATCTTTAGCACCAAGTGAAGAAGAAAGACTGGAAACATAGGCTTAACCGAGAAAAAGTGAAGAAATCTAGTTTAAGCTGAGTGATGCTAGTGTTGAACGAGTGCCAGTATATGTTGAGAAAATATAGTGTCGAATGAGCATCAGTAATTACCGAGTGATAGATAATTAACTGAGTAAAGAAAGTGTTTTTTGAGAAAGAAAGTTTTAGCAATGACCGAGGAGATGAACATAGTATTGACCGAGTGTTAGTAATTTACATTTTGAGAAAGAATTGAGAATCCTAGCCGACATAGTTGAATTCTTGGGATATGTAAAATGTGTTGAAATTATTAATGAATGGTATGGAGCATCTAATGCATAGTAAACTATTTTCTTATGGATTCAAGGAGAGGTTTGGAGATGTATCTAGAATGAAAAGAAGGAGAACAAAATGATGGAAGGATTCGATGAATCTGACCTAAACCTAAGATCTACAGAAGAGATTAAGTGAAAAAAGATTAATCTACCTAATTTGTAAGAAGGTATAAGGATGACCTAATTGTGAGGTTAATTAGTGTGTGGAAGAGGTTGATGTTATGGACTAATGAATCTAAGCAAAAGGCTAAGGTGAAGTTGTGAAGAGCTTAACAAAGTTGTGGTGATTGCTTGAAGAGGATTTCGAGCAGATCAGAGATGGAGATGGAAATGAAGGTCAATTAGTAAATCAACATATGAGAAAATTGGATCTTTATTTGAAAAGTGAGTTGTATATTTTAGATCAGAAGCTACTGCTACATTCTAACCATTGTATTAGTCTAAATACTTTAATCAAGGTTGACCTAACAATCATTGTGTAAACTCTTTTATCAAGGTGACATTCTAATGGAATGTTCTTAAGCCCTCTAACTAGGCCACTCTTAATAGGGTGATTAAATCTTTTAATAGGGCCACACCTAACAGTGTGTATTGTAAACCTTTAATTGGGTTGGCTTCTCACAGAGCTCACTTCAGAAGAGTGAAAATTAGTATCATGTTACAAGTGGTTTTTCCCAAATTGGGTTTCCTCGTTAAATCCTTATGTTATACTTGTGTGAATGTTATTTGATGTGAATTTTGTTGAAAGTTTTATATTTTTCAAGTTAATTACTTTTGGACATGGGACTGCAAGTTTTATGTAATGGGTATATGCTATAGAGACCGAGTGAAGTGCTGATTAGATATGAGTTTGTTGAAGAGCTAGAAAGTTGAATTGGTACATCTGTACCTAAGGATAACTAATTCACCCCCCCTCTCAATTATTCTAAAATCATTCTAACATAATCTAGATCTCAGTAACATGTTTTATTTTCACCTAGGATCTTGAACTTTTCTAGAAACTTGTTCTACTTAGATCTTTTTGTAGATATTCACCTTGAATTTTCATAACTCTAGATCTCTTGTAATTGACTTTCCTCATCATCATGATCATCCATATCATCATAACTAATCATTAAATGTCAATTCAATCCTTATTTGATATATTTTACTTGGTGTTCTTCATTTGAATTTTAGTAGTATGCTAGGTTAAGAGCTTAGCCATGTTAGGAGCTTACAAATGCATGGTAAAGAGAAAGACCCTATTAGGAGCCACAAAATTAATAGATTTGCCTCTAGACTTGTTAGGACATTTACCCTATTAGGATTAACCTTTTTAAGGGATTTCAAACCCTAATTAAAGAGTCACTTATTTAGAGGATTTAAAAATCAAACTTGTTAGGGTCTACCCGATTAAGGGATTTTATCTTGATGAAGCTATTAGGAATCAACAAGTGAAAGTGATTTGGAAAAATAACACTCCTCCTCTGCTAGTATAGATTTAGTTCAAGCTCAATCTCTTATTTACATTCAGACCATCCAAACCCTACAATCACACACTAGTAAATTTTAGCTTGTTTTTCGACGAGGTTTAGTCGATTATTAGACGCCCATTGGTCGACTAATCGACTATAATGGTCATCAGAGTTTTTAAGTTGGTAATATGACACATAAAGTTTCAGTCAAAATTGCGATGTCAACAATGGTTGAATTATCAAAGGAGATGACGTCGAAATCATTGCTTCAACCTAGAAGAATTGCCTATTATATTTTTTACCTCTGCGACCAATGTTGGTTGAAAGTGTGATGTACAATCGTCATAATAAACATCGACTATATAGCTTTCTCGTCGATATGTCTATTATTTGTTGGTAAAAAAAGAGACCGAAAAGTTAATTTTTTTTTAAAAAATATATTGATTATCAAATTAAGCACAATAATATTATGTCACTATTGTTTACTATTTGGGAAAGGCTTTCTCAGACTACCACTCTCCACCACCCGCCATTTCCACCTTAGCATTCCCATTTCTTGGGGATACTTCTCACCGCATATGACAAGGTAGAGCTCCTTGTCCATTTCCAGCTGTACATCTTCTTTCCTCAATCCTACATGCAATACATATGAGACTATGAAGAATGATAAGAGAGAATAGATGCACCACTAATGTCCAACCAACTCATTTTTTTCAATACTAATATAGAAACCAAGATAATGATATTTGTGAAGGTTTTATAGACGTAGGTTACTAAATAATTATCTCTGCACTGGTACTCAATCTGGAAACCCTTGTATGTATATAGCCACTCTAGAAAATCTCCACATCTAGAAAATCTCCACAAAAATCCCTTCTGGCCTCCACTACATATACGTCTTCTTAGAATCTAAATACTTCGGTCCATCATTGATTCTCATCAATGTACCAATTTGGATAGTAAGTCTAATTTAATTTGTCTGTGGATTGAGACCTTAAATTATTGAGCTTCTCTTTGTTTTGAGAAGAGTATAACATTCTCTACTTAACAGGGCCAACCACGTGAAGGTGGAAGCTCATCTGGCCCCTCCTAGGAGCCTCTTATGACCCTTTGTGACATTTTAAGACCTCTAAGATGTATTCTTAGGGATCGTAAATAGTCGTAAAGGGTCATAAGGGGTCTTGGGATACAACATCTGAGAAACATAATTGTAGACATCGTGGTCACAATTTTTTGGAGACAACGTAATTGAGTTGTATACCCAGATGATGGAGAGCAACTCTTGCACCTCCGATTCCAAGTTGACTACATCTGTTGCTCATGAATACAAGGTCCTCCAACAAATGTATTCAACTTGGATTTGGGGGTGAAAAAATTTCTCTCCATCACTTAGGTACACAACTCAATTACGTTGTCTCCAAAAGATTGTGACTATGATGCCTACAATTATGTTTCTCAGCTATTGTGAAATCTACATTTATGTTTCTTAGCTATTGTGTTTATGTGCATGTATTTTATGTGTTTTGGATAGTAAGTCTAATTTAATTTGTCTATGGACTAAGACCTTAAATCATGTAATGAGGAGGCTTAGAACACTAGTATATGCAAATTTCATTATTTAATAATAAAAATCTATTAAAATGTTTATACCTTCTTCTCTCATTTGTTGGTGTAATTCCTCTTTGAGTATCCCTTTTCTCCTTTTCATCCAAAATGAACTCATTCCAATCCCTCACTGGAATAAAGGGAGGATGCTCAAACTTCAGCAAGACTTCATACCATGCAACATTCGTAGATTATGTTCAATGCGCTATTTACATTCGTAAATCAATGTTGTGTACAAATCTACGGATGATGTGTGGTACGAAGCCTCGCTCAAGCTTGAAAATGATAGTCAATCCATAGTCAAGGTCAAGGAAGAAATGGAATAACCAAGAAAACACTATACGTTAAATCATGTGATTGATAGTAGATTGGGGCTCACCTGAGCCATAAACATGAAGAATTATTCTAAAAAAAGATGTAAACCATATATATGCATACTTGAGGCAAAGAGAAGTTACGTTATATCCATATTAAAATATTAGTTACAATATGAAAATACTAAACTAACTAATTCCTAAGTTCATCTCTGCATATGGTCACAACAAAGATATGCGATTACAATATAGAGAAGGCATTGTAAAAATATAATTTCAGAATTTGCCCTAGCCTGACATGTTTTGCACTCAAATCCTTCATCACAGATAAGTGGAGATGGGCAAATAGATGCAGATGAGTTGTCATTGACCCAACTAAAGTATCTACAACCATTATTTCCCTGTGATGCCCAATCTACATTAGTTCTTATATTATAATGTATAGTATTTACATTACAAACATTAAATATATACACATTAGTAACCTTTTTTCTATTTGGGAAACACCAAAATTGTCATCCAGGGTTGTTCAGTGTCCGTGAAGTCTTCAACACACACTACCCACCACCACATTGATAGTTTGACACATTGACAAGAGTCATGGAGCCTATATATCAATAATGCACCACACCATTGTTACTACATTTATTATTTTTATATGAAATACACCAAGGAGTACCATCAGAAATATTAACTATTTACAATAATGAAAAGTAAACCTAAATCAAATAGCTCATTTTTTTATCAGCATGTGTAGTCTCTGTGTATATGAAAAATGAAAGAAATATGAAGCTGAAATAAAACAGTGAACAAAATAGTATTCCACATAGACTAAATGAAATATACCATCAAAAGAAGGTGACAAAATCCTGTCATGAAGCACAGACATAGGAAATAAAAAAAGGGACAAAAGACAAGAAATAAGAAAAATCATTACGACTATAGAAAAATCATTTATACTATAATAAAAAAAAGAAACACTCTTTGTCAACAATTTTCAAAATCATTAGGACTATAGAAAAATAATTAAGACTATGCAAAATCAAATTTTAGAAATGGATGGTTCTGTTGCTTTTCCATTACAACAATTGAGCATTCATCATTTGGTATTGTGTATTCCATTTAAGTATGTCAACAATGTTCAAAATCTTGTCACCAAGCATAGACAAGAAATAAGAAAAATCATTAGGACTATATAAAAATCAAGTTCTAGAAATGGACAGTTCTAATATTGCTTTGCCATTACAACAATTGAGCATTCATCATTTGGTACTTCTTGATGTATTCCATTTAAGTTTACTAACATAGACTTAGTAGTAAAAGCATTGTATTCTGTTGTATTCCATTAGAAACAGAGACTTAGTAGTAAAAGCATGTCCTTTGGTTTACTAGTTTACTTATAATCAATATGTCCTTTGGTTTACTAGTTTAATCTAGTTTAAGAATGGTTCTTTTCATGTTTGAATGTACCATTGAATGAAGCTTGGCTATATTAAGTACAATCTTAAGACTTGTGACTCTTCAAATTCTCTTATTTCCTTCAGACCTCCAAACATGTGTACTATGAGTAGCCCTCCAACAAATGGACTTGTGATGATTTTCACAATAGTACATGTGTTGGAGGACAGCTCACAGTACTGCTTAGGAAAATTTGAATGCTTAGGCATTTGCACCCGTAGAAAACTATGCCCCCATGTCCCATGGGATGCCATGCCTCCTCCAATGTTTATATCATACACCTTGCAGTAGTCAGACCGTGTGTCGTGCCTGTACATAGAGTATTTATTACATAATTTTCAAAGATGATATAAAGATATTATATTTTATACTTAGCAAGATTTTAATATTAATATGCTTATCAAGATCTTTCTAAGTATAAAATATAATCTTGATTATACATAATCTTGCTAAGTAAAAAAAAAAGGTGAATTTCATTTCTCATTTCATTATTTCATTTGCAAAAAAAAGAAGTCTGGTTCTCCAATGACCACAACCAATTTCATGTTGGTTGGATCAGTTGGAAGACTTTTTGGAAGTGGTTTTTAAACCTTGTCCAATCACGGGATTGGCACAAAGAGATGATCTTCCAAGTAGTGTTGAATAAAAGAAACCCAAAAGACATTCTAAGTACAGTTTTATTATCATAGTCTATCTGTTGCAAATAGGTAGATGGATTGATCATTCTGCAAGTTCATTGTATGCATTGTTTATTTGAATCCATCTTAGTTTTGACTATCATTTTATTTCAATTTTTAGTTACATTTACACAGTCAGTTATGAACTGAACACATGGCTTAACTGTCATAGAAAACCCAATCATGTAATGGTTAGAGAGTTTTAATGTCATTGCAGGTTCATTTGAGCATCCACAGTTCTTGTTAGAGTTCATTAAACTAGACTTTGCAAACATTGTATTTTAAATTTGGTGTTGATCTACGCAACAACCCAACCTCACTGACAGACCGGCTCAGGAAAATCTATAGTCAGCTTTGTAACACAAGAACATTTCTAGGCATTAGTTTTACCATGGCAATGTATGAGAAGGAAAATTCATGATGGCTACTCTAATACATATATTGTTCACAAAGGCAAAGAGAATTTTTAGTTAATACCACTAACTTGTAGGGATAAAGACAAGATAATAATGTGTTTCGGTGATACTATTCCTCTTCATAAGCAAGGAAACATTGCAGGTGATATAGGTTGGTATGGGCAGCAAGCATACAAACATGGATTGACTAGGATAATGCTGAACAATCCTAGAAATGCAGACTTTTGGGATTTGAACTATGTTCAAATAGGTACAGTCAAGTGTCCTATTGAAGGGTAGCTAGTAAAAAACCATGTTTAGATGTGGACGGACAGTGCCCCTGATAAGAATCACTTTACCTAAAGATTGTGCCATGTTCGTAATTTTTGAGATGTGTCCATTTGATTAATTCTCCAAATTTTGGTTGCACTCCTTGCATTGGATGACATTTTCCTAATTATAGGGTTTGAATTTCACAACAGAAGGAAATCAATACTAAGATGAAATTTTGGTATGTAGGATTTGTATTTCCTATATACATTTGTGACCAAAGATATGGACTGATCTACAGTGCCTCCAAAGCTTCTACTCAAAAGAATCTTCTCACCACTCAAAGACCATGCCCATTTTGATTCTCACTATAGCTTTAAATTCTTCACCCTCTACTTAAATGCTAAAGATAGCACAAATGTTGAAGGATGTCAAGCATAAATAGGAATGCAACAACAATATTACTCTCTTATATGTAGCAAATACATACAAAAGAATCTTCTCTCCACTCAAAGACCATGTAAGCTTTTATTCTCCCATTAGCTTTAAAATTCTGTATCTTCCACTTAAATAATGAAGATGGCACAATGTTGAAGAATCTCTATTGTGAGTTTAGAAAACAACAACGCTACTGCAATGCACGTAGCATAGGCATTCTTTAGTTTTGGCCAAAGGCGTAAGCTGAAATATTATTCAATTTGAATAGAAGCTTTGAATAACTTCCAATAGCTACAACATGAATGGAGTGACTGCATTAAACTTATTCCATATTAGGTTTTCCATGTAACAAGAATAGAATTCAAGATTAGAAGTATTAATTTAATAGGGTTCTAGAATGCGACTCTTAAGTGCTTCTAAAATCTACTACACTTTGTAACAAACCCACATCAGATATTTCATATCCTCTTTCAACGTGTTCCATAAGGATTCTAATGCATTTGATTGCAATCTCATCATGACTCGTAATCCAAAATGATCTAATATGTTAAAATTTCACTCCAATCGCCATTCCCATCCCTGTACCCTTTGCTACATCCCATAACTATGGTTCATGAAGCAATATGCTGCTAAACTAAGCACTTGGTGGGAATCGAACTAGTGACCACTGGATGGGAAATAAGCATTTTGGGCCCATAAACATAGTTCAAACATATAGTTGAATACACTAAAAGTGCAGGAACTAACTTACCTGTTGAACACACATAATGGGAAAGTAGACCTCCATGGCCAAAATTCCAAAATTATTTGGATGTGAATCCATTTTCTTTGAGTAGGGATAAAGATAAGATAATAATTTGTTTTGGTGATACTATTCCTCTTCATAAGCAAAGAAACATTGCAGGTGATACAGGTTGGTATGGGCAGCAAGCATACAAACATGGATTGACTAGGACAATGTTGAACAGTCCTAGAAATGTAGACTTTTGGGATTTGAACTATGTTCAAATAGGTACAGTCAAGTGTCCTATTGAAGGGTAGCCAGTAAACAACCATCTTTAGGTAAAGTGATACCTATGCTAAAACTGAGAAGTTCACCTCTTACCCCTCACTTATAGTTGTTCCTTTAAGGGAAGATTGTAGGGCCCAAATGATAGCCTTGAATTATATGTACTAAGTGTTACAATGGAAATGTAGGTCTATAGGAGATTCTCAACATTGAATAGGGGTTTAATGAGTGGCAAAAGAAGATAGAGATCTTCAAGGAAAGTGTATCAGACATGAAACAAGGAAAAAGAGAAAATAGAAAACACCGTAACCATCATAGTCTTCTAGAGTCAACAACATCAATGATAAAGGGAAAATAAGAGGACAGTGTTTGCATGAACAAAGGCCCTAAATCATCAGATTTAAATGACAGTCATGATGTTAAAGGAAAAATAAGAGAAATTAATATGACAATCCAAGTGCATATGATATAGACCTTTTATCTAAAGACAAATCAAGTCTAACTGGAGATATAGAAATAAAGTAGTCCTTTTGGAATGATTATTGTGAGGATGAATAATAGTGGGTGTAAGTCATGAAAATATGACAGTGGTGATAGAGATTACTAGAAAGGTTCAATTTTGAATCACAGTAAGGAAAGAATGATAGACACACATACAATGAAAGGAAGATTTCTTAGACACAGTTGAGTCAAAGACTATAAAATGGTTGATATGATGATCTCAATTGAAAAGACAAAGAAAAATGACAAAGCAATGTAAAGGGATGTACAAGATAGTCATACAACACATGAAAACTATTGCAGACAAGGTGAAAGGAACATGAATGTGACATTCCTCTCAAGGGTGTATCATGAAAGACATAACCTTTTATACTTCTTAATGTGACAGTTTCAAAAAGGATAGTTCTATTCAGTCACAAGACCGAGTGTTTCATGACAGTCTTCCATAGATAGTGTGATGTCCCCATCTTTAACCTAGTAACATAATAGCAACAAAACACATGTGGTCAAGGGGTGGTATACCTTGAGCACCTCAACATAGTTAGGAGATAGTGGAAAATAGTACATAGCAAGTAAGAGTTCAAGTAGATAGTTTGCATATTCTTTCCACAAATAGTCAATAAGCATCAAATGTATCAAGGAAAATCGTGAATTCTTTCAATAAGATAATTTTCCTATTTAGCATCAAGGAGCACATCAAAGAAATGCAATATGAGAATGTGTTATGATTGAGGATGACAAATATCAAGTATCTCTATCAATCACTACCAAGCTCACATGTTATCAAGAATGACAATCTTGTGGACAACCACCTTATCAACAAGGCATTTGATGATCACCTTGAAAACATGCCGAATAATCTTCAGGACATAGTTGTAGAAGAGTAGGGTACTTTCACAAGGAAAGGCGTAGGGTAATGGCAGAGAGTTTTATTTTCGATGTTTGGAAGTTCATTTACCCATGAGTCAGTCACCTTATAATTCTAAATATCAGTAAGTATTTAGCAGTAAGGAAGACTATTGCAGAAGTGGATAGAGGTGCAGGTTGCTTCCAAGTTATTTGATGTAGTGAAGGAGATCTAGTTAAGATATTGGGACATAGAGAAGGGACACTTTTGATGGCACACATGAGAGACCCATGATCGATCTTGTGAACTTGGATGATGTTGCAGTCAGTTCTTGTTTCATCGCGAAAGCACTTCGATAAGGATGTAGATGGTTCTATTTATACTCCTCTGTTCTTGTGTTTTTTCACAACACAATGGAAAATCACCTGGGCATAACATGTCGATGTAGCAAGGTGGAAGCATTGCAAGAAACACCAGAGGAGAAGATACAAAGGATTTTTAGCAAGGCAAAGGAGAAGGAGCATGTGACTATGGTGTCAATCTTGGGGGGTGACTTCTGGTTTGGTGGCCATGTCCATGATGGCATTCTGGTGGCAGAGTTGTTCCATTTGATCATACAGATTTTTGGGGACCCTCTGCATGGTATGGGACTAGCTCATAGAATCATGGTAGATGAAATATACCTAGAGGTGGTGGAGGTAATGGACAACATAGATACCCAACTAACAAGCAATGGTTTGCTGGGTTTCTTTGCGTTGGAAGTTGAAGGAAAGAAGACATTGATGAAGAAGGCGTGGTCAGCCTTCAAAGTAAGTGTTAAGGAATATGATCAGGTGAAGTTTGGAGTCTTTCTCCAAGAAAAAGAGAAGCTATTTCTGGAGGAGATATGAACAAGATTGGTAGAACTTGGTCAAGGAATAATGTATTTATTCCACTAATCACTTTTGGTTGTAATCTGGAGGTTCTTCCTCATATGTAATCTTTATTTTCAATAAATACAAAAAGGGTACTACTCTAGGAAAAACTTATTTTAAAAAAATGACAATCACCACTTACCAAATAGAACTTGAAAGTCCCATGATCACTGGGCAAGTAGTTCAAACCCTATTCTGCCTAGTTTTATAAATATTACCTTGCAACATGTATGGGCATGTAGATAGAAATTTTTATGGCATGCAACATGTATGGCCCTAGGAGACATGTATGAAAAATGTGGAACCATGACCAAGGCCCACGTAAAGCTTTCAAACAAATCCAGTTGGTAGGTGTAAAGCCAAATGACACAATCCTATGCATAGACCCGCAGAACATTTAAGGAAGCCCTTGTTCAATACATAGCAAAGCAAAGAAGAATGCACAAATTAATAATCCTCTGCCACATACCTTATGTAAGATTCACGTGCAAAGAAGGAATCCCTTGTTCAATATAGAGTAAAGCTCAAGCTCTTGCTTCTACCCCACGATGTCAAGTAGATTCACGCACGTGCGTTGCTCTTCTTTTTTTTCACAAATGAAATAATGAAATGAGAAATGAAATTCCCCTTTTTTTTTATAAGTTATGCCCGTGTTTGTCAAAATTTTGACCACCATGGAATTTGTCACTATTTTGACAAACACGGGCATAAATTAAAAAAAAAACAAAGTTTTCCTTCTATAATCCGACCAAGAAAAACCTTCTTATTTTTTGGTCAAAAATTTTGGTAGAAAAACTAGGCAAAATGTACTAGTGGCACAACTACATTCATGATCTTTCTCTTCCACAAACTCTTCTCATAATACATCAAAATGATATATAAATTTTTTTACAACTTAAGGTAGAAAAATAACCTTAATTACATTTGAATTTCATCATAGATCTACCAAAATGTGTTACCAAAACCAAATCCATCAATAACAAGATCTATTTGATTGCCACTTCAAAACACACATCAATTTGACAAAGAAAATTTAAACCACATCACACTTTCCAATGTTCTTGCACAAATTCAAGAAATTCAATCATAACGATCATGAAAATGCAAAATCATCACTCCACGTCCATCTTCCATGTCACTACAATCCCTAGAATACATAATCACTTACCACAACATGATACAACATCACCAGGTAAGGATTTGACTGCTTGTTCTAAGAAGTTCTTTTACTTTTCACTAGGTGACCTTATGTCCATTGAAACTTTGTCTTCCAGTCACCAATCATGATGCGGTTACAAAAAAACCCCCATAACATAGTCAAGATAAAATATCCTGAACTGTAACGCCTAGATTCAAACCTGTTTGATGGAATCATCAAAATATTCCTCCTTGGGTACATCATGTTCTTCCTATTGACCTATCAACCTTCACTCGATCATAAATCACATCATACATATGATAAATCTATGCGGTCATAGATACATCATCTAGAGATATCACTTAGTCTTCCATTTTGATCACACACTCTAATCTTACCATAGCTCCGGATCCAACATTTTGAACATACATCAACATAATAGGCACACTATTAACCAACAAACACTAAGTTAACATCAATGAAAACATCATAAATGATCAACCTAACATCAGATCTACATCAAACAAATACCATAACGTACTCAACTTATCTCTGCATCAATTATGCCAACACCTTCTATGCCATAGCTCTAGTTGGGTAGGTAAACCCCAACAAAAACCTTTTTTTTCTCCCCAAGTCACTCAAACATTCCAGAACACTCTAGACCGAAGTGACCCTTAAGGTACACATAGTACAAAAGGTAGCAATATTTATTGGGATATTTCTTTGAGATCATACGATGTATCAAAAATCCATTAGGTGCTATAGGATCGTGTTGTTGCTTCCTACTTATCTCAGTTTTGGGATATTCAACCTTATTTGAAATTTTCAACCCAATCTTGGTCATTGCCAAATCTTGCAATGTGCCTTATTTGAAAGTTGCAACATTGTGTATCTTTGAAAAGAATCACTATGGACTTGAACCTTCTACACTAATAGCTTCAATTGGGAAGGAAAACCCTAGGAATAACCTTATTTTACTCCCTAAGTCATGTGAAGGTTCCAGACCACTCAGGACTGAAGTGACCCTTAAAGGTGCACATAGTACAAAAAGTAGCAGTCTTTGCCAGGTAGTTTCTTAGAGCTCATGTGATGTATCAAAAACCTATCAGGTGCTATAGGATTTTTTTTCCAATTTCCAAAATAACCTATCTCTATCTTGAGATATTTGACCTTGTTTGAAATTGGCAACCCAATCTCAGTCATTACTAAATCTTGCAATGTGTCCGAGTTGAAAGTTGCAACATTATGTATCTTTGAAACAACTTGTTGTGGCCTCAAATCATCTACAACAATAGCTTCGGTTGGGTAGGTAAACTATAGGAACAACCTCATTTCTCTCCCCAAGTTGCTCAAATGTTCTAGACCACTTCAGACTAAAGTGACCCTTGAGGTGCACATAGTACAAAAAATAACAATATTTGATGGTTCATTTCTTGGAGCTCATGTGATGTATCAATGATCTATCAGGTGCTACAAAATATTTTTTTCACTACCCACAAAAACCTATCTCATTTTTGGGAGATTCGACCTCGTTTGAAATCAGAAACCCAATCTCAATCATTGTCAAATCTTACAATGTGCCTCTAATTAAAGCTGCAATATTATGTATCTTTGAAATTTCTTGTTGTGACCTTGAACCATCTATTCCAAAAGTCTGATTGGGTGGGTAAACCCCAAGAAAAATCTCATTTCATTCCCCAAGTCTCTTGAACACTCCAAACCACTCTGGACCAAAGTGACCCTTAAGGTGCACATAATACAAAAAATAAAAATATTTTTTGGGTTGTTTATTGGAGCTCATGCAACATATCAATGATCCATTAGGTGCTACAACATCTTGTACCTCTAGCCACAAAAATCTATCTTAGTTTTGGGAGATTTGACCTCGTTTGAAATTGGTAACCCAATCTTGATCGTTGCCAAATCTTATAATGTGCCTTAGTTGAAAGTTGCAACATTGTGTATTTTTTAAATCGGTCATCATGGCCTTCAACCATCTATGAAAATAGATTTTTTTGGGTGAATAAACCACATAAAAAACCTTGTTTCACTCCCAAAGTCGCTCAAACATTCCAGACCACTCCATACTAAAGTCACCCTTAAGGTGCACATAGTACAAAAAGAAGAAATCTTTCTCAGTCCATTTCTTGAAGATTGTGTGACATATCAATTTTTTTCCAGATGCTATAAGATGGTGTTTATTTTACCTATAAAAACCTATCTCTATTTTGGGAGATTCTACCTTGTTTAAAATTGGCAATCCAATCTCGGTCGTTGTCAAATCTTGCAATATGTCTTAGTTGAAAGTTGTAACATTGTTTATCTTTGAAATTTATTTTCATGCCCTCAAATCATCTATGCTAATATATATATAGTTGGATAGGTAAACCCTAGGAATGACCTCATTTTTCTTGCCAACTCAATTTAATGTTCTAGACCACTCCAGACCGAAGTAACCCTTACAGTGTACATAGTGCAAAAAGTAGTGATCTTTGTCAGGCCATTTCTCAAACCTCCTATGACATATCCACAATCTGTTAGGTTTTTTAAGATGATGTTTTCAATTCCCACAAAAAACTATCTCAATTTTGGGAGATTCGACCTCGTTTGAAATTAGCAACCCAATCACAATCATTGCCAAATCTTGTAATGTGCCTAAGTTGAAAGTTCCAACATTGTGTATCTTTGAAATGAATTTCCATGGCCTCAAAACATCTATGAAAATAGCTCCACTTGGGTGTTTAAATCCAAGGAACAACCTCATTTTTTTCCCCAACTCACTCAAACTTTCCAGACCACTCTGAACCGAAGTAACCCTTAAGGTGCACATAGTGCCAAAATTGTCAAACATTGATAGAGCATTTCTTGGAGATCATGAAATGTATCAATGATCTATCTGATGCTACATGATCACATTATTGACACAATTTTTTTTTATCTCAGTTTCACAAGATTCCACCTCATTCAAAATTGACAACCACGTCTCGTTTCTTGCCAAATCTTGTAATGTCACTCAGTTTAAAGTTGCTACATTGCTTATCTTTGAAAAATTTCATCGTGGACTTAAAATGTCTGCACCAACACCTTCTATTGGGTGAGTAAATTTTAGGAACAACATTGTTTGAATCTCCAACTTTCTCAAACATTTCAAAATACATCATACTGGTGTGTCCCTTAAGGTGCACATAGTGCCAAAATTGTCAAACTTTGATGGAGCATTTCTCAGACCTTGTGCAACAAATGGCATGTGATCATATTACTAACACCCACAAAATAATCTCATTTTCACAAGATTTTATCTCATTCAAAAGTGACAACCATGTATGGTTTCTTGTTAAATCTTGCAATGTCATTCAAATGAAAGTTTCTACATTGCTTATCTTTGAAACAATTCATCATGAACTCAAACCTTCTGTACCAACACCCTTCATTGGACAATTAAACACTAGGAACAAACTTTTTGGGCTTTCCAATTCATTTGAACATTTTGGACCACAATGTATTGATGCATCCCTTAAGGTGTGTGTTACATATTTTTGCTCTCTAGGTCAAAATAATCTACCTAAGTCCTAGTTGGTCTAAAGCCTTGTGTTTGAATGGTTAATTTTATGTCCTTGATGATTCAAAAGTTCATTAAAGGCATGTTAAAAATAATTGAGTCTTTAGTGACTTCTATGGAGCTAGATCAACCACAAGATTATCCAACCATTTTCTTTTACAAACAATGAACTACAGAGTCAAAAAATAATACTATAAATTATGTTAGATAGTCATATATTGATGTACAATGAGTCACCTTCTACATAAAACATTTGAGATTAAATTAGTGGTACTAAATATGTATGGAATGAAACATACATATTCTCATAAAGTATGAACCATATAGTAACAACATACATAGATACATGCAAGAATAAGTACAAGGCATGATAAATCTACAAAGCACAATGCATCCACATAAACATGAAGTAGTATACATCAATAGACATGAGACATGAATTTCATACTTAAAATAGGAACTATAAATATTCGTAGGACATGAAGCCAAATATATATGTCAAATAATGTCATGCATGTAATATATCCAATATAGTTAAATTGGATTCCTAAAAGCCAAATGGATGTAGAGTGTGCCACATAGACAATATACAAAAAAAATGTCCAATAATACCATAGAGGTGTACTATATATATCCCTAATCTAGTTCTTTCCCATGAGGGGAAGAAAACAAATCCCGAGTTTCCTTTGAATGTCGCATGGATGGAGATGTAGTGGATGTTGGATTCTTTTGAGTGTTCTCACTTGTCCTCCTCTCTAGACTCTTCTGGAGCTCCAACTAATAAAATCAAAAGAATAAACATTAATTTAATAATATGCATTAAAATTAAATTATAGGAGGACATACAATTGAATATTCTCTTTCTGCTAACAAATAGTCACTATGTTCATCCACAGGAGGGTACACTAACGATCTAGAGTAACAAGTCCCTATAACAACAAGCAAAATAATAATTAAAATACACACATGAATACCATTAAAAATTTCAATACAAACCATTAAAATAATAATTAAATTAAGTAATCCCTTTCATGCCTCGGTCAATGCTTCAAAACTTGCTATAGCTACAATAACCCTATGATCCAAAGAGTCGTGAATAATAGGAGTATATGAGATCAACAACTAAAAATGAAACAACAAGAGCATTATGTAGTCATTAAGAATACTTATATTTTTTTACAACAACACTAATAAATAAATGGCACCTCTGTGAAAGTGCCACGACATCCTTCAGTGTGTGGTGTCAACATCGAGGGTCTACCAATAAACTAATGCACATGTACAGTAATTTATAAGATATATACTTGTGGACTCAACAATTTTGTGACAAAGGAGGGTAAAGGAATATGACCACTTCCATGAACACTTTGGCTTTGGATTTTGATCATAAATTTTCTACTAATTTAGTTATTCATTCACCTATTAATTAAATATAATCAATTAAATCAAATTAACATGCAAAAAAAGCTAGCTCCATAAAAGTGCCATGATGTCCTTTTATATGTGGTGTGAACGTCGAGGGCACAACATTTAACTAATACACATGCGCAATAAGCTATGATACATTCATATAGTTACATACTACACACATGTAATAATTATAAAACTTTATTAGATACATACCTGTAGATTTGATGATGTCATGAAAAAGGGACCCGAGGGAACACTCCCACTTCCACAAACACCCTGACCCCGAGTTTTGATCATAATGATTAGATACTAATTAGTTATTCATTCATTTATAAATTAAGTATAATCAAATGAATTAAATGAACTTACAAATATTTACCTTTGTATCAATGCCAAATGTTGCATTGAGAAAATCATCAAGCATCAATCCATCATCCTCTACCTATTTGTTAGCATCACCATATGTGCATATGGATCCACATGACCAACAATAATGGTCCCTATAAGACTGACCATGCTCACTCTGGATGAAAGGAGTCGCACATAGTATGAGAGTATGTGTGAGCACACTAATTATGCCTAGTGTGTCCACCTCAACATGTTATTTCATAATGTAAGGAGCACTTACGTGATTAGCATGTGGTATTCCAGTGGGTCTCCTAACTACATTAGGGTCACATTGTGCTCACAGTCTATCATGTGATCACCCCCCCCAGCTCTACCCTGAAATTCTAGAAAATCAAAATAATTGGGACCTCATTGAGGAAAAACTCACAATAGAGTTTCCTCAAAAAATATAATGGAACCTTGTGATTGTTATAGGGAGAGCTATAAAAAATCATCCACCATCTATCCCAAAAGTTCTTTTTTATTTCTTCATGCTACTTCCAATTGATCATAAACCTCCTACAAGTAATTCTAACAATTTCATTTGATTTAGGATTTACAAAGATCTTACGAATGCCATCTTTGGTTTAAAAAAAATAAATTATATCCTTGTATGAGAATTTTTCTGCATAATATTATTTTTCTCCTCTCTTTTGTTTGACCATATATTAAGGTACCCACTAACATCACCAACGTGGATCAAAATTGATTCTAGTGAGGTTGCAAGTGATGCCCTTGTAGGATTTGTTCCTATGGTTTCTTTTAGAATTCTAATCAAAGACTCTAATTGAGTTTTGTTGTTCTCTATTTGATTTAAGATATTTTGGTAAGTCTTTGGTGGATTTTTTTTTAATAGATGGAGGAGGTTGCGGTGTATTTTCTTCATTATCTTCATCATGAGGAGGTGGAGGAGTTTCTAGAGGAGGCTAAGGAATTTTTGGAGGTGGATTTAAATTTGTTAAAAGTATAAACAAAAATTAATTTAAAACCTTATTTAAACATATTTTAACAAAACAAGAAACTAAAAATGTAAAATAACTCACCTTTTTGACCTCCTCGATGTCTTAATGGTGACATTTTTGGGATGGAAAAACACGTGATTAGGCAAAACAATGGTCTTCAAATTACATGCATCCTTTCTAAATCATGTTTTGGTCCTCTAAGTTGTGACTGAGATTGAGAATGGCCGCTAGGGTTTGAAATTTGGAATTTATGGTCTTTTTTTGCCATATGGTGTATGCCATATATGGCATGTACCATATATGTCGTACACATTTCTCATTTTGTGGGAGCAAAAAGATAAGTGACATGTTTTTGGTCCCCCATCTTTATGCACTTACCCACTTGAAATAATCAAAATCAATAGATTCATTAGAATTTAATAAAATCAATGTAGTTGTAAATCAAATTTCTATTTCAAAGAGAGACACTTGAAGATAGAAGATTAGTTGAAAATATTTAAAAAATTTAACCTACAAGGTTTGAATATATCACGATGGCCTTAGGAGAGACAAATAATCTCTCATAACTTTTAGTAGATAAGTAGCATGGATCCTTCATTTATTGAGAATAAGATAATAAGGTCAAAATATTCATATTTGGAGAATTCTTTCAAAGACACAAGTTTCAATCAATCATGGTAGAGGTAGAGGAAGATGAAATTTTAGAACTAAAGGAATAAATTCATACGAAGGTTGAAAAATTAACCCACCAAACTCTAGATGAAAATCAAGTAGAAGAGACAACAGTCAAATATCAACTCAAAATCAATATCAAGGCCAAATGTATGATAAATCTCTAGTTCAATGCCATGATTGAAAAAACATGGTCATTACTTAAATGAACATGTAATAATAAAAAATATTATTTTAGGCAACAAAGTGAAAACTTTACCGGATAAAATGAAAAACTTGAGTATGTTTTATGTTGACACATTGTAGAATGTATTATTTTGTAGAATCAAGTGGCAACAATATTTTTACATTAGGAATTAAAACTACATATCAATTACATGAGGAATGTAAATATCAACATTCGTACCAAGAAGGGGGAGAAATTTTTTATTTTTTATGTTTGTTGTGTTCTTGGTTTAAAGCATAACTTGATGAATGTACTCCACAACATTTTCAAAAGGGATGTATAAAATAGTTTTCCAAAATAGAGAATGCACAATTTTAGACAAATTTTAAATTAAGTAGCTCATTGTAAAAGACCAAATGATTAGAAATAAAATACCTTCCCTAAGGTGAAAATTAAATTTGGAAGTAAAATTTTCTCAAGATCATCCTTTAACAAATTCACAAGTGGATGAACAAAAAACTACAATAGTCATTCAAGTAATCTTTTAAGTAGAAATTAAAGATGAAAATTGGTTATGCCATCTAAGATTACGAAACCTAAAATTTGGATGACTAAATCTACTGCATAAGAAAAACATGGTAAAGGTATTTCTACTGATAGAATAAAAGAGAATGTGTATGTCAACTTTGTGCTCTAGGAAAGAATCACAAGGAATCATTTTTAGTAGGTAGGTCAATTGAGAAAAATGAATTTCTAGAGATTGTATATTTATATTTTTACAGACCAATGGTACTTCTTGACATTCATTGATAATTTTAAAAGAAAACAAGGGTATAATTTCTAGTGCATAAGAATAAAAATTGTTTGAATATGTTCATCAATTCAAAGAACTTTGTGAGATACATAGTAGTTATTATATCAAAGCATTGAGAATGGATAGAGATGATGAATACAATTTAAATGACTTTCAAAAGTTTTGCAAAGACCAACGGAGTCCACAAACAATTTACTATTAGGTACACCCCTCAAAAAAATATAGTAGATGAAAAGGAACATAGAATAATCATTGAAATGGTAAAGAGCATGTTGAAAGAAAAAAAATTAGTGAATGAATATTGGGTTAAAGTTGTAGCACATGCAATCTATATAATGAATATATTCCTAGATAAAACTATCAAATATATGATGGTTGAAGAAGAAACATAGACTAGAAGGAAACATAGTTTTTCTAAAATGAGATTGTTTGGATGTGTCATGTATGCACATGTACTAAATGAATCAAGAAATAATTTAGACAGTAAAGGAGAAAAATGAATATTTGTGGGATATAGCGATGAATCAAAGGATTCAAATTTACACAATATAATAAAAAAATATAATTAGTAGAGATGTACAATTCATAGAGAAAGAAGCATGAGATAAAATTTTTGAAAGAAACAATGAATGTAGCAATAAGCTTACCACAAAAAGATAGATAAAAATTAATACTAGTATGTACTCCTTCATTTGTAACCTTTACACCTATTCAAATTTTAAATTTTGAAAAAAATGACACCTTCATCAAGCATAAGGACAACCCCACAATTCAAGTAAGTACCCTGTCAAACATATGACAAATGACATCTTTCATTTGTTTTCTTATTTCTAGACCATCAAGTTCACATTCTACAAGTTCTAGCTAAGGAGACACATGTTGAACTCCAAATTGGAAAGCTTAAGGAGAAAAAAAGAAAAGAAACTATGATAGACATTTAAGAAAAAAATAAATGTGAAAAAAATGTAGGTTTAAATTTTCATTTTACTTTATTTTCATGTGTAGATGATTTAATTCGTTTAGAAACTACAATAAAAGATAAAAATGGATACATATAATAGATGAAAAAATAGATTCTATATAAAAAAGATCAAACATGAGGTCTAGTGAATCTTCCATAAGGAAAAGATGTGATAAGAGTGAAGTGGGTTAATAAGACCAAATTAAATGCAATGGTGATGTGAAAATGTAGAAGGAAAAGATTTTGGCCAAAGGTTATTCACAATAGTATGGGGTAGACTACAATGAGACATATTGTTTGATAGTCCTCTTAGACATCGTGCAAACAATACCAATAATGTTATCTCACAAACAATACCAATAGTGTTATCCCAAAATAATTGGGCACTATAAAGGATATATATAAAATTAACATTCCTAAATGAATTTTTTAGAAGAGGAGCATCCACTAGGCTATGGAATTTTAGGTCATACAAAAAAAATTTACAAACCAAAGAAAGCTCTCTAAGGACTCTAGAAAATTTTAAGACCTTGGTATTATAGATTTATTCTTATCTTTTATAAAATGGTTTTAATAGGTGCAATAATGAGCCTACATTGTACCAAAAAATGAATGAGAAGTTAATTATCATTATTTGTGTATGCTAATGGCTTGATTAATCAAGTGCTTTATCAATCAACTTGTTCAAAGAAACTAAGAAAAAATTGTTTGAGATGACTAATCTGGGTTTTATGTGGTAAGTTCTTAGCGTTGAAGTGAATTAGGATGCAAAATGTATATTCATTTCACAAAAAAAGTATGAAAATGAAAATTTGTGTTAGGCCATTTTCCTGTCATAGCAAAAATCCAATGAAAAAGGTCTTTTCCTTGTAGTATTTTATGAAAATTATCATAGCCACCTAAAAACTTGTTCTAATCTACGAAGAAAATCAATGATGTTTCATGTCTTGCAACCTTAGTCAGGGGTATTTTACGATGTGTCCAAGCTCCATTTAAGATCGCATGGCCTGATGTATTCAAACTAGAGAGAAATTCAAATTTTAAGGTTTGAGAAATAGGGTTTATCCATATCCAGGGTTTCATAAATTTATCTAAGTCAAGAAACCCTACCCAAGTCTATTTCTCTGTTACTTTTCCTGGTCACTTAAGCCCCCTTTATGCACTTGTTTTATTTCCTTGGCGGGTTGTTATGTCTCTTATTCAGTGACTCTATGACTAAGGTGTTCGCATGTTCTCTTGATTCTAGCGGTTAATGCCTAGGCTTTCAGTGAACTGGAAAACATGGTTATCTCTTGATCTCTGAGTGTAATGGCTAAGTCATGAAACATCTAGCGATTCAGTGATAACCTTAGATGAGGATAGGATCAATGGCTGGTGCTTGATCTCATGATTTGTCTGGGGTTAAGTAAAAGATCTGGTGACTTGGCGGATAAAGGCTATCTCATGTTCTCTAGATATAACAAGGGTTAAGAGAAATGTTCTGAGATCTAGCAAATACTTCAGTTGCATGATCTCGTGATCCAGGTTGAGTTAAGACAAGGTTTTGAGCGGAAAATTAGAACCATTGATACATATTTGATTAGGTGGTGGTCACTTTTTCACCTGATGGAACCAAGGGTCAAGGAAACATTGCGAGATTACGCGAATGCTTTGTTCGCGTGATATCCTGACCGGATCATGGTTAAGGTTTTCTTTGAGTGATCTAGTGAACGCCTTTGGTTGCGTATTCACCAGATCCAGCATGGGTTAGAGGAAGCTAGCCAAGGTTAAGATAAAGACTTGGCAAGTCCAAGAGGATCTAATGGTGGTCGTGACTTTGCAAAGGGAAGATGCAGGATAGATGTTCATCATGGATTTGCACCAGCCATCTGATCTTCCAAGAGATAAAGATTGATGAGATAGTGGGTCCAGTTGCCAAGTCATGCTGATGTGCTTTTTCTTGATTGGTTGCCGAGATATGATGATGTGGTCGGGTGATTTTAAAGGGCTTAGTCGACTATCTGATGATTTTTGAGAGCTGTCTGATATGCTGGGAAGGGATGAGATCAACTGTCCTATTTTAAACATATTTGATTGACCATTGCTACTAGAGTTTGAATTGTTTATGGGTTTTTCCCTGAGTTGAGGACTGGTTATTTAATGCTTGGGTGACCGATCTACCTGATTTGATCTTGTCCACTATCACAGTGTGGTCTAGAAATGATTTTTGTCTGCGGAGGTTGTCCATGACGTGGAGAAATGGGTGAATCAATTACACCATTTATGATGCAAGTAAAGTAAACATAGGGCTAAAATGATGCAGTTTCTAGTTTCTACAAGACCAGTCAGGATTTTAGCCATAAATGAAGATCAATTTGGACCTAATTTGCTCTAGATTGCTTGGCATATCATTTATGCAATAATTTCTTGATTATCTGGTTGGTAAAGTGGTTGAAAACCCTAACCGTATCCTAGTCATCCATAGCTTGTTGCATCTTGATTTTCAGGGATCCCAAGATGACTAGTAACTATATATTATGGCTGATTGTATATTCAAAAGGATGGTGAAATTGGTAACTGAATAGAGAGAGCTTGGATTTAGGGTTTTGGTTCTAGTGCTTTGTTATTTTTTAATGTATTGATATTGAAATTTTAATGAGAATACACTTGAATTCCAATTTTAGATTTGTGTATGTCTTCTTATTTTGATCTTGAGTTCTTAAATGTTAATGTTACAAAGTAAGTTAATGTATGGTTTACAAATTAAATTGTGAGATTGTCTTTGAGTTCCTTCCAAAGTCGGGATTAAATCCTTAAAGATAGTTTCAGAGAATTCATGGATGAATTAGAATTTGATGTCCAAGTGTGAGACTGAGAGGAGTAATAGGAAAAGAACTTATTCTGGATTTGAGTTAGGTTTTTAGTTGATATATGTTGTATTTGACTCTGTGCTCTAGGATAAGACACTGGTTTGTTCTTAGGATGAAGTTCTTCATCATCAATCATATTTTAAATGATAAAATATTTAAAACAATGTGTCAAGGACATTAATGCTTAATATTTGCTGATTCCTTTAAGAAGTGAATCAAAGGTATACCCTCCTGAGCATTAAAGCTCAAAGTGTAGGAGGATTATTCTCTTGATCCTTGTTAATTGGCCATTTTTCTTGTCAGATTTGGAGTGGTGATAGAGTCAGTGATATTAATTTGTCAATCAAATAGTAAATCTACAAGTAGAAAGAAAAGGAACCAATAAAATGGTGACTCTACTGGGGAAGAATAAAGGAAAACAAGTTTAAGATACTATTTCCTTGCTTGGTTGAATCATCCCACAGTCTGGTTAAGTGATGATAGAATTAATTATTTTCAAAAATTGTTAAATCTTCTCACCAAGTGTGAGTGGTGACTCTACATCTCTATTTGATCAGTGTATTATTAAAATAAAATATGATGTATTTTGTGATCTTGACAAGAAGTTATCCTGTGAGGTTGTGATGTGACTGTGGGTTTTGAAGAAGGTTCAGGGTTGAGAAAGGTTCTCAGTTGATTCATATTTTTCCTCTACAAAGAGGTGGCAACTCTACCAAAGTTTGAAAGGTGATTTGGAGGAGACTTTAGATCAATATTTTGCAGTAGCCACAACATCTCCAGGTAATCCTATTTTATCAAGAAAAAATAGTCCCTAAATAGGTGAACAAGTCACTAGAAAAAGGGAAAAATAATCTTGAAGTTTGGTCATATTTCTGGATAGAAGTTTCAGTTGTTGTAATGAATATCCAAAATATGTTGTGGTGTAATAAAGTTAATGGTTGCATGAGTTTGAATAAAAAATTTTTCATACGAACAAGGTGTGTTATTTTATCAGTATTTTAAAATGGAGTTTCTAGCTTTGATGAGTCAAGATGATGTTTCTAGATCTGAAAGTTCCCAGTCAGATGTTGGAAATGTTAATAGAGTAAGAGACATGTATTTAATAAGTCAAAAAATCCAATAGACTTGCATAAAGATTTTAAGATGTGCAATAGGAGAAAGAAGAGAAGAGTAATCTCATTCATACTATAAGAAATTTCTTGTAGCTTGTGATGAACTTCTTGTAGATATTGAGCTTCAAGAATCCCAATATGTTGAAATGTTTCTGGAACTTGGTATGCCTGAATCAGTTAGTTGGACTGCATCCTTTAGAGGTGAAGCATTAGAAAATGTTAAAGAATGGATGGATTCATTTGTAGATGCTAAGTCTTTTGATGCTGATATTGCTGGTGCTAATGCTGATGATGGAACTTATGGTTATCAAGGAGTAGAAGATGAATCTATAGCTGATCATAGTTCTTGCAGTGATTACTTTACACAAGATGTTGTGAGACAAGTGATTTCAATCCCTGTTTCAGAGGGGGAAGATATTTGCAACACTAGTAGTGAGACCAAAGAGATGGAATGTGAAGTTCAGTGCTTGCTACGTAGTGACCAAATTTTAGAGCTTTTAGATGTTAAATTTCAAAGGTATACTCCTAAATGTGTTTCCAAAATCCCATGCCCGGTTGATATAAGATTTGACAAAGATGATACAAGTGATGGCATGATGTGTGAAACATTTAATGATTTTCCTTTTCCTATATTTGAGGTAAATAATATGCAAGTGGATAGTACACATCATTACAATAAATTTGATAGTATTATATTTGATGAGTATGATGATGTGTGTACTAGTATGGATTTAGTTTTTCAAGAGCCTAATGTCAGTGGTTCTTGTTTACATTTTGATGCTGGAGAATGTGGTAAATCTGAAAGGGTTTTCTTAGATTTTCAAATGACTAATGAGTCATCAATTGACAGTGCTTGTTCCTTTTTAGAAGATGTTGATGTAGTTTGAGATCAACAAGATGTTTCCAATTTGATGCAATTAGATTTTTGTTTTGAGAGGTTCTATATTAGTTTGCAAAGTGATGAGATAGAAATGGTTTATTCTTTATTACAAACTAATCATCAGTATGCTGATGTTTTCAGCCAAGAGGTTGAGTTGGAGTGTTTCATTTTTTAGCATGATATTGATAATGAAGAGGGTGATCTTTTAATGTCACAAAATGACCAGTATTCATGGAAATTTGGTGACTTCATCTTGCCAGATGATGGTGAGTATGATGATCAATTTCTCTATGATATGCTAAAAATGGATCCTATTGTTTTTGACAAGCTGGACGAGAGATGTAATTTTAGTTTGCCTCTACTATATGGAGATGAAAATCATTTATCAATAGGGGTAAGGACTGATTATGGTTTTGAGCCTTTGAGGCTTTAGGATTTTTGTAAATAATGTAAATCTTATATAGTTTCTTTCCTCTCGAAGGTGTGGTGTGTTTCTTTTCTGTATGGTCTTGCTTTTGTTGGTAGGGTTTTGTCCAAGTGCTCTCTACAGTTGTCTTTTTGTCCAGTGGGTGGTCTACTTTTCCCATAGATTCTGCATCCTTGTCATGCCTATAAGAGGTATGTATCCCCAGATAGAGCCACTGTTAGGTCATTTTCTTATCATAGCAAAAATCCAATGAAAATGGTATTTTCCTTGCAGTATTTTGTGAAAATTGTCATGGACACCTACAAACTTGTTCTAATCCATGAAGAAAATCTATGATGTTTCATGGCTTGCACCCTTAGTCAGGGGTAGTTTATGATGTGTCCAAGCTCCATTTAAGATCACATGGCTTGATGTGATCAAACCAGAGAGAAATTCAAATTTTAAGGTCTAAGAAATAGGGTTTATCCATGTCGAGGGTTTCATAAATTTGTCTAAGTCAAGAAACCCTACCCAAGTCTATTTCTATATTACTTTTCCTAGTCACTTAAGTCCCCTTTATGCACATGTTTTATTTCCTTGGTGAGCTGTTATGTCTCTTATTTAGCAACTCTGCGATTGAGGTGTTCGCATGTTCTCTTGATTCTGGCGATTAATGCCTAAGCTTTTAGCGAACTGGCAAACATAGTTATCTCTTGATCTCTGAGTGTAATGGCTAAGTCATGAAACATATAGAGATTCATCGATAACTATAGATCAGGATAGGATCAATGACTAGTGGTTAATCTCATAATTTGTTTGGGGTTAAGTAAAAGATCTGGTGACTTGGCGAATAAAGGCTATCTTGTGTTCTCCAGATATAATCAGAGTTAAGAGAAATGTTCCAAGATCTAGCAAATACTTTAGTCACGTGATCTCATGATCCAGGTTGAGTTAAGACAAGGTTTTGAGTGGAAAATAAGAACTGTTGATGTAGATTTGATCAGGTAGTGGTCGCTTGTTCGCCTGATGGAACCAAGGGTCAAGGAAATATTGTGAGATTACGTGAATGATTTGTTCGCGTGATCTCCTGACTAGACCAGTGTTAAGGTTTCCTTTGAGCGATCTAGCTAATGCCTTTGGTTGCGTGTTTTCCAGATCCAACATGGGTTAGGGGAAGTTAGCCAAGGTTAAGATAAAGACTTGGAAAGTCCAAGAGGATCCAACGGTGGTTGTGACTTCGCAAAGGGAAGATGCAGGATAGATGTTCATCATGGATTTGCGACAACCATCCGGTCTTCCAAGAGATAAAGACTGCTGAGATAGTGGGTCTACTTGCCAAGTCATGTTGATGTACTTGTTCCTATTTGGTTGCCAAGATATGATGATGTGGTCAGGTGATTTTAAAGGGCTTAGTCGACTATTTGATGATTTTTGAGAACCGTCCGATATGCCGGGAAGAGATGAGATCAATGGTCCTATTTTAAACATATTTGATTGACCGTTGCTACTATAGTTTAAATTGTTTAAGGGTTTTTCTATGAGTTGAGGACTAGTTATTTAATGCTTGGGTGGCCAATCTACCTGATTTGATCTTTTTCACTATCACAGCATGGTCAAGAAATGATTTTTGTCTACGGAGGTTGTCCATGATGTGGAGAAATGGGTGAATCAGTCACACCATTTATGATGCAGGTAAAGTAAACAAAGGGCTAAAATGATGCAATTTCCAATTTCTACTATACTAGTTTGGATTTTAGCCATAAATGAAGATCAATTTGGACCTAATTTTCTTCGAATTGCTTGACATGTCTTTTCTGTAGTAATTTCTTGATTATCTGGTTGGTAAAGTGGTTGAAAACCCTAACCCTATCCTAGTCATCTGTAGCTTGTTGCATCCTAATTTTTAGGGATCCCAAGATGACTAGTGACTATATATTGTAGCTGATTATATATTCAAAAGGATGGTGAAATTGGTAACTGAATAGAGAAAGCTTGGATTTAGGGTTTTGGTTCTAGGATTTTGTTATTTTTAAATGTATTGATACTAAAATTTTAATGAGAATAATCTTGAATTCCAATTTTAGATTTGTGTATGTCTTCTTGTTTTGATCTTGAGTTATTATATGTTAATGTTACAAAATAAGTTTATGTATGGTTTACAAAGTAAATTGTGAGATTGTCTTTGAGTTCCTTCCAAAGTTGGGATTAAATCCTTAAATATAGTTTCAAAGAATTCATGGTTGAGTTAGAATTTGATGTCCAAGTGTGAGAGTGAGAGGAGTAATAGGAAAAGCACTTATTCTAGATTTGAGTGTGTTTGAGTTAGGTTTTAAGGTGATATATGTTGTATTTGACTCTGTACCCTAGGATAAGACACTGGTTTGTTCTCAGGAAGAAGTTCTTCATCATCAATCAACTTTTAAATGATAAAATTTTTAAAACAATGTGTCAAGGACATTAATGCTTAATATTTTTTGATTCCTTTAAGAAGTGAATCAAAGGTATACCCACCTAAGCATTAAAGCTCAAAGTGTAGGAGGTTCATTCTCTTGATCCTTGTTAATTGATATTTTTTCTTGTCAAATTTGGAGTGGTGATAGAGTCAGTGACATTAATTTGTCAATCAAATAGTAAATCTACAAGTAGAAAGAAATGGAACCAACAATTTGAAAATTTTTAACATGATGAATTAAAAACCAACCCCAACACAAATGGTGATATTTTTAAAACCAAGCAAGGATGACAATGGAACTAATGTTGATCCAACTTTGTATAAAAACTTGTTGGTAGTGTCATTTATATAATAGCCACAAGGTTGAACATAATGGATGTAGTTGATGCAGGAGCATCTTGGCTATTAGAGAAATCTTGCATCACCCAAAAATATTTATGGTTTCTTTTCAATAAGGGCCATCTTGTGCAAAGCTGCTATTTATGGAAAATTACTATTTTTAGTAAGTTGGTCATACGAGCTTGGAATGTTCTGATTTCACAAGTGGAGGTTCATCTTAGTCATGTCAGCCTACCAATTGAATTTCATTGCCATATCATCTGTATTGGTGAAGTTATTGAGGTTTTTTGGGTATGAAATCTTTGAGTTCAATTTTGAAGGCCTTAGAAGCTCCAGATCATGATCAACCCTTGACTAACTTGGGTTTGTATGAGTGACACATTGTAGATCAGGTCCTCCCATTTCTGAAATCTGGTTATAATAGAAAAAAGGAGCTACGGTTAAAAAGTTATGGCCTCTGGAAGTTGGGCTACCTAAAAATAAAATTTGTAATTATTTTGAGCCGACCCTACTATAAAAAAAATGAAAATAAATTAATTCTAAGGGTAGTCGGCCTTAATGGGTAAATTTTTGGAACCTTCTCAAGTGGTGGAAAATTGCCTATATAAGGAAGGCCCGTAGTGTTGTCTAGGCAGTTCTGGGTAATAATTCAAGGCTTTGTCCTACAAAATATTGGAAGGAAAATGCCCATGTGGCTTTGCATATTGTAATTCTAAAATTTATAATTCCACACTTGTGGAGATAATAAGAAGCCCATTTTATATTCTTGCAAATTGTCGTTGTTTCTTTGTTTTTGTTATGTGTTTGTGGTATTAAGGGGAGCACCCTTCATCAAGTGGCATCAGAGTAGGAGTTCCTGAGTGTGTAGACAAATCACTAATTGTGAGATAGTTTGCACTAGGACCGTGGTTAGGGTTTTAATGATAAGTGCAAAAATGCCTCCATGAAGGGAACGTGGCAGAAGAGTTGGAGGTGTGCCACTTGAGGTTAGAGCCCTCCAGAGACAAATGCAAGCATTGCAAGAAGAGATTTGTAGAGGCATGAATCTTGTTACAAGAGAGGAAAGTGAGGATGAAGCTGAAGAAGGAAATTTTGATCAGGAAGGAGAAGGCGAAATTTTGAACCAAGAAGAAGAAAGACTTTTTTGGGCTATTTCCAAGATCAGAAAAAGACCTAAGATTGAGGTTCCTACATTTTTAGGAAATCTTAACGCAGAGGAGTTGATCGACTGGATCAATGAATTAGAAGAATATTTTGAGTATGAAGATATCAGGGATCTTGATAGGGTCAAGTTTGTGAAGGCCATATTAAAGGGTCATGTGAAGATCTGGTGGCAAGAGATTCAATTGGAATGAAATAGAAGAGGAAAGGAGAAAATCACAAGATTGGATTAGACGGTTGATAAATTGAAGTGACAGTTCATTCCTATTGATTATGAGCTTGATCTACTGAAGAAAATGTAAGGTTTGAAGCAAGCAGGAAGATCTATTTAGGAGTATACATAGGAGTTTTATTGAATCCTCATTAGAACAGGCCATGCAGAAGCTGATAACGAGAAAGTTGCCTATTAACTTAATGGGTTGAGGCCAAGCATTTAGGAAGAGTTGAATTTGGTCCGAATGAACAGTATTGAAGAGGCATACTAGTTTTCCCTAAAAGTAGAGGAAAAGCTAAATAAGAAGTTTGAAAGCAGACAAATAGGAAGAGGTCATGGTGAAAGATCAAGTGGACGGTCTTATGGAGGTATAAATGAAGATCATAAAAAGAAGGATGAGGCTAATAGCAGTCAAAATCAGAGAGGAAATAATTTCAATCGTTTCCATGATCAGAATAATAGAGATCAAAGAGGAAGAGGAAGAGGAAGAGGACAAGGATCTGGAAGGGGAGGCTTCCATTGAACATGTTTTCACTGTGGAGAAGAAGGTCATAGGGCATATGAATGTCCTCAATGCTAAGGAAGGACATAGAGGAGAACTGAAGGCTAGGATAGGGTTGCACATGTAGATGAAGATGCCAAATCATCACATTCTAAAGATTCTAAAAGAGGAGAAACACTAAATAACAGAAGATTCCCACTGAGAGGTGAGAATGAACATGAGAAAAGGAGGAACTTATTTCACACTAGATGCAAGTGTGAGGATAAATGTTGTGATGTGATTATCGATAGTGGAAGCACTAAAAATTTGGTGTCAGAAGAGATGGTCAAAAAGTAAATCTCAAGAGGTAGAAACACCCACATACATATCAAATTTCTTGGGTGCAGGATGACCACAAGGTCATGGTCAGTGAATAGTGCCTAGTAAAGTTCAATACTAGTGGATACCATGATGAAGTACTATGTGATATCATACCTATGGATGCATGTCATATGTTGTTGGGTAGATTGTGGCAGTTTGACAAGCATGTTGTACATAATGGTTGTGCGAATACCTATTCCCTAACAAAAGATGGAGTGTGACATAAGCTAAATCCATTGAAGGCCACAAAAGAAAAGGTATGTGGTAATGAAAGAATGTCTTGCTTATGGAAGAAAATTCCTTGAGGATATGAGGCATGCACATATGTGTTTTGCTTTAATTCCAAAATTTGGTAAAGAGGAAGTAGAAGATGTACCTATAGAAGTTGTAGATTTGTTGAATGAGTTTCAAGATATTATATCCAATAATGTGCCTGATGGATTACCACCAGTAAGGAAGATCAGTCATCAGATGGACTTGATCCTAGGAGCTAGTTTTTTGAATAAGGCAGCACACAGAATGGAACTGACAGAAAGTAAAGAGTTGAAAAAACAAGTACATGAGTTGTTTCAGAAGGGGTTGATTTGAGAAAGTCTAAGTCCCTATGCTATTCTAGAAGTATTAGCACCAAAGAAGAATGGAGAATGGAGGATGTGTATAGATTCTAAGGCTATAAACAAGATCACAATCAAGTATAGTTTTCCATTGCCAAGGATGGATGATATTATGGACTGTTTGAGTGGAGCTGTGTATTTCTCAAAGATAGATCTAAAGAGTGGATACCATCAGATTCAGATCAGAGAAGGAGATGAATGGAAGACTTCTTTCAAGACAAAGGAAGGATTGTATGAGTGGTTAGTCATGCCTTTTGGGCTGACTAATGCACCGAGTACTTTCATGCGGCTCATGAATGAGGTTCTAAAAGAATTTCTGGGTAAGTTTGTTATTTTTTACCTAAATGATATTTTGATCTTTAGTAAGACATTGGAGGAGCATATGATGAATATTTGTAAGGTGTTTGAGAAAATGAGAGAAGAGAAATTGTTGATTAATTTGAAGAAGTGCAGTTTTGTGAAGGAGTTAGTGTATCTGCAATTTGTAATTTTAGCAAAAGGTCTAAAAATGGACCCAAGAAAAGTGAAGGCTATCCTCGAATGACCTACTCCAAGGAGTGCTATTGAGGTAAGATCTTTTCATGGTTTGGCTAGCTTTTATGAAAAGTTTATTAGAAGTTTTAGTAGTATTTGTGGACCCTTGACTAAAAAAATGAGAGGGGATAGGAAAGAATTTAAGTGGACTACAGGGGAAAATAAGAGTTTTAAAATGTTGAAACAAAAAGTTATAGAACAACTTATTTTAGCACTTCTAGATTTTAATAAGGTGTTTCAAGTAGACTGTGATGCTAGTGGTACTGCAATAGGAGCTGTTTTGAGCCAAGAAGGTAAACCTATTTCTTATTTCAATGAGAAGTTAAATGATGCTAAGAGGAAATATTTTGTTTTTAATCATGAATTTTATGCTATAGTTTAAGCATTGAAAAAGTGGAGACACTATTTACTTCCTAAGGAGTTTGTTTTGTATACAGATCATCAAGATTTGCAATATTTGAATAGTCAAGGAAAGTTGAATCAAAGACATTTGAAATGGGTTGAATTTTTGCAAAGTTACACATTTGTTTTGAAACACAGGAGTGGAAAGTATAATAGGGTTGCAAATGTGCTTAGTAGAAGACAAATTTTGTTGACAAAGATGTAGATTGAGGTGGTTGGGTTCAAGGAACTCAAAATTTTATATCCAGAGGATCTTGATTTTGGTGAAGCTTAGAAAGCTTGTACAAAACCTATTACTCTAGATAGAACAAAATGGTTGGATTTCATCATTCAGGATGGTATGCTATTCAAAGGGAGTAAGTTGTGCATTCCATGAAGTTCTATGAGGGAGAATCACATCAAGGAGAAACATAGTGGAGGATTGGCTGGACATTTTGGTCGAGATAAAACTCTTTCTCAGGTTAGTGAGAATTATTATTGGCCATAGTTGTAGCAAGATGTTAAGAAATTTATATAGAGTTGCAGAGTATGTCAAATGGAAAAAAGATCAAAGAAGAATACAAGGTTGTATAAGCCATTACCTATACCAGAGAAGTCATGGGAGGATATCAGTATGGACTTTGTTCTTGGTTTATCGAGGACTCAATGGGGACATGATTCAATTTTTGTGGTGGTTAATAGATTTTCAAAGATGGCACATTTCATTCCATGCAAGAAGAATAATGATGCAGTTCATGTAGCATAATTGTTTTTCAAAGAAGTGGTGAGACTACATGGTTTACCAAAGAGTATAGTTTCAGATCAAGACCCTAAGTTTGTTGGATATCTCTGGCGCACATTGTGGAAGAAGTTAAAGACAGATTTGAAGTTTAGTTCATCACATCATCCATAGACTGATGGATAGACAGAGGTAGTGAATATGAGTTTGGGGAATTTACTGAGATGTTTGGTTGGAGTTACGCCAACAAGATGGGATTTGATTTTACCACATGCAAAATTTTCATACAATAATTCTATCAATAGGACCATTGGTAAATCACCATTCTAGATTATAAATGGAAGTAGTCCCAAAAATGCATCTGAATTGAGGAAGATAGACAAAGGAGAAATAAGTAGTGCTGAAGCTGATGATTTTGCAAAACATTTGAAAAAAATCCATGAGGAGGTGAGGAAGCACATTACCAAGATGAATGCGTAGTATAAGGCTACGACAGATGAGAAAATGATGCATAAAGAATTTCAAGTTGGGGATGAAGTCATGGTTCATTTGCGGAAGGAGTGATTTCTAGTTGGTACATATAACAAGCTGAAAATGAAGAAGTTTGGGCCATGTAAGATACTAAAGAAGCATGATTCAAGAAATGCTTATGAATTATAATTGCCTACTAAGCTTAATATTTCACCAATATTTAATATTTCAAATCTGATAGAGTATCATGAAGGGGGTGTTGAAGATGAGATCACAGAAGCACAGTGGAGTATTCCAGCAACTACTTCAACTATCAAGGAGATTGAGGATATACTGGATAGTCATGTTGGCAGAAGCACAAGTAACATGACATATGAAGAATATCTAGTCAAATGGAAAGGATGACTTATTGAAGATTCATCATGGCTAACAAGAGAGGAGGTTAACCATCTTGGTTTTCCTCCACACACCTGAGACATGATAGGGTCACTTCTCAAATTACCCTGGGTGTTTGATGTAGGAGCATCTTGGGTGTAAGAGAAATCTTGCATCACCAAAAAATATTTCTGGTTTCTTTTCAAAAAAGGCTATCTTGTGCATAACTGTTGTTTATGTAAACTTACTATTTTTAGTAAGTTGGTCATACAAGCTTGGAATGTTCTGATTTCACAGGTGGAGGTTCATCTTAGTCATATCAGCCTACTAGTTGAATTTCATTGCCATATCATCTATATTGGTGAAGTTATTAAGGTTTTTGGGTACAAAATCTTTTAGCTCAATTTTGAAGGCCTTAGAGGTTTCAAATCGTGATCGACCCCTAGCTGATTGGTGTATGCACCCAAAAATGGTCGCCTAGACTTTGGGCCCCATTTATTTGATTTATCAACCTTGAATCATTTTTATCAATAATCAATATTTTCAAACATTATCAATTCCTTGATCAAATCTTAGTTTCGATCATATATTGGATTTTTATCCTTGGATTAACCATTTTATCCTAAGCTTTTATTTACTTAAAAGGAATATTTCCTCCCCTTTATTTGAATAAAAAGCCCCCACTTTTCTTCTTATCCTAAGTTGCACAAATAAAGTATTATTCTTATTTTATAAAAAGGAGAAAAACACTTTTGTGTCATATGGACATAAAGTCAACTCCTATTTTCCTATTGGAGGATACTTGTGCACATGGATTGCTCCTCTTTCAAGCTCCACTGTTGATTAAGACTTTTTCCTCTTAATCTCCATGGTCCATTCCTTTGCATTTATTATAAAAGGAGAGCTCTCTCCTTCATTTGCATATCCATCTCTTTCATGCTATTGTTATGCTGCAGGTTTTCTAGGTGCATTTGGAGCTTTTGGAGATCATTGCTACATCAAGCTCTTCTTGGATTTCCTCATTGCTTCATAGTTTAGACTTCATTTCTTGCATTATCATAGCATCCATAGCTTTATTTCATAGCTTAGTTTCCTTTTATGCAATAGATTAGCTTCACATAGCTTAATTAGGGGAATTGTAATCCATTGCTATTTCCATTTCATAGCTTAGTTTGTACTTCCATTTTCATAGCATAGCTTGCACATTTGCATTCTCATTCTTAGCTTGCATTGCATGGCATTTCCATTTGATTCTTTGGAGATATTGGCACTATTTCCCTTGTCCTCATTTGAATCTCTCATTGTATGGTTGACTAGCAAGGTCACAAGCTCAATAGCTCTAGTTGAGAGCAAATTCATAATCTTGCAACTCTATGCATAGAGAGCTATGGATCAATTTGTGAGGGCTCATTCTTGAGTTTCCTTGCATGTAAGGATTCATAGAAGTGTACTACTTTTGTGTGTACATTTTTGGCACCCACTGTGGGGCTTGAACCCACTAATTTTGTGTGTACATTTTTGACACCCACCGTGGGGCAGAGTAGATTAACTTTGTCTTTTATTTTTTGCATTTTCGCAAAAATTTTCATCAGTTTTCGACTTTATTTTCGGTCTCTGGTTTTTCTATCTTAGAGTGTCATGCGACACTTTGCTAGTGTCATGCGACAATTCTCTATATAGCGGTACGACACTTTACCAGTTAAAAGTGTTGCCCCCTTTGATAGGAAGTGTCACACTGTTTGAGAAGTTCTGTTGCCCATGTATAGCGCGAACTGTCACCCAAAAATAAAGTGTCGCACCCGTATATAGAAAAGTGTTGCGCAACATTTCTAGTGACTGTAATGTCACCTGTACCCGACAGTGAGTTTTTTTAGCCCCTTTTAGCCGAATTTAGATTGATTTGTTTGATTTGTTGTGGCTAAATAGATTGCATTTCTAGATTTTAGTTGGTTTACTTGCTTTCATAGGCACATCTCTTTTGGGTTAATAAAAGGACATAGATTTGTTGTTGACAGTTTGTAAATGCTCTTTGGTTTCTAATATCAAACATCTCATTTGAGTGATTGAGGGCATGGATTCATTCCTTGTTTACATAGGGAGTTAAATGCACCACTTTGTGGACTCACTCTATGTTTACTTGGAAAGTTAAATATTCCATTGTTCAACCCCTTTTTCATTTGTGAGTAGTATTGATTAGCAGTCTTAGATTGCTTGTGATTGATCTAGATTGCTATCTTGGGTTATTGGACTCGTTAATCCACCGGCCCCTCATTTCTACCCCGTGGTTGCAAGATTAGTGCCACATTAAAGGGGAGGGGTCTACAGGAAAGAAGCATTAATTGCTCCACTAGGCAACCCTTTTGTGCTTTTTGGAACTCACTTGTTTTCTAAGGTGTGGACTCACTTTGAGTTGATGTGAGGAGTTAAATGTTCCACTTTTGGGTTCACTTTGAGTTGATGTGAGGAGTTAAATATTCCACCTTTGGACTCACTTTGAATGGATGTGAGGAGTTAAATGTTCCACCTTTGGACTCAATTTGAGTTGGTATGAAGAGTTAAATGTTCCACTTTTGGACTCACTTTGAGTTGATGTGAAGAGTTAAATGTTCCACTTTTGGACTCATTTTGAGTTTGTGTGAAGGGTTAAGTGTTCCACCTTTTGGACTCACTTCACATTTTCTTGAAGAGTTAAATGTTCCACTTTTGGACTCGCTTCACATTCTCTTGAAGGGTTAAATGTTCCACTTTTGGACTCACTTCATATTTTCTTGAAGGGTTAAATGTTCCACTTTTGGACTCCCTTCACATTATCTTAAAGGGTTAAATGTTCCACTCTTGGACTCGCTTCACATTCACTTGAAGGGTTAAGTGTCCCACTTTTGGACTCGCTTCATGTTTACCTGAAGAGTTAAGTGTTCCACCTTTAGTGCTTTAAATACTTGTTGATAGTGGATTGCTTGGAGCTAATTGGATTTTAGGATTGTTCTAACCATTGTGGAGCTAACAAATTGTGCTTGTAGGTGATCTCATTGCTTAAAAATTTGCAAAAAAAAAAAATGCATGTCAAAGAGGGCTACTAATGGTTTTTACAGGGCTGCCCTAAGCATAAAAACTAAACCAAATACTTTTTTAATTGCTTTTTTTATTGAGTGCGGCATATACTACTTGTTTCATTTCATAGGCACTTAATACCTTGTCATAGGAATTTTGAGGTGGTAGGAGAGTATGCTCTTCACCCTTGTGGTGAAATAGAAATCTTGACCCATCTTGAGATTTTGAAAGCAAGGGGGTAAATTAATTTGCTTGGTGTGTTTGGGAGAAGTTTTGAGATAGGGGATTATGCTCTTCACCCTTGTGGTGAACCAAAAACCTTGAACCTCAAAAATTATCCACTCTTTGTTTAGTACAAGAATCCTTTAGCGGGCCTGCCCTTGAGCAATCAAGGGGAATGACCCAAGTGGGGACAAGCCTTTTTCCAGCTATTCCAACCCACTATAATCTCAAGGCTATCAAGGACACAAAACCTTGGTAGACATAAAACTTATCTTCGCTTGATGTGAGTAACTCATGGGATTGTGACCATGGGGAAAGCATTGAGCAAGAATGCTTAAGGTACTCTTGAGGCCGTGAGGTCCTAGTCCTTTACGAGGAGCAAGAGGGGTGTTATGAATGGAAGCCCTTACTAAGAACCATAGGTTAGAAGTCACCTTTATTTAGCCGCTTATCTTCTTAGTGCAAGGATTGATCCAAGTGGACTAAACTGGATCACCCCAAGATACTCACCATATGTGTCCCTTTGGTTGTGTTGTTTAACACTTCCACGACAAAGTCAATATCTCTTGTGGGAAACCACTTGGTGTGAGGCAAGGGAGCATCAAGTTGTGGGCTAAGTTGATAAGTATTGATCCTTGTCCTGTAGGTAGATATTGCTTGAAGTGTCCTCGATTGTGTGATACCAGTGTAAATGTTCTCAACATACAAACAATCGGTAGCGTGCATAGGGTACTTTTTCAATTTTGATATCACAATCATTTGTCTTGGCAAGGTTGCTTTTGCCCTTGTTCCAAGTGTTTGAAGACATGTTTGATCCCGTACTGTTTGCAAACCTATCAATTTGCTGCTATCATTGTGATTACATTCAAAAAATTAACCCTCAGACTAAAAATATCAAATGAACAAGCTTTAAAACTGAGATTTTGACACTCACTGGTCATAGAGTCATACGACACTAAACAAGTGGCACACCCTGTTGTGAGAATTGTCACACGCCAGTTCACCCTTGAAAGATTGTCACCTTGTTTGACGAGAAGTGGCGCACAGATAGCCTAGCAATTGTCGCCTGGATTAAGGCGAAGTGTCACCTAAACATAAACTGTTGCCCTCCTTGCCTGGAAAGTGTCGCCTAGGCAGTTTCTACTGGTTTTTTTTAGTTTCAGTCAGTTTCAGTTGCTGCTAGTCAAATTGAGTCTTGGAGTGGGTTTCTTGCTATGTTATTGGAGACCTATTTGGCTTTAAATCTCTATTTTTTGCCCTCTAGGAATAACATCAATTGGTTTACAAGGCCACTTTGGAAATAGTTGTCAAGTTAGAAGGTATTCTTGGTGAGAAAGTTTATCTCTAGGGTTGTTAGCTACATTCTTGGAGAATTTTAGTGCTCTTATTGTCCAAATCACTTTCATTTAATCAATTTTAGTTATATTTCAGCCTAGTCCAACCTCCTAGTTCAAAAGTGCAAGGGTAGTCACCCTTTGATTTGAAGCACCTCTTTGACAGTGTTGGTAAAGCCCCTTTTTCTATCTTTTCATTCCACTTTGGACAATAGGGAACTTTGATTATCCTAGTCTGGTGTTGACATTTTGGGAGGTCATCCTATCATTAAGAATCCTTTTCTTTCATGTCAGTTACAACAAGGTACCAAGTCAATCAAGGGAAGTGACCCCCTATTGTCTTTAGCCAGTTACCACCAGTTAAGACTCGTCAATAGCACAAGGGAAAAGAACCCCTTTTCGATCAATCTCCTAAAAGTGAATCTGAGGTTTGTTTTAATCCAAAAGGTAATCCTAGTGAAGTGAGCACCTCTTTAGCACCACTTTCATCAAGTATGGACATGAGTTACACTTTCACTCGACAAAAAAGAGAAGCCATGAATCAAACTCTTGAGGATATCTTCCAACGGCATAGGAGAGAGTACGGTGGTTCTTCTCATGCTAGTCCACCTGGGTCACCTCCCAACAACAAAAGATATTTTGATGCTCACCAACGAGCTGAGAGACATTATAAGAAAACTCACTCAGATTCAGGGTCACAACATGAGGACAAGAACAACGAATCTAGTGACCATCACATCAACGCAGCCAACGCAATAAGGCATTCAAGACAATCTTCTCCACTTAAAGATACCTCTCGATATGCAAATACAAGGTTGAAAAACATTGAAAGGGAGAAGCAAGCCTATCTAGATGAACAAGCTGCCAAAAAGGAGAAATTTAGACAACTAGAAGAAGAGGAACGTGCATTATTGGACATAAGAAAAAGAGTCACCCAAGAAGAAGAAGATAGGCTCTATGCACAACAACTCCAAAATCAATTTAATGGGAGGGGTACCAATAGTGGGACCAACTCACCCCCATCTACACCTTCACCAAGTCTTAAAAGAAGGTCAAAGACACCCTCAAGATCCCTAGGTCCTAGAGGTAGAAGGACTTCAAGATATGATCACCATAGGAGACAATCGTCTCCTAGACTTTCAAAGCAACCCTCTCAATGAGCACATCATGGCTCACAACATGGAGGAAGTTATGCCGACTTCAATCATATAGATTTTATGACTATGAAACAAGAACCATCCTTTCAAGCATATGTAGAAAGGTATGTGGAACAAAACAAGGATCAGTTCTTAGAAAGTCTCATCTACAAAGGTGCTAAGGTCCCATACAATTTTGATGTGGACCGAAAGGTAAAGAAGCAAGATCCATCAACTAATGAGGTGATCAAACAACTTCAAAGGGATATAGAAAGGATGAGGGCTCCTAAGAGCACCTTTAATTTGGATTCCATATGTCCCAACCCAATCGACAAGAGTGTGGTGTTGGTTGAGTTTCCTAAGAAAATTGAGTTTCCAACCTACAACAAATATGATGGCATTGGTGATCCTCATGACCATGTTAGACAATTTTATATAACGAGTTTTTCTTTTCACCATGAAGACTCCTATTTGATGAGATTATTTCCAAGGAGCCTCAAGGGTCAAGCCATGGAGTGGTTTACTAACCTTACTCCTCCAGTTAAGACATTTAAAGAGCTTGTGGAAAGATTTGTCCAACATTTTGCTTACAACTTATCAAGGTTGGTCACCATGCTTGATTTGTGCAAACTCAAGCAGAACCAAGGGGAATCCTTTTTTACCTTTCTATAAAGATGGAGACGTTTGTGCTTGAAATATCCAAGGACAATTCCTGAGGAGGAAAGAATAGACATCATTGTGAGCAATTTAATACCAGAGCTAAGGTATGAGGTCAGGAAGATCCCATTTAATTCCTTTGATACCATGGTGGAAGTGGCATGTCACATAGAGGATGTCCTAAAAGAACAAGGAATTTTGGCTAAACCAACTAATAACAACAATGGCCAAAACAACAACAATAATGGTAATAAGGACAAAAAGAACCCTTATTGGAACAAGAATAAGCAAGTGGTAAATGACGGAGTTGTTAACTCATCTCAACCTAAGAATGAAGGAGTTCTTAATCTCTCCAATGTAGTCTAAGCCATGAAGCTACAAACATCTTCAACACAACAAGAGAATAAACCTAAGTATCAAGCGAGACCTAAAATAGAAAAGAGGCAATTTACCAAACTTGGGGACTCCTATGCAAACATTTTCAAGACGTTAATTGCTCATAATTTGGCACACCCCCAAGATCTTGCAAAGCACCGCATACCAAATCGTAAGCCTCATTGGTGGGATGAGAAGGCCTTTTGTGTCTTTCACAATGGAATTGGACATAATATAGAAAATTATTTTAAACTTAAACATCTTGTCCAAGATCTCATTGAAAGTGGATGATTACAAGTTGATGGTTTAACCACTAATGCGGATCATAAATATTTTAAAGAACCCTTGCCCAAATATGAGAAAGGAGAGAATTCTAACAACAAGAATGGCAAGGCTGCTATCAACTACACCTACACAAATGCTAAAAATGTTATTAATATGCTTGAAGTTGTTGGTGACAATGTCAACATGATGAGAGGGAAAGACCCTTATGGATATGATGTGGATTCGAATCCTATGCTTGATGAAGGACCCATTGTGGTCCTAAGAGGTCCTCACTCATGAAGGATGTCTCAACCCCTCAATGTTGTCACTAGAAGCCAGTCTCAAGCTCCCATTGTTATTAGAGGTCCTAACTCTAGTAAGTCTAAGTATCCAGTGTCAAAGGGTGTTCTTCCAAAATTTGATGTTGGTCCTGAGTTGAATTATAATCTTGTTGACCAATTACAATGTACACCAGCGCAGATTTCAATCTTTGAGCTTTTGAAACTATCCCCTAAGCATAAGCGTGTCCTTGAGGATGCCTTGCGAGCAGCTAATGTCCCTAATGATATAGATGTAGATCAATTATAGAATATGGTCAACCACTTGGCTAGCCCTCACTACCTTACATTCTTAGAGGAAGATGACAAGTCATTAAGCCACCCACACAATTTGGCCCTTCATATAGAGGTTATGATCCACAAGACCCATGTCAGGCGTGTGTTGATAGATGGGGGTGCTGGGCTTAATATTTTTTCTTTGAGCTTATTGAAGGCCTTGGGTTATTCAGAAGTCATTGACACAAGGAAGAAAATAACTATCAAGGCTTATGATGAAGCAGAACATAGTTCTAAAGGATTGACTGTTCTTCCTCTCCGGATTGGTCCTGTAGAGAAAGATATTTTGTTCCAGATTGTTGATGTCGGTCTTTTGGCTTACAATATTTTGTTAGGTAGACCATGGATACATGAGATGCAAGCAGTCCCATCTACCTATCATCAGTGTGTAAAATTCCCTTACAATGGAATAGAAGTTTGCATACCTAGAGACAGCACACTGTCAATCAACACAATTTCAGCAGGGTCTCACATGCCTTTGAATAGGGAGGCTAACACTTTTGATACTGCATTTGAACAATGCAAGAATAAATTCAAGACCATAGATCTTGGTATGGGGGATTAAAAATTGGATTCATTCACAAAATTGCCAATTTCCCCTAGGTCTTATGGCAAACCTTCTCAAGAAATGAAGCCCTCGGCTTCAGCCATGACATTGTTCAATAAGTTTGTGGAATCCTCAGTTCTGATTCAAGAAGAAAAAGAAGATGTTGCCATTAGGGACTGGATTTACCAAGAAGAGAAATACCTACATAATGAGAATTTTTCACCTTCCCCTAGAACTTATGGGAGAGGGTATACATTGGTCAAGAATATGGGTTATCCAGGACAGGGTCCCCTTAGTCATAGGCTAGATGCTAGGGCTAAAACTCTTAACCATGCCCTTTTTGGATGAAGGAATAAGTCAATAGTTGGCTTAGGTTTTGAAAATAAGAAACAAAAAAGTGTCCCTGTCTCAACCACGATGGATAGTGACAATGACTCAGACTACACACCTAATCTCTCTAATCAACAAGACATGTCTGATGATTGGGTGCCTTCAACAAATCTCCTTTGGGGAGATTCACAAGATTTGACAACTGATAGTATGAATGCTAGATTGATAATGGAAAGTGTTGCTATCCTAGCTGCGATGGATAGTAATAATGCTAGTGTTAGAGAAGGGGAAACTCTTCCCAATCTTGAGGCGCTTCTACATCACAAGGCCCAAATAATGATTTAGAAATAGACTCACATGAGTTCGAATGGGACTCACTTTTAGATGCAACAATTGATTTGGACATGGATGTTGTCCATACTTATAGTACTCAACCTGATGTGACCAACGAGCCTAGTGTAGGACTGGAGGATTGGACTCCTCGAATTGCCTTAGTGGACGACGCTTCATTTGATAGGACAAATCCTGACTCGGGTATCTCAGGAGGGGACCAGATGAATCCCAATTGTATGATCACCAGAGATAACACCTTCCACATACACAATGTTGAACTAGTTATTGAACTACCCCTTGTTCATTTCCACCTAATTGACTGGTCTCAGCGACATCAAGAGCCTAAACTTCTCACTTTTCAGAATGACTATGAAATTGCCTGTTATCTAAATGCTCTTGAACCTGTAGTCTCTTCCACCAGTGAATCGACAACAAGTATGAAGGAGCCTGATATTAAGTACCTCAGTCTAAAAATAAAAGAAAAAGAAAAAAAGAAAGATGGTTCTGATGGTGAAAACCACTTTGTGGCGGTGTCAAAACCCAAAATAGTAAAAAGAAAAGACGTATCCGAAGGTGAAAACCTTTTTGAGGCACCTAAGGATGGGGTACTTAATAACTTGCCAAGTTACTTCCAAGACAGGTCATCAGTTCTCATTGAGCCCACACAACCAGTCAATTTGAATACAAAAGAGGCTCCCCAAATAGTGCACCTAGCTCAGTCTCTATCAGTTGGAGAAAAAGAGGCATATACAAAATTTTTGCAAAAGAAGAAAATCAACTTTTCTTGGACATATTCTGATATGCCAGGGCTTGACACTAATCTTATTATGCATCATCTATCTATAGCTCCAAGAATAAAACCGATTAAAAAAAAGTTGAGGAAAATTCATCCTCACATAGCTCTTCTTGTTAAAGCTGAATTAGAAAAGCTCTTACATGCAGGATTCATTCGAGCTATCGACTATGCTGAGTGGATCTCCAATATTGTTCCAATTTCAAAACATGATGGGTCCATTCACATTTGCACAGACTTCAGAGACCTCAACAAAGTGTGCCCAAAGGATGACTTTCCACTCCCTAACATAGACATGATAGTGGATATGACTGCGGGCTATGAGATATACTCTTTAATGGATGATTTTTCTTAATATAACCAAATAAAAATAGCTCCCGAAGATCAAGAGAAAATAGCTTTCACATGTGCATGGGGAACCTATTGTTGGAACATCATGCCATTTGGCCTAAAGAATGTAGGAGCAACATACTAGCGAGCTATGACCACAATTTTTCATGATATGATGCATAAGAACATGGAAGATTATGTGGATGATACCCTGGCTAAATCTAGAAAATGGGACACACACCTCGATGATCTAGAAGTAATTCTAGATCGCATGGCACAGTTTCAGCTTAGATTGAATCCAAAAAAGTGTGCATTTGGAGTTGCCTCAGGTAAAATCCTAGGATTCATAATTTTAGCAAAAGGAATAGAGGTTGATCCCGAAAAGGTCCAAGCTATATGAGATATGCCACCTCCAAGAAATATCAATCAAATGAGAAGTCTTCAGGGACGTCTTCAGTTGATCAGGAGGCTTATTTCTCAGCTTGCAGATAGAACACAACCTTTTACTAAGACATTGCATAGGGGTGCTTCTTGCGTGTGGAATGAGGAATGCCAAAAGAGTCTAGATCAAATTAAACAATACTTGGCTAATCCTCCAATTTTGATGCCACTTATTCTTGGGAAACCATTGATTTTATACATTTCAGCAATAAAGTCTTCCTTAGGGGCATTGTTGGCTCAATTAGATGATACTGGGAAAGAAAGGGCCATTTACTACATTAGTCATACTCTAGTATCTTATGAGATCAATTATAATAGCATTGAAAAGTCTTGTCTGGTAGTAGTGTTTACTTCCCAAAAGTTGCGACACTATATGCTTGCTCATACTATACATTTGGTTGCAAAAATTGATCCTCTTAAGTACTTGCTTAGTAAGGCCGCCCTCACGGGTAGGCTTGCCAAGTGGATGATGGTTTTATCTAAATTTGATATAGAGTACATTGAAAGAAAGGCCATAAAAGGGCAAGCTATTGTTGACCAATTAGCTGACTTTCCAGTTAAGGATAGTATGCCTATTCAGGTAGAATTCCCAGATGAACACATACTGTATATGACTACCTGCACTTGGAAGATGTTCTTTGATGGTTCCCACATGCAAAATGGATCAGGTGCTGGAGTATTATTTGTCTCTCCACATGGGTATAACATTCCAAAGTCTTACAAACTTTTATTCCCATGTACAAATAATATTGCCAAATATGAAGCTTTGACCAATGGATTGAAAATGGCTATAGAATGGAACATAATAGAATTACATGTCTTTGGGGATTCACAGCTAATTATCAACCAAGTCAATGAGGAGTATCAAACCAAGTATGATAAATTGGTACCTTACAAAAATATGGTTGAATCATTGAGACGTTACTTTACATTTGTGACATTTCAATAGATCCCTAGGATAGAGAACAAAGCTGCCAATGCTATGGCCACATTAGCTTCACTCCTTCAGTTGAAACAACATGAATCAAGATTTGAATTCCTAGTGGAAGAGCTACACCATCCCATATTTGACTCATCTGAAAGCAATGTCATTTGTACCCTTGTCACACATGAGTCTTCCCGCTATGGTGCTATCTATTCATATCTACGCGATGGCATCATCCCTGACACTTTCAACCATTCTGAACATCAAAACCTCATCCATAACACCTCTCACCACACCCTTATCTCTGGTGGTTTATATAGGAGGGGTTTAGATGGGACGCTTCTTAGGTGCTTGGAATAGGAGGAATCCAACCAAGCATTAGCAGACATCCACGAGGGCATTTGTGGTGGACATTCTAATGGTCTTGCCATGGCCCGAAGGTTGCTTAGGGTGGGGTATTATAGCCCACAATGCAGACAAATGCAGTAGCTTTCACTAATTCTTGTGAGAAATGTCAAAAACATGGAAACCTAATTCATGCGCCAGGTAGGGAGCTAATTCCTTCCATTTCTCATTGGCCATTTCAACGCTGGGCCTTTGACCTTGTTGGGAAAATTCACCCCAACTCATCAGGTGGACATAAGTTTATCATCACAGCTACTGATTATTTCACAAAATGGGTAGAGGCAGTCCCTCTTTCTATTGCCTCGGGCAAAATAGTTTCACTCTTTATCCTGAATCATATTATTTGCCGATTTGGAGTACCTTCCAAGATTATTACTGATAATGGAGGTCAATTCAAGAGCAAGGAACTAAAACATTTATGCAAGAAGTTTAAAATTAAGCAACATTGGTCCTCCATCTATTTTTCACAGGGAAACGGATAGGCAGAAGCCTCTAATAAAACCATTCTTAAGATCCTTCATAGAGCAGTACACAAGAATGGTAGAGATTGGCACTTACAAATCAATCCGGCACTATGGGCCTATAGAACTAGCATTCATACACCTACAGGAGCTACTCCTTTTGCTCTTACCTATGGTGCTGAAGTAGTGTTGCCTTTAGAAGTAGAGATACCTTCACTTAGAGTCTCACTCAAAGGTTTAAGTACAGATGAGGATTACTGCGCCATGAGGTTGCAAGAACTAGAACTTCTAGATGAGAAGCGTAAGGCTTCCTTTGATCACATGAGAGTATACCAGAAGCGTATGTCCAAAGCATTCAACAAGAAGGTTCGCCCTAGGGAATTTTAGATAGGTGATCTTATTTTGAGAGAGAACCCTAAGAATCAACAGAACAGAGAACAAAAGGGCAAGTTCAAACCCAATTGGCTTGGACCATACATTATCACAGCGGCTTTTGGTACAGGTGCATATTTACTGTCAAATGAAGATGGAGAACAGCTCCCTAAGCCCATCAACATTGTGCACCTCAAGAAGTTCTATCCTTGATGCCCATTTTGTCTAGGGGCATCCTTTGTACATATCTTATATGATCCTGAAAAAATACCAAAAAAATTCATATATGATGCTAAAAAAATCCTAAAAAGCATAAAAAGTCCTAAAAAAATACAAAAAAAATAAAAATACAATACAATACAAAAAAAAAAAAAAATAGCAAAAAAATTCAAAAAAATAGAAAAAGTGCCTTGGTGAAAACCTGGAAATAGGCACCTTGGTAGCAAAAATTCAAAAAAAATGAAAAAAGAGAAAAATTGCAATAAAAATCTAAGTGGTGAAAACTTGGAAACGGGCACTACTTGAGGCCTTTGCACTCCTATTTGTTTAGCATGCGTCCTCGACACTGAACCTTTCTCCATCATGTCTTGACCTTATTTGACTTGGTCTGGAATTGGTCTTTGTCTTTGTCTAGGGGGCATACCTGTTAGCATAGGTCCTTTAGGTGCGTTTGTCTCTTGGGGCATTTCACAACAGGTGTTTTTCAACACCACCCCAAACAGTGTTTTTCAACACTACCCTTGCGTCGAGTGTTCCTTAACACTTATCAGATGTCTTTCCCAATAGTCTAAGTATGGTATGTTATTTCTCATTGATAGATGTGATAAATAGAGTTTGACTCTATGACCAACACACATGCACTTAAACAATCAACTCGCTTGCGATATGTTGACTTTATTTTTCTTTGTGTGCTATCTATGAGGATTTCTTTGATGAGTGGTCTCTCCCTGAGAAGTTTTCGATGATGCATTGCTAGAAGACTAAGGGTATGAGAACATGTTTTATTTCTTTATCTGCTTGTGGGTGTATTTTGTTGGTCCTAATCATCATGAGCATTTTATGCTGGTCTTACTTGACACTATGGATTGACAAGGTATTGTCCTTGACTGTTATTGTGAGTGTGTGCTTCTAGTTATCCCGACTTTTATGTGTCTTGATACAAGCATAATCTTGCCATATCAAACTTAGGTAATCTCACTACATTAGTCATCTTGACCTACATCTCTTTGATGCCTAGGTGGGATTTCTACATTTCTATCTAATAGAGATCATATTCATATCCACATAGTTATGCTAGTGTGCATTGTATGATCTTACGACGCTACCCATAATGCTCAATGATGATAATTAGATGTCTATAACCATTGTGACCTTGCAAGTCAACCACTTTTTATAGTAGCTTGCATTTTTAGGGTCATGTTAGTCTAGTTTTGCATCTTGCATATGGAGAGAGCTCTTCTTTTCATCTCACATCTACCTATCAATTGACTGCGCTCACTTTTCCTTTTTCCACTCATGTCTTTCACTCTGTGTCTTTCATATCATGACCTATTCCTATCATCACAAGGGGTTAATCATATCATCATATCATATAAAAACTATCATTTTCAAGAAATATGAGTCTACATCATACACATGAGAATCAAACAATGCGAGCGAACATACATGCATGAACATTTTTGAGCAAAATGACAAGACAATACATAAACTGATACATCCATCACAAGTGAGACGTAAAAACATGATATATAAAACATCTAGTAATCTCATATATAAATCAATGTCATGATATAATATACAATACAATATGAGATCCCAAAATCTGGATCAAAAGTCTCATGATATGTCCAAAACATCTAAACCTAAGACTCGCTGCCACTGTCCCAAGGACCGAGTGGTGGAGGGGGTGGTGCCACATCTGGTACCACATTCGATCTACCTACCATTGATGAGTAGGAAGGAGCCCTCTGACCCGCTGGCACTACCTGTATGTAGAGACCATGATAATATGCAGCTTGCGCTGCCTCTCTCTGTCTCTCTGCAAGGGCAACCTGTAAGGCTCTCTCTCGCCGCTCTGTCTTTTCCCGCTGATTAGTGAGTTGCTGCTCTCTAATTTCTATAGTGATCTTGAGCTATTGTATCTCTACCTCCAGAGCCTATATCCAAGCTCTCAGATCCTCTCCTCCTGCAGGTGGATCCTGCCTGGCCTCTGCCTGTCGGCGAGCTGGTCTTACCTCATCCTCCAGAGTCACTGATCTCTATCCCCATGACCATTTCTGGCCACTTGATCTAGATCCCTCCCCCCTCTCCATCCCTCTCCCTCTCCCTCTCCCTCCATCTCCCCCCTCTCCTCCATCGCCTTTGTCATCCCACTCATCCCCCTATGCAGCTGGTGGCTGTGCATCTGGGACTGTAAACCTAGGAAATGGAGTCCTGCACCTCTCTTCCCTATATGCTACGTCTGCACCTACATCTACCTTATCTGATAGGTAATCCTAGGGCTCCTGGTGTATAGTAGTTATATCCTATACTACTTTCTGGTAGTCTAGCATTGGCAGCCAACCCTATCCCTCCTCATCTCAAAACTGGGCATGTGTAGTGGTCTCTGTGGACACCCTCTGCTGGCGTCCGAACTGCCTCTAGACTCATGTAATCATGAATCTCTCTACAATGTCTGGGTGATGGCCTACCAGTGGTCAATTGCATAGCATGTAGTCCAGCTCCCGCCTATCACTCCACTGCTCACATGACTGGTACGGTCTCCATGTGAATGAGGCAAGCTCATCTAGTATCCTGTGATAATAGGAAACATCCCCGCTATGTGTATGTGGGATGAACCCTGTATACCTATATATATATAGGGATACTTGCGCTCCCTAGGCTATACTCATGGATGCACTACTACAATATGCTCCCACGCCCATATCTGAGCGAGTATAGCCCCGCATGCCCAAGTCCTACCGTCTCTATAGATGATCTCATGCAGTTCATAGTACATATCGGCTAAGATAGTTGGGCCCCATGCCATCCATTGTGGCTGTGCCACCAGGTCTGTTATTAATCTCCCCCATCCCAAGGGAAAGCCCTTCTAACTCCTGTCAGGGATAAGGGCTTGTCCAATGAACAATGCCACAATGCATGGCACCGGGAAGTCTTTGCCAAAGTCCTCCATCAACCTCTCCCAGCTGACATGTCGATCTAGGATCGTGACATCCTGAAACATCCCCTAGATGATCTGGCGACCTGCTGTTGCATCCTGATCATAGTATATCTATGCCAACAAACAATCATGTCAATTTCTATCATATGGAAACTTTACAACTATGCTTATCTATAAACATGATTTTACTTACAGGCTCTCCATGGCACGGAACCCGTAGAATCTGATAGACATCCTCTAAGGTGATAGATGCCTCTCCCATCGGTAGATGAAAGGTGTTGTGCTCACTATGCCATCTCTAGGCAAGAGCAGTCAACAACCCATGATCTGCTCAGATATGTGAAAACTACAATAGATAATGGAATCCCATGGCTCTAATATCGGCCTTGCCCGGATCATCCAGATCTTGCACAAACTGCAATCCCGTCACCTGGGGTGCTTTGATCCAAAGCGCAGGGAAGACCTCTTGTATGTCATGAAACCATACCAGATGTCAGAACATATCATGAAGGATGTATCAGTACAAAGCATCTTAAAATCAAACATTGTCAGGACTCATGTCATTTTGGCTCAAAAATGTTAAAACATGTCAAAATCTTACTTAGGCGACACTATTTTTTGACTAAGTGTCACGCGACACTTTCTCTTAAGCAATGCGACACACTTTGTTTGGGCAACACTTCGCCTGGTGTCGTGTGACATTTTTCCCTGTGTCACGCGACACTGGTTTCTATGTTCGCGCGACACTATTTTTACTTGTGAAGTATCAGGCGACATTTTCCTTCAAAGGGAGTGACACATGTAAAGTGTCGTGCAACATGTCACCCTAGTCTAGAAATTTGACATGTTTTAATATATTACATGCAATAAATGACTCAAACAACGGCTAGTTTTCAGATACATACCGGGGCACCGTAATGTGGAGGCTGGTTGTGCAACCGGGCACGCTCAAATCGGTGTCTGTGGATGGGAACTCATGCTGGTTGAGCCATCGCTATCTCTCAGAGCTCTCAAAATTTTCAAATCAATAAAAGATAAATGATTTAAAAAAATGACATTTTCACCCCTTATATAGCATTTTGACTTTTTGACCAAATTTCAGAACACCTCAGAATTGTGCAAAAATTGCACCCATGGCTAATTTCGACGTCCTAGACCCATTTTCAGACTCGAAATCAAAATCCAAGGTCATCTTCATTATCAAAATTGCGTTTCAAAATTTTCCTTCTTCTATGCAGTTGATTGACCTTTTGAGGCATAATTCTTCGATCTTTGGTGGAATTTCTTCCTTTCATGTCTCTCACATTTTCTAGTCTTTCATTCACTCTATTTCTAGTCTTCTATTTCTATTCTTCTACTTCCTCACTGGGGCATGTTTCATCGCCTAATGGTTAATCTATTGACCTTTACCTTCGATTATGATTTCCTTATGATTTGATCAAATTTTTTATCAATCCACTGTTCTCCTCTATCTGATTTTGATTTTGATTCCGAGGGGGCAATATTTATGGGATTTTCATCCCTGATTCTTTGATTTTCCTGATTCAAACATCTTTTGTGAGCTTTCACTCAAATTTGAGATTCTTATCTCTTACTTTGAATGTGATCCTGAATCGACCTCATATTCAAAGGCCTTTATTTATGTTTGTCTGGGTGTGATCCCAAATCGACCTCACATCTGAGTTGTTTTGTGATCCCAGATCGATCTCACATTTCAACTTCATTATTTGACTACATGTGTTCCCAAATCGATCACACATTAGTCAAAGAGGGGCAAATGTATGCACCCAAAAATGGTCGCCTAGACTTTGGGCCCCATTTATTTGATTTATCAACCTTGAATCATTTTTATCAATAATCAATATTTTCAAACATTATCAATTCCTTGATCAAATCTTAGTTTCGATCATATATTGGATTTTTATCCTTGGATTAACCATTTTATCCTAAGCTTTTATTTACTTAAAAGGAATATTTCCTCCCCTTTTATTTGAATAAAAAGCCCCCACTTTTCTTCTTATCCTAAGTTGCACAAATAAAGTATTATTCTTATTTTATAAAAAGGAGAAAAACACTTTTGTGTCATATGGACATAAAGTCAACTCCTATTTTCCTATTGGAGGATACTTGTGCACACAGATTTCTCCTCTTTCAAGCTCCACCATTTATTAAGACTTTTGCCTCTTAATCTCCATGGTCCATTCCTTTGCATTTCTTATAAAAAGAGAGTTCTCTCCTTCATTTTCATATCCATCTCTTTCATGCTATTGTTATGCTGCAGGTTTTCTAGGTGCATTTGGAGCTTTTGGAGATCATTGCTACATCAAGCTCTTCTTGGATTTCCTCATTGCTTCATAGTTTAGACTTCATTTCTTGCATTATCATAGCATCCATAGCTTCATTTCATAGCTTAGTTTCCTTTTATGCAATAGATTAGCTTCACATAGCTTAATTAGGGGAATTGTAATCCATTGCTATTTCCATTTCATAGCTTAGTTTGTACTTCCATTTTCATAGCATAGCTTGCACATTTGCATTCTAATTCTTAGCTTGCATTGCATTGTATTTCCATTTGATTCTTTGGAGATATTGGCACTATTTCCCTTGTCCTCATTCGAATCTCTCATTGTATGGTTGACTAGCAAGGTCACAAGCTCAATAGCTCTAGCTAAGAGCAAATTCATAATCTTGCAACTTCATGCATAAAGAGCTATGGATCGATTTGTGAGGGCTCATTCTTGAGTTTCCTTGCATGTAAGGATTCATAGAAGTGCACTACTTTTGTGTGTACAATTGGAAATTGCATGAGTTAGGCACTGTAGATTAGGTCCTCTCATTTCTGAAAAGTGGTTATAATAGAAAAAACATAGCCACAGTTAAAAATTTATGGCCTCCAGAAGTTGGGCTACCTAAAAATAAAATTTGTAATTATTTTGAGCCGACCCTATTGTAAAAAAAAATGAAAAAAAAAATTCTAAGGGTGGTCGGCCTTAATGTAAATTTATGGAACCTTCTCAGGCGGTGGAAAATTGCCTATATAAGGAAGGCTCGTAATGTTGTCTAGGAAGTTCTGGGTAATAATTCGAGGCTTTCTCCTACCAAATATTATAAGAAGAATGCCTATGTGGCTTTGCATATTATAATTCTAAAAAAAATAGTTCACACTTATGGAGATAATGAGAAGCCCATTTTCTGTTCTTGCAAATTGTTTTTGTTTCTCTATTTCTGTTATGTATTTGTGGTATTAAGGGGAGCACCCTTTATCAGTAGTTTACCTTATTTCAAGGTTAATTGGGTCTCCAAATGATCCTCTTTAGCAAGTAGAGAGTAATATTTTAAGAAATATTAGTAGAATAAGGAATTGTGGAATTCACTAGTCAAGTTCAAGTGAATTCAAGTTAGGATATATATAGATAGTTATTGTGAAAGAAGTATTCATGATAGAAAGAACACTTGTTATTTTTTTAATTTTGAAATATAGGTGCAATATTATGGGAATCAAAGAAACAACCTATTGCCAATCTTTCATTTATTGAAGTAGATTATGTAGTACTAACACATGTATAACATCTCACACAATTTGGTTGATAAGAATGTTGAAAGACTTGAGGAATAAACAAGAAGAAGAAACTAACATATATTGTGAGAATAGGTCAACCATAACATTATCAAAAAACTAGTTTTTCCTACTTGAGAAGTAATCATATTAACACAAGGTATCATTTCATTAAGGAGTTGATTAGTAATGGAAAAATCCTTTTAGAACATTGTAGGTCTAAAGAACAATTTGTAGAAATCTTCACTAAACCTTTGGGAAAAGAAAGTTTTAGGTATCAAAGAAGTATTTTAGGCACCATGGATGGAAATAGATGTGATTAAGGGGGATTGTTGGAATTAATCTCGACCACCCTTCATTTATTTCTCTATAGAACCTTCTTCAATCTCTTGTCATGACTATGTCTTTCCCACTCCTCCAAATGTGTGGAATTTCATTTCATTATTTTGTCTCCTATTTACCTTATCTCCATTCACTCCCATCGTACAAATTAAAAAAATATTTTTTTAGCATAATCTTAATATGATATTTTCTCATAGAGAAAAATCTATTTTAATTAATGTTTTTGGTTTTGCTCCTTTTTGTCTAGAATATACATAGGTTTTAGAGAGTATTTTGTTATGAGACATGAAAATAAAGAGCAAAATTTATTCTTTTGTTGTGGAAATAGATAATAGTGGCCAAAAAATACAAGTCTCTATATTATTAGTTATTAAGCACGAAAAACAACAAAAGTTATGATATTATTTCTCATATGTTTTTGAACTATCACTTGCACCATAAGAAGGTGCAATGTGTCTGTGATAGTCATAATATGAGCTAAAAATAATAGAAACCCTAAAATTAATGAAAGAAAATATTTTTGGGGATGTGATGTATACAAAATCTTAATACAATGTCAAAATTGGTTGATTGAAACATATTTGTCATTGGTTGTTGAGATGCATGTGTTCTTGAAGTTGTGCTTATGAAGATGGTTTTTTGTGGTACCTGCACATGAAAAGGTAGGGGGTTCTTAATTTATGTGTTGTATTTATTTGGACATTTTTTAAAAAAAAATTATATAAGTCAAAATAATTCAAATGTGGAATAAAAAATAGTTGATGAACAATGTCAACCTATAAACCATTAATTTATTAGCTCCTTGTTGTTGAGTACTTCTTGTAAATTTATAAATCTTTGTAAATACTCCAACTTCTTTCCTATAGATGTCAATATTGTATACACCTAAAAATGGTCATCTAAACTATTAGTCCCTTTGCTAGCATTTTTGCTAAAATCATCAATTGCTTATTTTTTATCAAATCCTAGTTCTATCATTTATTCGATTATTTTTCTATGGGCTAACCATTTTATCCTAAGTCTTTATTTAATTAAAAGAAATTTCCTCCCTTTTTATTAAAAAAAAGCCCCCACTTTTCCTCTTATCCTAAGTTGCACAAACAAAACATTATTCTTATTTTATAAAAAGGGAAAAAGTACTTTTTGTCTCATATGGACACAAAAGTCAACCCTTATTTTCTCATTGGAGGATATTTGTGCACATGGATTGCTCCTCTTTGATGCTCCATTGTTGATTAAATCTTTTGCCTCTTAATATCCATGGTCCATTCCTTCTCATTTCTTATAAAAGGAGAGCTCTCTTCTTCATTCTAGATCCCCAACTTTTTATGCTAATGTTATGCTGCAGGTTTTCTAGGTCACTTTGGAGCTTTTGAAGATTTGGAGCATTCTTGGCTTTTGCATCTACATGCTATCATAGTTTCATTTCTTGCATTATCATAGCATTCATAGCTTCATATTTAGCTTAGTTTCCTTTATGCTTTAGATTACTTCATGTAGCTTAATTAGGAGGCTTTGTAATACTTGCATATTTCTTTTCATAGCTTAGATGCATTTTTCTTTCATTTCCATAGCTTATCTTACATTTCCATTCTTGGAATAGCTTGCATTTCATCTCCATTTGGATTCTTGGAGATATTAGAATTCTTGCCCTTGTCTCATTGAATCTCCCATTGTATGGTTTACTAGCAAGGTTATAGGCTTAATAGCTCTAGCTGAGAGCATTCTTAACACCCTTGCACTCCATGCCTAGGGAGCTCTAAATCGATTTCTCAAGGTTTCCAATCCATGGATTCTCTTGCAAGAAATGATTTAGAGAAGTGCACTACTTAGTGTGTACATTTTTGGCGCCCACCGTGGGGCTTTGAGCCTCATTCTTTGCATTTTTATCAAGTTTTGTATATTTTCAGCATCACTTTTTCATCAATTTTGCGCAAACAGGAGAAACGCCGCTTACGAAAAATTTGTTCATGCCTGTGAGCATTTTGTTCATGCTTGTGAATATTTTATTCATGCCTGTGAGCATTCTGTTCATGCATGTGAGCATTCTATTCATGTCTGTGAGCATTCTGTTCATGCCTATGAATATTCTATTCACACCTGTGAGCATTTTGTTCACATCTGTGAGCATTCTGTTCATTCCTGTGAGCATTCTATTCACACCTATGAGCATTCTGTTCATGCCTGTGCACATTCTGTCTCTACCTATGCACATTCTTCTTGCGCCTATGCACATTTTGTTGTCGCATGTGCACATTCTTCTTGTGCTTGTGCACATTCTATTGTCACCTATGCACATTTTTTTGTCGCCTATGCACATTCTGCTATCGCCTATGCCTGAAAGTGGTTGTTTTGAGCTCTTTTTTATTTTTTTTAAAATTCCAGCATTTTCAAGCTGAGAGCTGAGAGCATTCTTAACATCCTTGCACTCCATGCCTAGGGAGCTCTAAATCAATTTCTCAAAGTTTCCAATCCATGGATTCTCTTGAAAGCAATGATTTAGAGAAGTGCACTACTTAGTGTGTACAAATATATATGCAATTCTTATAAAGTGGTATCAAACATATGATTTGGGCAAAAGATGACAAAAGCCTAGTTTGTGTTGATTTGTCTCTCTTCCAAACATCTATAATTTTTTTAGCATTTTAAAAGATATAGTTCTACATTATAACTAACTATTGGTCTTTCTCTCACTACCTAGTCTAGCCAAGATATACCTCTAGACAATCTATAATATTAAAAATTAAAGAAGAGAAAAACCATTAAATATTATTTAATTTTATATCCAAGCTATTAGAGCTTGAGTCTTTAATTGAGAAGTATGCATTCACAAAATTTATTTCAATAATAGACATCATTACCACAATTTCAATAAGCATCAAAAAATGAACTAATAAGATTCAATTCTTAGGGTTAACAAATACATAAAATTCTAGAAATTGTAAACAAAGCCATTTTTTCAATAATTATTCAAAATTTATAATTGTACATTGATATGATAAAAGTAAAGGTATGGTATAAGGTTTTGATTACGTAAAAATAGGTTTTGAAAGGACCCGAAACCTTTTACATAAGGATAAAAGATAAAACATTTAAGCTCCAAGAGGACAAGTGCAAAAAAACCAAAAAACACAACACAATCGAGTCCTTAAGCAAAAAGAACAGCCAAAAGACAAAGGACAACAGAAAGGAAAGCAAGATAGCAAGGTGTTGTCTAAACACATTCATCAGTTCTGCAGCCTGATCAGCAAGAATCTACATGTTTGCAACAGACAACTTCAGATCTTCCATGTCATTCTTGTTGTCATCCTCCATCTTCTTGAACCTAGATCTCATACGCCTGCTGGGCCCCTGATCCTCTTTAGTCTCTATGATCTCTTAGTTCCCTTTCCCATTATCGAACTTGTCAACCAAGATCTTCACGTGATCATTTGAAGCCTTGAGGACAACAAAACTCTGTTCTACAATATTCCCCACAGTCTTCTCCAACTTGTCAATTCTCTTTTCCATAGTCTCAACTTTCTTGGTTATAACATTACTGCTTTGAATTTTCTCCTCCAAGGCAGTAAGTCTATCATTGAAGGAAGCAACATTCTCAGCTCTAGCGACAATGTCAGTGAGCTCATCAATTGTCTGGCCCATGGTTTTCTCCCCCAGGTTCATCCTTTTAAGAACCCCCATCTCTTTTTGCAGCTAGTGGATGTTGGTCTTCATCGCAGTGATATCATTTTTCATTATGCTAAGGGTAGATAAGAAGGCCAAGCACCCCAAATTCTCAAAATCCTTGTTCCTCCCCTCATTAATCTCAAGACCCCTGTTCTCTTCCTCCATGTTCTCCTTAGGATTCTCCACCTTCTCCTTCTCCAAGTTGGCCTTGTCCTTCTCGTACCCATCTTTCTCTATACTAGTCATATCTTGTGCAACCTCTTGCAGGAGTTTTTCCTCAACCCAGACATCTTTAATGGTACCCCCACTCTCCTCCATAGCAGGGTTGTTATCCACACAATTTTCCTGATCATTCTTTCCCTAGGAAGAAGAACCCTCATCAAAGGATATGAAAACCCTTTTCACAACTTTTTTCTTCCTGGTTTTTGTTCTGGTATGATTGCCTAAAGGTTGTAGTCTCTTTTTCCCCTGCTTCTTGGAACTCTCCTCCTTGCTCTCTTCTTCCTCAGCTTCCATATCCGTAGTAGAATCCTCCATCTTCCTTTTCTTTTTATTTTCCTTAGGGCTGACCTCTTGGTAATCCTTAGAATCCTCCTCTTCATCTTATGTATCCTCCATAAAAGGCTCCTCAAACTCTTTCCCATTAGTGTCATAGTCCTCCAGGGCTTTTCTGTTAAGCCGGGTTCTTTCCACCTTCAATTTCAACACCCAAATATGAGGACCATGAGCCCTTCATGGCAGGCATGATCACCCTCCAGGTCTCTTTTCCAGTGGAGGAGGGAAGCATTCAAAGAACTTAGCAAGTAAAAAGGAAAATTGATCTTAACCCCGTGCCTAAAGTGGTTCAGAAGAGTAATATGGTGGTTGTAAATTTTAGTATACCGACCATCAAGGGTAATGTAGCCTATAATAACAAATAAGACAAGGCACCAGGGCTTGGAAATGAACTTAGGGTTAAAGTATGAATTGTCCACCTTAACCATACTATTTCTCTCCTGCTTCATGGGTGCAAAAGCCTCCAACACTTTGTCCGAAATCTTCTTGTCCCTGTAGAAAATTATGGTATGGTATAAGGTTACTTACATGATACTAATGGAAATATTGATACAAAATTGGTCGACTAAGCCTATACATAGAGATAATGATGATAAAAAGATTATTCTTCAAGCTTAAAAGAATACTCTAAATATCCAAATTTTGCCACAAAATTGTTGCATTTAGTAGGATATTGACCAATACAACACAACGATGTGAGAGAGTTGGTTATGTTAGAGTAATTAGGGCTAGATTATTTACATGAAACCACACTTTTAAAAAACAAAGAGGCTTCTCAGTGTAAACAACCAGAGTAAATTAGTTAATGTACCTTACCTATTATATGGTAAATTACTATCAACTATTGTTAATTGGTCACTATGCTAGTTGTTTATAAACCTATTCTTGGTTGAACATCTTTTGTAATGTAAACAAGTATTTGTAGAAAATATGTAATTGGTTGTTGTTTTTGTCATGGTTATTTATCATTTCATAAATTTTCTTTTTGTTTATAAACCTATTCTCCATTGAACATGTTTTGTAATGTAAACAAGTATCTGTAACAAATCTATGTGCAATTGTTCTTTCTTTAGACCTATTAATGTTCCATGATACATGAAAATTGGAAAATAACCTCTAGAATAACTTGCAAAGGAATTTTTTTTAATTCATGTACACAGGTCATGTTAGAAATAATTTTTTGCCAAAATATTATTTTTATTGCTACTTCCATTTTGTATGATTTGGAAATAGATGCTAGACATCGAGAATGAATCTTTTATCCAACTATAATGGTAATATATATCAATGCCAGTTTTCAATCTAGATTAGACTGTGGAGTATATCTCATATAGAGATGGACATGTAATGACAAAGATGTTTTCAACTCTTTCTCCTCCAATTATTCGTCAACTTATTGAATTCTTTTGTCAAAATAAATGTAACATAAAAATGTCACATTTAATCATGTATTATGGAATGAATTTCAAAGTACATTGTTTTCATTTTAGCTATAAAATATTAACTAATATGGATATTATATTATGAGGTGTATAAAAAATAACATTAATATAAGCACTGGGATGCCTTCTTCTAGTACGTGCTCATCTGGTATGTTCATGGCTTCCTCTACCTCTGGCGTCAGCCCTTCTGTTGTGGGCATGAGAGTGTCTATTGCTCCCTCATCTCATGCTCATCCTATCTCTTCTGTTGCATCACGACTCTCCTGTCCAGGTGGGTTGCGCATGAACCCACAATAGTGGGTTACACTTTTTTGCCTGAACGAACACTGAACTCTACATTTTGAAAAAAAAATCAGATTTGGAGGCATATTGCCATTGAACCATTCAAAATCGGAGGATGAAGTAAATTAGAGTCTTTTAGGATTTTCTGTCTAGATTCTATATATATATATAGAATTTATTTGAATACTTTTTTCTTTCTCCCACGAAAACTGGTATGGTGTTGAAAATGTCATTTTCAAATAGTAACATTGTTTTCATAGAGCATAACTATTTTTGTAAAATAAATATGAATGCGATTCTTTCAAATTTAGTTTCGTAACATCCATACGGAGGGCATGCAATTGGTTTGATGACATTATCATGATTATTGCATATTTTATTAACATTTGAAGTTGACTAAACCATAATTTTGACATACCTTAACTACATAGCTTATAACTTGTTGTGTATTTATCGAATTTCAATTATTTTTTTGATAGAAAGTAGACTCGAAGACAGAGGGCACTATTATTTTTCAATTTTTTTTCCCCATTTTTACTATTTTTCATTGAACGTCAAACTCAAAGGTTTATATTTGATAAAATACCTACATTCGATTAACATAAAAAACCATGCACATAATAAATTCAAATATAGTCGAATATATAATTGTTAGAAAGCTAGTTCTGAGTACTTGTCGTATGCAAAAGGATGTCTTCTTATTCTTCCATTTTATCACTGTGCTTGAGGCCCGAAGCCATGAAATTCTCAAAATTTCTTCGAAGTTTGCAAACAGGACCTAATCAAGTACTTTTGATTGAAAGTACCTAGTTTCGATAGAAAGTACTTTCTATCGAAAGTCCTTTACATAAAATAATGAAAATTACCCATTCTTGGGATTTTTTGATATAAAGTACTTTCAATTGAAAGTACTTAGTTTCAATAGAAAGTACTTTCTATCGAAAGTATTTGAGTAAATCTGAGCTGTCATAATTTTTGGGATGAATTCCTTCCTTTGAAAAATTGTAACCCACTATTGTGGGTTCACCCTTGCAGTCTGATGCTGTGGGGGTGGGGTTTTTCCTAGGGCCTCCTACCTTAGGATCCACTGATTCTCTTGCTTCTTTGGCCGTCTTTGCTAGTGGCTCAGATCTGCCCCTGTCCGTGGGTTTGGGTGTGGGTAAATAGGGGTTTCCTATTTCCCACCCAGGTAAATTTAAAAATCTTATGAAGGGGAGTATTGGCTCAGTGCATGATGTGCCCGCTAGGGGGCTTGCTCCTGAGGGTGCTTCCTCTGGTCTGTCTATTCATTCTTTTGTTAACAACTCAAATGCTTCTATTGATGCTGCTGTTCATGTTGGAGTGGGTTCTAGGGGTTCTCCCCGTGGTGTTTCTGGAGGCTCTTATGTTAATGCTACCTCAAAGGCAATGCACAGGGCTGGGGGTTCTTCCAGTGGGGTGCCTTATTCCATTCCAATTTCTACCAGTGACCCTCTCTTTGTTAATCTCTCTGCTGCTGCTAAAGGGGAGCTGGAAACCTACTCTGAGACCCTTAGGACTCAAGCTTTGATTTGTCACTTTCGAGGGTTCTAGCTGACTCTACCCCAACTTCATGATTGGATTTCCCAAAAATGGGAACCAATAATCTCAGATGATGTCCATATCTTTCCCTTAGCAAAAGGTTTCTATGTTGCTAAATTTGATAGATATAAGGATAGCACTAAGATATTATGTGAAAATTTCTTCAGCTGGGAGGATGATAAATTTTTTCTTATGGTAAAACCCTGGCACCTGAATTTTGACCCTTCTCCCAAATCTCCCTCTCCACCTTTGATACGGTGTTGTCCTAGAGGAGGTGGGTGAGGCTTTGGGGGAGTTTCTACTTATTGATGATAATTCTTCTAATATGTTCCATTCTACCTTTGCTCGTATTCTGGTAGATATTGACATTTCGTAGGGTCTTCCTTCTTAAATTAAAATTAAATCATTTTGTATGCAAATTAGATGTCTAACTACTAGAGATGATAAATTAACTATTAAAAGCCAATAAATCTATCTAATGAAAACACAATGAAGAATGCAAAGTAACTATGAAATGATGAAACTAATTTAATTACCTTCACCTACCATGCAGCTTGTCTCCATTGTCCTCCTAGCCTTGATTTCTTGAAGATGTTGAGCTCTCAAATTTCCAAATGAAGCCCTTTCCCAAGATGATCACCAAAGTGTGGAGATTGAATGAAATGAGTGGACAATAGCTTATGAAAACTAATGGATGGAATGCAAATGAAATGGTGATAGTATGATTTGATTGCTTTTAGAATGCTTGGATGCTTGAATGCTTGATTGCTTGAATGCTTGAATGCCTATTATCAAAATACCTATTAGCTCTCAAATGGGAAATGTGGCTCCTTTTATAGAGTTTTGGAGGATCTAGGTCTAGGTGGCGTGATCCTACGGTTGAGAATGAAAGGTGGAAGATCCTAGGGCTAGGATTGACTTGGTTGAAGAAGTTGAGAGAAAGGGGGATGTAGTTGGAATGTGAGTGGAAGAATAGGGATGATGTTCCTCTCACATTGACATGGAGGAGAAGAAGGTGGAAGGGAAAGACACATGTCAAGTGTCTCACAAAGACCAAAGAGAGAAAGAGGGGGAGACCTTTTCCTCATGAGAACTCTTTGCACAAGTGTCCCATGAGTCACCTTTGACCCTTAAAGGTGGCTTGAGATGCCCCTTAGGAATAGGGCATGTCTCTTGACTTGGTTGTTGAGAGGACATGTGGTCGTGAGACTAAGTCTTATGAGGCCACATAACTCTTGAGAATAGGACATGTGTGGGTGAGCATAATTGTAAATAAATAATTAATAATAATTATTTATTTTAGCCAAAGTGATGTGTCAAGTGACTAGGTAGGTGAGGTGGACTAGGAAACTTAGTCATATTTAGGTGATTGTGTATTTAATTAAATCACTTTAATAAGACTAATTAGAAGACTTAGGATAGAAGAATAGACTATAGTGAATTCACTAAATAAATTAAATAATTTATTTAATAAATGGAGGACTAATTATTAATTAAATAATAAATATTTAATTAATTTATCAAGTCAATAGTAATTAAATAATAAATATTTAATTAATTAATGAAGCCATTTTTAGGTGTATACACATCTAAAGGATGCTGGATACAACCATTGGATTATGAGGGTATCTCTTTTAGGTGTAGAAAATGATTTAAAATAGGTCATCATGCTTCTCTTTGCAGTGTTGATTTCATTAAAAAGAAATCTTCTCATAGTTGGTGGAAGGATGCCTCTACCAAGCATTACATAGTTCTGAAAAAATTTTCTCAAGCTTTGAAGGATTCTGTTCCTTTTGTTCCTATCTCAGACTCTCAGAAGCCTAATATTGCAAATGATTTGAATCCTATTTTTCCTCTAGCAAACCCTCTAAGGACTATTCTATAGGCTGATCTTAATTGCTCTGTTGTGCTAGCGAAACCCTGATTTTCTGCTAGCAATTTTGAGGCTGCTTCTCCTACCAGCCCCGCTAGTGTGATTTCTGTTGTGGAACCTACGATGGATCCTAGGCTTTCTGCTGGTGTTTCAGTGTATGTTGTTTCTGCCAGCCCTGCTGGAGTTATTACTATTGTGGTTTTTTATTCTTCTGTCTCTCTTGCTGGAAGCTTTGCAAGCCCTGTTTCTGAGGTTGCTATTCCTGCCATCTCTACTGGTAAGTTTTCTATTGTTGGAAATGGTGTCTCTGTTCCTCTTGTTGTGAGTTTTTTGGATCCTATGCTGGGAGTTGTTTCCTTGAATTCGGTGTGCTGGTAGAAGAAGGCAGTGAAAGTCAAAGATGGTTGGATAACTGTTAAAGGGAAACATTCTAAGAAATCCTCCTCATCGTTTGACATGACCCTCTATTCCCATAAAAAGGGGATTTTTGGATAGCCTTGTTGCTATCCTCTTAGGACTGCAGTTTTTGATGCTTTTTTTATGCAGTGTTCTCATTTTGTTGTTTGTGTGTCCTACCTTTTCTTGGCTGGACTGAATTGTCTTGGGAGCATGTTATGATATATCTTAAGTATTTTTTTGTGGTGTCTGGGCTTATGTTTTGGCTGGACAGTTGTATTCTTGGAACTCCCATAGTTTTATCTTAAGTTCCAGTAATGTAAAGGGTTTCGAGGTCCCTTCTGTTGGAGCTATGAAAAATCCATAAAGTTTTGATCCCATAATCAGAAGATTTTCCTAAGGCAAAGTTTGTGCGCTTCAAAGAATAGTTTAAAGACCTGAGTTCAAGAGCATATAGAAATGGGCCTGATAAATTTCATGAGATACAACTTGGGGAATAGGTTCAACACCTTTCATTTAACATATGCAATGGGTTCCATCTCCTAATTTTTAAATCTGAAGTGTTTAGGGACTAGCCATTTTGAGGTGTTCACCTAAATCTACATTTTTGCTGAAGTGTCAAATCACTGTAGCAGGCCCTGTTTGCATTTGAATATCTTGTGCCCTGTTAGATTTCATGGCTCGCCACTTTGGGAATGTTTACAATGTATATCAGAGAGCTTATTTTTCAAAGCTCAATCCTTTTCAAGTCCGTTTGATTAGTTTTTAGATCCCCCAAAGTTGGTCTTCCAGAAATGTCATATTTCTGTGATCTGCCCGGTTTTCTGAATGGCCCTGTTTGATTGGTTATAACTTTTGACCCTGTGACCCAATTGAGAAATTTCCTTTTTCCATGTATTCTAGTGGTCAAATACTTCTTGTGTTTCAATTTTCAGGCCATGATGAATCTATTTTCCTAGTTTGCCAATTTGATTCCGTTTGTAGTTTCTAACTTTTTAATGGGGATTTAGTTGCACAGTTTAGTCAGAGGCCTTGTTCGGATAAGTGCATTAAGCGCCCTCTGATTGATCAAGATGTACCGGTTGTTGCATCATGTTGTAGGCATGGGAATAAGTCATCTTGCCAATTTTTAGCCTCCCATGTGCTTGTTTGACATGTTTTCCAGAGCCATTCAGTTTGCAGATTGTAAGGTTTTTTCAGCAGTGCACAGTTTAGTTTTGTGAGTGACTCACTTTGAGATCTTTCCATTTGCACCCGGATCGAGGTCAAGCATAATTGAAGGTTGATCCATAATATAGACATGAAGGTGATTCACCTTGATAAGTTTCAGACTATGATGAATCTGATTGATCACTTTGCTCGATCAATTCTAAAACTGATTTCTACAGTTTCACTATCTTCCGGTTCAAGGTGTTCTAAGGGCACAACTTTGGGGATTATTTCTAGATAGCCAATTGATCGTATGTTGAAACTAGTTATAGCCTTGTTTTCTACATATGATAGTGATAATTTACCTAGGGTTTCATGCCATGAAGGTTTCATTTGATCGGATTGCCAAGTCAGACAAAATGCATTCAATAATGTTAAAAAGTGTGGATAGCATAATTCTCTAAAGGAGCCATTTTTGGAAATTCATAGCTTTTTGCTAGATGATTGTTTCTAGTTGGCGGTTGATTTGTTTCGATCCTTGCAGATGAAATTTCTTCCAGTTTTAGTGGCTCCTCTCCAGTTCGCCGTTTGATATTTTTAGATCATCTCTTTCTGAGGCAGTCGATAGTGTTTTTCAGTTTGTGCTTGCCGGCAATTCTGAACGACATTTTCAAGTTTTAATATCTCATGCCTCGTTCATTATTAGACCAAGCCATCTGGCAGGGTGATTGTCTGTGGTACAAGGTCTGTACTCGCCAAGTTTCAGCTTCCAATGTGTAGTTTTGAGAAGTGTTTTTAAAAGGCAACTGGAGGCATTTTATTCAAATTTGCCGACTGGTGAGATATTAAAAATTGAGGTTTTTAAATATCCGGTTGTCCGGATTGGACCCAGTTGTGGACACCAGTTGTTCTGGATCATTTTCGATGTCAGTTGTTTTAGTTCAAAAAAAATTTAGGCCAGACCCGCTTCGGGTCCGACCTGCCTCATTATTTTTAAAGATAATTTTGTCGCTGTGCCAGGCAAAGTTTGTGCGCTTCAAAGAACAGTTTAAAGACCTGAGTTCAAGAGCATATAGAAATGGGCCTGATAAATTTCATGAGATACAGCTTGGGGAACAGGTTCAACACCTTTCATTTGATATATGCAATGGGTTCCAACTCCTAATTTTTAAATATAAATTGTTTAGGGACTAGCTATTTTGAGGTGTTCACCTAAATCTACATTTTTGCCGAAGTGTCAAATCACTGTAGTAGGCCCTGTTTGCATTTGAATATCTTGTGCCCTGTTAGATTTCATGGCTCACCACTTTGGGAATGTTTACAATGTATATCAGAGAGCTTATGTTTCAAAGTTCAAGCCTTTTTGAGTCCGTTTGATTAGTTTTCAGATCCCCCAAAGTTGGTCTTCCAGAAATGTCATATTTCTATGATCTGCCCGGTTTTCTGAATGGCCCTGTTTGACTGGTTATAACTTTTGACCCTGTGACCCAATTGAGAAATTTCCTTTTTCCATGTATTCTAGTGGTCAAATACTTCTTGTGTTTCAGTTTTTAGGCCATGATGAATCCGTTTGCCCAGTTTGCCAATCTGATTCAGTTTGCATTTTCTAACTTTTTAATGGGGATTCAGTTGCACAGTTTAGTCGGAGGCCCTGTTCGGATAAGTGCATTAAGCACCCTATGATTGATCAAGATGTACCGATTGTTGCATCATGTTGTAGGCATGGGAATAAGTCATCTTGCCGATTTTCAGCCTCCCATGTGCCTGTTTGACATGTTTTCCAGAGCCATTCAGTTTGCAGATTGTTAGGTTTTTTCAGCAGTGGACAGTTCATTTTTGTGAGTGGCTCACTTTGAGATCTTTCCATTTGCACCCGGATTGAGGTCAAGCATAATTGAAGGTTGATCCATAATATAGACATGAAGGTGATTCACCTTGATAAGTTTCAGACTATGACGAATCTGATTGATCACTTTGCTTGATCAATTCTAAAACTGATTTCTACAGTTTCACTATCTTCCAGTTCAGGGTGTTCTAAGGGCACAACTTTGGGGATTATTTCTGGATAGCCAATTGATCGTACGTTGAAACTAGTTATAGCCTTATTTTCTACATATGATAGTGATCATTTACCTAGGGTTTCATGCCATGAAGGTTCCGTTTGATCAGATTGCCAAGTCAGACAAAATGCATTCAGTAATGTTAAAAAGTGCGGATAGCATAATTCTCCAAAGTAGCCATTTTTGGAAATTCATAGCTTTTTGCTAGATGATTGTTTCCAGTTGGCGGTTGATTTGTTTCGATCCTTGCAGATGAAATTTCTTCTAGTTTTAGTGGCTCCTCTCCAGTTCCCCGTTTGATATTTTTAGATCATCTCTTTCCGAAGCAGTCGACAGTGTTTTTCAATTTGTGCTTGCCGACAATTCTGAACGGCATTTTCAAGTTTTAATATCTCACGCCTCATTCATTATTAGACTAATCCATCTAGCAGGGTGATTGTCTGTGGTACAAGGTTTGTACTCGCCAAGTTTCAGCTTCCAATGTGTAGTTTTGAGCAATGTTTTTGAAAGGCGACTAGAGGCATTTTATTCAAACTTGCTGACTGGCGAAATATTAAAAATTGAGGTTTTTAAATATCCGGTTGTCCGGATTGGACCCGGTTGCGAACGGCAATTGTTCTGGATCATTTTTGATGCTAGTTGTTTGAGTTCAAAATTTTTTTAGGCCAGACCCACTTGGGGTCCGGCCTGCCTCATTATTTTTAAAGATAATTTTGTCACTGTGCCAGGCATGCCGTCTACATTTTTGTCACAATGATATGTTTATTGGTGCATATGATTATTTGAAGAGATTACAATCAGGTAAGTATATGCACAATTTTATTGTTGAAAATAGTTTAGAGATGTGGTCTTATGGAATAAGATGACAGGGATAAGGATAAGTGAGACTGTCTGTTTGTTGTTAAGTGGATACCTATGATTCTATAAGGCAGCCGGTGATGTTATTTTGGAGTATGTTTCAAATGATCGGGATCTTGCCAAGAAGATTATACTTCCTTTGCTCAAAGCAAATCTTCTTCATTTTCAATGCTTTTGGCAGCTCTGGTATCTATATATTTTGAGAAATTGGTATCTCTTCCACATGGGATTACTCCAAGAGTTATGATGATGGTGCCTATAGAAAAAGATCAATTAGTACAGTGAGAGCTGTTGTTCAATGTCTGGATCAACTAAGTAAATAATAGTGAATGTGCATGCTTCTTTGCAATTCCTGTGCGCACACATTGGATAAGGGTGTTCACATATTTATTGATATTGCATTGGCCTTTTTTCATGGTTTGCACATGCTTCTTCAAAGCTATGCATATCTCCATTAATAGGATGTTGCATGCCCTCTAATTTAATGATAACTGCAGGCTCTTGTGAAGGGCCTTGAGTTTTAGGAACTCACGTGAGCCTCCTCCATTATATGCACACAATGCCCAAATGAAAAGATGAAAGGGGGAAGCTGCCAGTAAGGTGGAGGCAGCATATGTTTTCATGGAGCTGAGCACACTCTGCCAATGCCTCACACTCCAGCCAAGCAAAGTTCTCCACACACAGCTAGGTGGGGACTGTTCTTTTTAATATGGTGTTGCGTAGACCATAAAACTTGCATGAGCCTCTAAGAATATGTTGTTTGTAGCCCTGGGAGGAGGGAGGCTTGCGTAATTTTTATGTGAGGCTTGCAACAAGCTTTCTTCCTCCATTTTTAATGTACTGTCAGCAGGTTGCAAGGATGTATAAGTTTCAATGTGAGGATCTTGTATAATAAACAGTTTGGTGTTCACAGTATTGCACTCCAAATATTATGTTTGTGGGCATCGATGACGCACATGCCATTCAAGCCTTTGTCGTATACACCAACTTTGTAGAAACAACACCATCAAGTATGTCTGGCATATGGTTTGGAGCGGAGACTCTTATGAGGAGCGGTTGGAATAGGCCAATATATATAAAAGGCCTTTATCCCACATTCATTATGTTGGGATGTTACATAATGTTTTAAAGTAAGAAAGCCTGCATATATGGTAACGTGAAGAGGAAAGAAGAGGAGCTATGTGGGGGCTATCAATTTGGTGGACCCAGCTAGTGCATGCCAGCTGGGCACACACTAAGACAATTTTTGAAATAAAATTATTATAAACTCATATATGATTAATCCCACATTTGCAGAAATAGAGGGAAACAAGTTATTTAAAAAGAAGAACACACAATATGCTAATGTCTAAGATGGACGCCCGGTGGGAGAGCTCTGTCATGTGCACATGAATCAAGGAGATAGGTGGACGGTGATGTGGATTGCGGGCCCCATACGTGAGGTAATGTATTTTGATGAAATGTGTGAATATGCAGGCTTGTTCACACCTCGAGATGCTCACCCAGATCGATGACGGTCGCTGATCTGGTGAGATGGAGTTGCATGGGAGTTACCTTGGCAGTATAGCGACAGGATGACATGTGTCATCTAATGACATCAGCACCCGGTGGATTAGCGAGTCAGTAAGGATGAGACACCTGTCAGAGGATGGTGACAGGGCGATGACAAGGTAGAGGATGCATTGTTGGTCGGTCATCTTGGGATGCATGCCGATCTGATGGTGGTCACTAAAGCGTGAAGAAGATGCTCAGAGTTTAACCATTGTAGAGGAATGACGTGCTGACATGTGTCCCAAGGTGAGCTGACAGATAGATGCATGATCAGGGAGAGGAGCCAATCACAGAGTGACATGTGGCAGGGGTGTGCTGACAGGTCCAGCTGGGTGATGAGGTGGATCATCAGATGAATCATGTAGTGCCATGTGGCACTTGGGCCCACCTCAAAATTTGGGGTCTGCATAAAGATATTAATTTTGAATTTATAAAGTTGGGACTATTCATAAATTCAAAAATTTAAATAATGCAGGTTGTTCACGGAAAATAAGGTTTGAGGGCTTTATTTTTACCCAAATATGAAAGTGTTATATGTTTTTAGAATTGGCGCGAAACAAGATTTTCAATGGTGGTGCTAAAAATCAGATTCGACAAAGTTGGTGAGAGTAGTAATGGACTGTGTAATTCAGAGGTCATTTTTGGGTAGAGATGCAGATTTTTGTAAAGGAAGTTTCTAGATTGTAATTCATATCAAATTTGTCTAAGATATTTTAGTAAGTCTTAGGGTTAACTGTGTTTCCCTAAAAGTGCCCTAAATGATCTTTTTCTCATTGTATCCTTATCTCTATAAAAGGAATTTTATGATCATTTAGAAAGGGCTGGCTGGAAATTCTTGACACGGGAAGCTGAAAAGCCAAGTGTGTATCCTCAGTCCAGATTGTAATATGTTTTGCTAAGTTGTGTTAATACAATGGAAAAACCTTCTGTATCTTTTTCATATGGTCTAGGTGTTATATTCTGGAATAGTTTGTAATACAGGAACTTGAGTTCTCATACTTAATGTAGTTTTCAGTTTTTAGATCTCTCCTTATGTTGTGTTTCTTGGGTTTTGAGTTTTTTGACTCTTTGCATAGGGTTTACTTGTGTATATGTTTTATCTCTCAGTCTTGATCTAGGATCAGGTTAAATGTCTCTGAGTGAAGCATAGATTCATCTGGTTCAATCAGGAAGGATGTTTGTAAGCAGTGTATAAATCTAGTTTGTTGTGTTTATGGCTTGGAATCTGTGTTCTTGTATTCTGTATCTATCTCAGATATATTGCCCAATGGATAAGGCACTAATCAAAAATTAGTATCTCCTGTACTGGTGCATCTTTGGCATGGTTGTTTACATTTTGCAAGAAAACATTAAATCATTACCAGTTATTTTAATTTATTTACATTTATGTGTTGTTCTACCCAGTGATGGAGACTCAATGAGTAATAGGTTGTTACTTAGTACTTTCTCACTGTCATCTGTTGTAAGATCCAGCATTAGGTAAAGAACAGAATTATATCTATTGGATCAGGTGTACCCGCCTTGGTTTTGCAGAGCCAGAAGTGAAGAGGCCAGTCTTGTCCCTATAGTTGGTCTAGTTGCTTATAGATTTCCCACATTTGGAATTAACCACTCCATAACATCAGTCATAAGCATATTGGTATCTCATGGAGTGTAAAATCCTATCCAGGAACCAACACCTTCAAAACTTGTTGTTACCTTAATCAAAAATATTACATTCGTATAATTTGATTTTTTCAATATATAATTAATTTCAATATTATTTAAAATATTTATATTAATTTTTTTTAATAATATCTAAATTTATTTTTATTGAAAATTATAAATACTTTTTCTAAAAATTATTATCTATATTATAAAGATCAAGGGGGGTTGTTGGGGCATATTGCAAAGAATGTAGCTAAGCTCATTTATAAATCCAAACTCCAAAGAAAATATGCAACTACTAATTTGGAATGAGAAACTCCTTGATGTAAGAATGAGTCATAATATTTCATGTAGTTTATATATAAATAATTCCTCTGTACTTCATACAACATTAGTGATCTATGTTTTATTTTTAATTATTGTCATCTAATTGCAAGCATAGTAACGTAGCTACAAAATATTTAGTCTTCATTTCATTTTTAATTGATTTAAACTTCACATAATATTTGCATGCCATTACCATGTTGCAAAATCTGATTTGTTTTTTCTTGTACCTTTTCACAATTCTCAACAGAATACTTTTGAAATAATCTATATCTAAAACTATTTAATTAATATCATACATAACATGTTAGCCACACAAGTAGAATTAGAGTATGTTGGAACTTGGACAATGAGTTGTCATTTGGAGATGAAAAAATGGTGAGGATGGGAAATAAATGAAGGGGAAGAGCATCTATAACCATAGTGTTTGATCAATAGTTGTAAATATGTTGGTAATTTTTTCTAGAAATGGAGAAAATACTAGTGTTCTAAAGTACGACGTGAGACTATTTTTTGGTGGGTCATTTTCTTGCATAGAAAAACCTATTGGCTCAACTATTTTTTTTTATCTCAAACCTAAATTTTTAATTGTATTCCTAGAACATATATTAAAGATCATCTAAAGACCCCCCCAAGTGATTCTTCATTCATCTACCATTTGAACATGGTCTTTAAATCTATTTGAAAAATTGAACAAACAAATAGTTACTACTTAGTTTGTTGTATTTGCCACATCACTTGCATGAATAAATAACAAAACCCTGGTTTTTGTACTAGGTTAGTTTTCACTCATTTCACTATACTTCATTGCATTAAAGTATTAAACATTTAACAATATTATAAAATTACATCACTTTACTTGCATTTGTTTCTTGGCATGTCTTCAAACTTTCTACATAATTGTTACATCCATCAATAAGGATTGACTAAATTGAAATCTAAGAAGCTAGTCATCTTTATGTCTAAGAAAAATAAGTTTAAAAGTGTTTAGCGCCATCCAATTTTCCATTTGTAGATACTAAAAAATATAATACTTAAATCCATGTTATGGAATTTTGTATGCTCCAAGTTCAAAACTACAATTCAAGGGTCTAAGATATAGATGTAAGTTTGACCTAAATTCCCAAATAGTCACAGGTTTTTAGAACATAGGCATTAGTTAGTTTATCTCAAATTTAATTGAAAAAATCAAGCAACAATCATTTGTCATAATCTTTTCAATCTCCCCTTCTTCAACATCAAAATACATATTCCATTTTATTATCATTTTATCTATAATTAAAATTAAGCGAATACACATATCTAAAACCAACTCTTTCACCCAAATTGATTGTGTATTTTACATTCATGAATAAATTTGCAAACCAAATTAGAAGTAAATGAATCCTTCCCATACAACCAATTTTACCTTCAATCCCATTTCTATTACTAATTAGCAGGTTTAGCATGGAACAACAATGGCCACATCCATGCAATTGCCAACTTGGCATTTTAGTAATCAATGGTGGACTCTTTTTAACACATAAACCCCATTGAGAATATTGTTGTGTATGAGGATGGGGATGAACATGAGTTTGAGGCTAGAAAATATATGTTCCCACAGGTTTCCCTTAATATATATGTACAAATTTTCAATCTTGATGCCAAGCACAAGGAGTTTCAATTGGTCTATATTGACTTAGAGGAATTAATACTCATTTTTTATACCCTCAATTATTAGATTCCATTGGGGAAGCCTTGGTGGAAATGCTAAACAAAGGGAGGAACAATTATAGTAACCCTAACTTCTCCTTGCTCTTGTTATTCCAGTAATGAAGAATCAGATTGGTAACAAATTCTAGGGCCCAACATTTTTAACTTATTGTGCAAATAAAAACTAAACATGAAATAAAAAAATGGAAGATATGTTAGCATTGTATTCAAGATCTTTGGAAGATAAGAAAAGGGTCAAATTGATAAAGGCTTTTGTCATGTCTACTACATCAACACTATCTGTGTGCAAGGGATATTGACAAATCAATTGTGGAAGAAGTCAAATGAAAAATTCTTGAGGTAAGTCACTCTCTGCAAAAAAAGATCTATTAGGGCAAGAACTATTTTTTGTAAAAATTATTGTGGATATGACTTATTTTATGAAATTTGATTGTAGGTCATTTTTGTTTTGTGCATATGAAATGCAAGGACCTGTAGATATGTTGAAGACATAGTTGGAATAGGAAAGAAGGGAGTAAAAAGAGTTTAGAGATAAATCAAGAAAATTACTTAAATCTCTTGTATTTGTATAGGAATTTCACTTTCACGTTTCCTTTAGATTTATCAGTTATATACTTGTTAATCCTATTTTTTATTCTTAGACTTTGATTTTTCTTACCAGCTTAAACTCATTCGTGCTAAATAAAGTAGCTAGTTTTATGCACATCATTACTATGGTAAATAAATTTGAAAAAGTTATATATAAAGATAACAATTTATAATTATTTAAAAATATTTATTATTTAGTTCACAATAATTTAAATGTATCTATTGAAAATAGTGTAATATATGGCATCACTGATCCATGAACCACCTTTGTTAAATACTTCGTATTTATCCTTATGCATACTCATCTTTTCTTATTTGTACAATAGTGTAGTATTTATGAAACAATAAATTGTGCATTGTATAGAGTCTGGATAAGCAAATTGTCCATGCATAATAAACATAAGAAGAAATACTTAGATAAATCATCCTCGCAACAGACATGAACAAAAGCATGAGCAAGTGCACTTCTGGCAAGTGCATCATTCTCCTCTTGGCTTGCCCTGTGATTTTTCTTTGCCTGAACAAGCGTGTTAGATGAAAAAACCCATTGAGGCCCATGTTTTACCAGCAGAGCAATCCACACGAAGGTCACCTACGCAAAAACCAATAAATTCCTCAGCACCCCACACATACTTCTGAAGATGGGAATTATGCGGTAAGATCAAATTGGACATTCTCACCATGACAGCCCTTTCTCTACAAATGTACAGTGATGCATGCAATCTGAGAATGGTTCATGCACTTCATGTCTCAAAAAAGGAATCCATCTTCTTTGGTTTTCCGTAATGAAAGATTTAATGCCACTTTAGTTTTACCAGAAACTCCAAATTTTTTTTTATTGATGCCTGAATTTACCATGAGACTTTTCCAATGGGGAGTTTCTCCACTTAAAAATCCTATCGGCTAAATATTTATATATGCATAACATTCTAGGTTAACCTCTATTTTTTCTCTCTTTTTCCATGCTATTCAATTCTTGTTTTCCTCCTCTGCTTTTTCCCTTCATAAGAGATGCTTATTTTTATCTAAAATTTAATTTACAGCTCACGTGAGGATATGCATCTTTTATCTTGCATGTAAATCCTCTTCTTTTTATAAAAATAAAACATCCTCTTCAATATATGGTTTGGATAACTTCTATGAAACACTCTCCCTTTTGCATGTGTTGAACTCATCTCTATGAACATGGTCACTACATGACTAGCATTATTATCTCCATCAAGTTTTTCACATAAATAAGTTTGATCATAATCATTGATTTAATAAAATTTACATAATTTCTTTTACAACATTTTAAACTAGAGGTAATAGCTTGTACAAATCTTCCTTTTTAAATATCTAGTGTTATATTTAAAATTCGTAGGACATCATTCATCTTGTTTTTTATATTTCTTATATACTATTAATGTAAGGAAGCAAAGGTGTGCGGAAACGCTTCCTACGCTAATCTTGAGAGGACGGTTATGCAAATTTCAACTTAAACATTGCAAAGATCTCAAGAAATGCATAACAAAGCATAAACAAAATAACAATGAACACATAACACAGTGATTATCGTGGGGAAACCCTTCCAGGAGAAAAACCCCACCCTCCAAAACTTGCACTATGTATTATCAAACTAAGATGATTACAATACACTTGCAATGCAAGTTCTTACAGGAGCGCATCACCACAACTCGAACTCAGAGAGACTCCTTCTAGCATCCAGTCTTGCAAAAACTCAATTGTACAAACACCTCCCCAAGCCCTCCTTTTATAGTGATTTTACAACCTGGAAACCACTTGTGGTTTTACAAAACCATGGGCTTAACCACCATGCCACATGGTGCCCATTTTTGACATTTACATTTTCAAGATGGAAAAACAACCAGGTTAAAATAGTATTCCCGTCCATAATTTTGTCCTCTAGTTTAGACCCCCATAAAAGTCCCAAAATGAGTCATTAAGGCTCTAAAAATGGCCCACCTATATTCTACAATAAACAAGACTCATTTTAACAACTCATACATCTTTTTCCAATGCATGAACATGTGGAAAACTTCCACAAACAAATTCTGGAATTTTCTAGAAAAAGACTGCAAGGTTGAGACACATGTTCTCAACATTCTCCCACTTGTCGAACACCTTGCAAGAGTCAGGGGATCCAAAATATCATGGACTTAATTGCTAGGGGCCGAGAGGCCCATAGACTCTGAACACCATCTGAACTTCTCTGTGCTCACGGGCTTAGTTAATGCATCAGCAACATTCACCAAAGTCTCTACCTTTTCCAGCTTCACCTTGCCATCCTCAACCATATCTCTCACAAAATGATATTGTACATCAATGTGCTTGGTCCTGGCATGAAAAGTCGGGTTCTTCGCTAGGCAGATTGCACTTTGACTGTCACTGTAAATTGTTACTGCACCCTGTTTGAACTCTATATCCGAACACAATCTCTTTAGCCAGATGGCTTCCTTACAGGCATGAGTAGCTGCCATATACTCTGCCTCAGTAGTGGACAAAGTGACCACAGCCTGTCGCTTGCTCATCCAACTAATTGCACCACCAAATAATGTAAACACATATGCACTGGTGGATCTTCTTCTATCAACATCACCGGCCCAGTCTGAATCCACATAGCCTTGAATATCTAAGGAATGTTCATTTCCTGTTCCATGAAAACATATCGAGTACTCTGAAGTACCCTTCAAGTATCTGAAAACTCTTTTTACTGCATCCCAATGTACTCTTCCTGGATTAGACATATAACGGGAAAGAACTCCCACTGCTTGGGCAATGTCTGGTCTTGTACAAACCATAGCATACATCAAACTTCCAACAGCACTCTGATATGGTACTCGACTCATCTCTTCCATCTCCAATGGGGATGAAGGACACTGTGAACTAGAAAGCTTTGTTCCCATTGTAACAGGAACACTCAATGGTCTTGAATCCTGCATATTGAATCTTCTCAAAATAGTACCAACATACTTGCTCTGGCCTAACCAAAGCTTTCTATTTTGTCTATCTCTTACAATCTCCATTCCCAGAATGTGCCTAGCTGTACCAAGATCTTTCATTTCAAACTTTATCGAGAGCTGAGATTTTAACTCTGCAATCAAACCTTTTCCTTTGCCAATAAATAACATGTCATCGACATACAAGGCAATAATCAGGAAACGATCACTATCAGATTTAAAATATATACAGTGATCAGATTTAGATCGCACAAATCCCAAACTCAACACATATGTATCAAACTTCTGGTACCACATCCGAGGACTCTGTTTTAAACCATACAAGGATTTCTTCAACTTACAGACCAGATGACTTTTACCTTTCACCACATAGTGCTCTGGCTGTGTCATGTAAATTTCTTCCTCCAAATCTCCATGAAGGAAAGCAGTTTTCACATCCATTTGCTCGATCTCTAGATCATAGGCTGCTGCAATAGAAAGTAAAAATCTAATGGATGTCATTTTGGCTACTGGAGAAAAAATCTCACCATAATCTACTCCCTCAACCTGGGAGTAACCTTTTGCAACCAAACGTGCTTTATACTTCTCAATACTTCCATCTGAACCTATCTTCTTCTTGAACACCCATTTACAACCAACAGGCTTTCGTCCTTCAGGCAATGGTACAAGGTCCCATGTTTCATTCCTCTTAAGAGCTGCCATTTCTTCATCCATGGCTATTTTCCAGGACTCTGAATCATTCATACCAAGAGCCTCTTCTACAGATCTCGGTTCATCAATGTTAGCATTTAATGCAAATATGCATCTCCAATCATCAGGAGAATACCAATACCTTTCAGGTGGTTTTCTTTGTCTAGTAGACCTTCGAGCAGGTTCAGCTTCAGGTACCTCTTCTTCCTCTGATGATTCAGAACTCATAGAGCTCTCCTCGACTTCTTGTCTTTCTAAGGGCCTTGATTCAACTTTCTCCGGTGTAGCAGGTAGTTGAATCACATCTTTCTTTTGTTCTGTTTGTTCTGGCTGCACTATAACAGAAGAAGGCTTAGTTTCTCTAAAAATAACACTTCTTGAATAAAATACCTTTTGTTCAACAAGATTCCAAAGCTTGTATCCTTTCACACCATAACTGTATCCGATGAAAATACATTTAACAGCTTTGTTGTCCAATTTAGTCCGCTTCTCCTTTGGCACATGTGCATATGCTTCGCAACCGAACACTCTCAGATGTCTAAGTGAAGGCTTGTGGCCCGACCACGCTTCCATTGGCGTCTTATCAACAAGAGCTGATGTAGGAGACCTGTTTATCAGGTAGCAAGCAGTGGCTACAGCTTCAGCCCAGAACCTTTGTTCTAGTCTAGCTCCACTTAGCATACTCCTAGCCTTCTCCATCAGGGTCCTGTTCATTCTTTCTGCAACTCCATTCTGTTGTGGAGAATACGGAGTTGTCTTTTCTCTTTTAATACCACAATCTTTACAAAATGTGTCAAAATCATTAGAGAAAAATTCACCACCATTATCAGTTCTCAAACATTTTATTTTCTTTCCAGTCTGCAATTCAACCATTGCTTTAAATTCTTTGAAACGACTGAAAACTTCAGCTTTACTCCTAAGAAAATAAACCCATGTTCTTCTACTGAAATCATCAATGAAAGAAACATAATAAATTGATCTACCAATAGAAGGAACATCAACTGGACCAAATACATCCGAATGGATCAGATCCAAAATACATGAGGACTTATGAGAACTCGAGTAAAACTGAATGCGGTTTTGTTTACCATAGATACAATGCTCACAAAAATCAAACTCAAGATTGCAATCATTCAACCCATCAACAAGGTTCTTATTTTTCAAGGTCCGTAGACCCTTCTCACCTATGTGGCCGAGTCTCTGGTGCCATAACATGGTCTTCTCTGCAGGCAATTTTGATTCGGTAGACAGAGCATCCTTGGGTACCCAAAAACCACGACCATCTGTTGAAAGAGAAACCCTCTCCTTTTCCAACTGAGTAGTCTTTTTCACACTCTTATCAGAAGTACTATTGCACTCAACTGTGCATGCATCAAGCTGGTACAGTGTACCCAATCTACTTCCTCTTGCTATCACCATAGCACCTCTTACCATTTTCACACCTGCTTCAGAAAACTGTACATGCACACCCGCATCTATTAGCTTGCTAACAGATAACAAATTCCTTGCTAGTCCCAGGATATGCAAGACACCATCAAATCTTCTAATTCTACCATCAGAAAATTTTACACGAATACTTCCACGACCAACAATATCAAGTACTGAGTTATCACCCAAATATACCTTACCACCATCAAAATTTTCATACTTACTAAACCAGTTTCTATTAGGAGTCATGTGGAAAGATGCACCTGAGTCTATTAACCATGCATTGTCACCTGCATGAGTGGCCAAGGCTGTGATGAAAGCATCTCCATCTTCCTTCTCGGACTCAGAATCAGAATCTTGCTTCTTCTTCTTCTTCTTTTTCTTCTCCTCTTTGCAGTCCTTTCGGAAGTGTCCGGGTTTGCCACAGTTCCAGCAGATTGCCTTGGACTTCGTAGGAGATTTTGATCTCCCCTTATTCTTGGACTTAGAATGGCCATGCTACTTTTCATTCTTGCCTCTTTCTTTTGGTCTTCCTCGAACACTCAAAGCCTCTTTGGCATTTAGAGAGACCTTCCTTCTCATCTCTTCAGAAAGTAGAGAACCAACCACATCCTCCATCTTCAAGACAACTGAAGTGCTCCCTATGGCCATAACAAGGCTGTCCCATGAGTCTGGCAACGAACATAGCAAGATTTGGCATCTTTCTTCTTCATCCATTGGCACCCCAACAGAGGTCAACTGAGTCACCAACATATTAAAGCTTTCCAGATGCTCAGAAATTCGTCCACCTTTTTCCATTCTCAAAGAATACAATTTCTTCCTTAAGAAGATCTTGTTCACAAGTGATTTCGCTTGGTAGATCTCACTCAGCTTCTTCCAAAGCTTCTTTGCAGTAGATTCTTCATGGACATTTATCAGAATAGAGTCTGCAAGACACAATCTGATGAGACCTTTAGCTTTTCTATCAGTCACATCATACTGTGCGGCTAAAGTCGGATCTGCGGGCCTATGCTTATTCTCATCAATCGCATCCCATAGATCCCAATCAATCAATAGATCTTCTATCTTCAGCTTCCACATCTCAAAGTTTGTGCCAGAAAACTTCTCTACATCGATCCTCCCTGAAATGCTTGCCATCTTTTCAATCCTGCAACACAGAAATGAAATATTCTGCACAAGCTCCCACTCAAATCTTGATTAGTTCAAAAAACCCTGTACCCAACAAATAGAACCAAAACTGGCCAGGCTCTGATACCACTTGTAAGGAAGCAAAGGTGTGCGGAAACGCTTCCTACGCTAATCTTGAGAGGACGGTTATGCAAATTTCAACTTAAACATTGCAAAGATCTCAAGAAATGCATAACAAAGCATAAACAAAATAACAATGAACACATAACACAGTGATTATCGTGGGGAAACCCTTCCGGGAGAAAAACCCCACCCTCCAAAACTTGCACTATGTATTATCAAACTAAGATGATTACAATACACTTGCAATGCAAGTTCTTACAGGAGCGCATCACCACAACTCGAACTCAGAGAGACTCCTTCTAGCATCCAGTCTTGCAAAAACTCAATTGTACAAACACCTCCCCAAGCCCTCCTTTTATAGTGATTTTACAACCTGGAAACCACTTGTGGTTTTACAAAACCATGGGCTTAACCACCATGCCACATGGTGCCCATTTTTGACATTTACATTTTCAAGATGGAAAAACAACCAGGTTAAAATAGTATTCCCGTCCATAATTTTGTCCTCTAGTTTAGACCCCCATAAAAGTCCCAAAATGAGTCATTAAGGCTCTAAAAATGGCCCACCTATATTCTACAATAAACAAGACTCATTTTAACAACTCATACATCTTTTTCCAATGCATGAACATGTGGAAAACTTCCACAAACAAATTCTGGAATTTTCTAGAAAAAGACTGCAAGGTTGAGACACATGTTCTCAACAATTAATAATTTAAAAATCATATTTAAAGAAAATATAAGCAATTTTTATTTTTATTTTTTACTAATATTTTTTTTACTTTATCTGAGCTCCTTTCTTAAAATTATTTGTATCACTTTGATCTATAAACAATATAAATTCAAATAATAAACCTAGACTATAATATATTTATTATAAAATTGTTGGTTTCTCAAGAGATTCTCCATAAAGAAGGTACCATTAATAACTAGAAAGTTAAGAATAATTAATAACTTCTATTTAATGTCTAATGTTCTTTTGAATAGCGAGTAATGAAAGTGAATGAGATGACTACAATAGAATTGGTGTTTTCTTAAGGGTACATGTTGGGTTGAGGCCATCTTCTATTAGTTTCATGTGTTTTTGAAGCTTAACTCTTGACTTATAGGAATCAAGGCATACACTCCTAAATGAGTTAATTGTCTTATATTTATCCATTTCTTTAGTTTAGTTATGTATGACCCCCACAAGTGTGAACTATCAGGATATTCATGTAGTGACAGACAGTCATTAGATTGTACCAATGATTGATGTCTAGACTATCGCAAGGGTTTAGTTGACATTCACTTGGTTTACTAAGGTGAAGTTAACAAGGACTACCCTAGATATGATATGGTATGATGCAGGGGCATCCAAGGTTAAGGCAGGGGCATTCTTTGTCCTCGGTGAAACTGCATGGGTTGTTGGTATTTTGGTTGGTGTTACTCGGTTGTAGCCTTGACCGATAGCCTCGGTCATTGAAAGAAGCTCAGTCACTAAAGGAACTCGATAATCTCTAACACTCGGTGAAGTGTTACTCGGTTATGCCTACGGTGCTTAGTTGACACTGGTGCTCAGTGATGCCTAACGTGCTCGATCAATTCACTGTCACTCGGTAGTTCTGGCTTACCGACTGGAGTTCTGTGTGATTTGTTGAGCCGACTTGGTGCATTTATTATTGATAGCTATTGTTATAGGCCAACATGCTGAATTAAATATTTGTATACATTTGTAAGCCGACTTGTATGACATTTAATTATTTTTTTGGGGAGTTAATGGTTTCATCCAGGCGACTTGTGGCTGATGATTAGTATTTATAGGATGTTTGGGCAGATGTTTAGGGAAGATCATTAGGAGATCAGAGAATTTCATAACTTGGAAGTCTTAGTGAAACAGATCTGAGGTTCTGAAAGCTAGAGTTGGTGAAGTTGTGGAAAAGCTTTTGCATGATCTTGCAAATTAGATGGTAATCTGATAGTTGTTTGTAGCAGAGCTAGTGGTTTGCACACTTGGAGACAAGGAGATTGCTTAGGGGGGCTTGCGAGCTCAAGTTTAGATCTGCCTTAGGGTTTCCATCAACTTCTGATTTTCTTCAGAGCTGAACTAGCTGAGATTGTATTGGATATGTTGTGGATCTTGCAAAATTGTTTCATTTGTAATTGGCCCTAACCCAGAAGGCCTTATAGCCGAGCATGTTAATGAAAATTTCTTGAAACAATTTTTGTGTTACCTATTGTGTTGAGTAGTCCGACATGTAATTCTATTGGTTGCAAGGTTTGGACCGTCCTTCATTGGATCCGCCATCCTTTACTGCATCAGGTGGTATCAAAGCTGAAGTTTGTTCCTGTTGGAGCTAATAGTTGATCTTGAAGGTTAACCTAGCAAGGATGATCTTGCAAAGTTGATCCTATTGGAGCAGAGATTGTGTGCAATTTGGATTGCAGATCTGGAGCACTGAACTTGTGAAATCTTACCCTAGTTGTTTGTTCAAGGTGGCAGGTTGAGATCTGACTTGTACACAACTTGGAGATTGTCACAAGGTGGTTGGTGAGGGTTTGTTGCAAAGGGTTTCTCTTATCTTTAAGGATGCCTCCAAGAAGATTGGACCCTAGAGCTATTGCAGATCTTTGTGATGCTATGGAATCAAAGATTTCTGATAAAGTCAGATAGGATGTCAGATATGAGATAAAATTGATGAAGAATGACATGGTCGCCGAGATCATGAGAGCTATTGCTGGTGTACCTCAAAATGTTGGTACTGAAGATGGCTATGAGAAAGTTGCTAAAGAGTTTGAAACTATTGGATCTAGTGGTGATGATAGGAGGAACAGATTTGGTGAAGACAAAACTACTCGATTACATAGATCTAGAGCTTGATTTAGCAGTAGTTACTGAATGGAAGTTTCTAATTTCTCTGGTACTTTGAAGCCTGACAATCTGATTGATTGGATTGGTGAACTTGAAGATTTCTTTGAGCTAGAAGAAATTGAAGATCCTCTTCGAGTGAGATTAGCACAGACAAAGTTGAAAGGACATGCTACTCTTTGGTGGAAGGAACTACAAAGAGATAGAGAAGATGAAGATGAAACAAAGATCAATCGGTGGAGGTTGATGGTGACTAATTTGAAAACTAAGTTCATACCTTTTGACTATGAGCTTGACTTGTTTAAGAAGCCACATAATCTGAAACATAAGGATTTGTCTGTTGAAGATTATACCAAGGAGTTCTACAAACTTACTATTCGGTCTGGACATCAAGAGCTCGGTAAGGAAAAGGTAGCTCGGTATGTGAATGGTCTGAGATTCAATATTTAGGATGAGCTTGGTATGCTGAAGATTGATTTTGTTGAAGATGCTTATCAGTATGCTCTAAAGGAAGAAGATAAGTTGAAGAGGAAACAACCTAGTAACTCTCAAGGGAAGGAAAAGATTGATCACTTGGTGAAGGATAAACCGACCGATGCAGAAGATGAATAGAAACCTATAGAACTGAAGAAGAAGATAGGTAGAGTTATCTTTAAGGGTACTTGCTATAACTGTGGAGAGGAAGGACACCGTTCTTTTGAGTGTACACAAAAGAAGGTTGACTGATGAAATTTTGTGATGAATGAGAACATTCAGAATGAACTTGAATCAAAGAACTTGCTACTTCGACGAACCTTGCTCGGTACAAAGGAGGAACCTTGTCAGAGGAGTAACTTGTTTAGGACCTGATACAAGTTTGTAGGTAAACTCTGTGATGTTATTGTTGATAGTGGTATTATTGATAACCTTGTTGTTGAGGACCTGGTTCAGAAACTTGGTTTGAATAGAATGAAGCATCCTTGTCCTTATAGGCTTGGTTGGTTACAAGATGTTCATGCTTTGGAAGTTAGAGAAAAATGCTTCATTGATGTTCAGATTGGCTAGTACAGGGATCTTGTGTTATGTGACATTGTGAAGATGAATAGTTGTGATATATTACTCAATAGACCTTGGTAATATGATTGCAGAGCTATTTATGACTGTGTCCAAAATGTGTTTATTGTTGAGAATGATGACAAGAAGTTTTCACTAATGCCTTTGATAGATACAACGCTCAGTAGGAGAAGCCTGAGTATTGGTAGATGAGTTGAGATTGTGGATCCAGAGAAAATGAATGATTAGTATGGAGAACTGACCTGTACATTGTCAAGAAAATACTTGAAGAGAGAGAGGAAACTGAAGTGGAAGAATTTGCAAGTAGAAAAGGTGGAGGACTTGTATGTGAAGAACCAGTTCGGGATTTATGTGCTGAATCCTGAAAGATGTTCTTCTCACATATGAACATCTTTTGGAACCTGGGGTGTCTGATGCAAGGGCATCCAAGGTTAAGGAAAGGGCATTCTTTGTCCTCGGTGAAACTGCATGGGGTTTTGGTATTTTGGCCGGTGTTACTCGGTTGCAGCCTTGACCGACGACCTTGGTCATTGAAGGAATCTTGGTGATTGAAGGAACTCAGTAATCTCTAGTGCTCGGTGAAGTGTTACTCAATTATGCCTATGGTGTTCGGTCGACACTAGTACTCGGTGATGCCTGGTGTGTTCGGTTAATTCACTATCACTCGGTAGTTCTGGCTTACCAACTGGAGTTCTGTATGATTTGTTGAGCTGACTTGGTGCATTTATTGTTGGTAGCTATTGTTATAGGCCGACATGCTGAATTAAATATTTGTATACATTTGTAAGCCGACTTGTATGACATTTAATTATTTATTTGGGGAGTTAATGGTTTCATCTAGCCGACTTGTGGCTGATGATTAGTATTTATAGGATGTTTGGGTAGATGTTTATGGAAGATTATTAGGAGATCAGAGAAGTTCATGACTTGGAAGTCTTAGTGAATCAGATCTAAGGTTTTGAAAGCTGGAGTTGGCAAAGTTGTGGAAAAGTTCTTGCATGATCTTGCAGATCAGATTGTAATCTGATAGTTGTTTGTAGTAGAGCTAGTGGTTTGCACACTTGGAGACAAGGAGATTTCTTAGGGGCTTGCGAGCTCAAGTTTAGATCTACCTTAGGGTTTCCATCAGCTTTTGATTGTCTTTAGAGTTGAACTAGTTGAGATTGTATTGGATCTGTTGTGGATCTTGCAAAATTATTTCATTTGTAATTGGCCCTAACCCGGAAGGCCTTATAGCTGGGCATGTTAACACAAATTGCTTGAAAAAATTGTTGTGTTACCTATTGTGTTGAGTATTCTATTGTGTAATTCTATTGGCTGTAAGGTTTGGACTATCCCTCATTGGATCCACCATCCTTGACTGCATCATGGTAATAGATAGAAGGTGGTCATTAGATCGTGCCAATGGTGAGTTCTTAGAGTTACTATTGTAGCTTTTAGATTAGTTAGTATTCACTTGGTTCACAAAGGTGAATGATTGCTAGAGGCTATCCAAGATTTAGTAATAGTTGTACAAGTATTACCTTACCATATGGGTAGCTATAACTAGAGCTAACTATTGTATCAAGAGGGTTCACTAGTAGTCACCTATAGCATGAAGGTCATCAATGCCAAGTGTTACCCTAGCTATATTGTGCATAAGATAGTTTAAAATACCACTAAGGTCACCAAGCGGTATATGTTTGAAGCTACATCTTCTTGGTTGGAAAATCTTCTATAGGTGATTAACGTCAGAATACTCTAGGATAGGTTGGTCCACTACTTTTGGATATTCTTTGGATTGAGGATAGACCCATGGTGTAGTATGGGATACACTAAATCCTCTTCCCAATTGTTTGATGGTATACTTGACCATGTTGGTATGAGGAAAGACCC